>JAAIXI010000234.1:11048477-11471841 GCA_013403645.1 Heliconius nattereri | reverse complement strand
TTTATATATAGTTTATTATTTGTACGTTCTTATGTAAATTAACATAAATACGATAAATGTGTATAAAGTCCTACCCGTTGAGACACTTTCGCGCATGCGCTGCTTTTATGTAGTACTTACCATTAAAGCAGCGCATGCGCGAAAGTGTCTCAACGGGTAGGACTTTATACACATTTATCGTATTTATGTTAATTTACATAAGAACGTACAAATAATAAACTATATATAAACCTTCCCTGAAAAATACTCGAACTAATGGTGAAAACCGCATCAACATCCGTTGGGTGGTTTAGAAGAAGAAGAGTTAGAAAGTTCGGACAGACACGAAAAGCGACTTTGTTTTATAAGATATAGGATAGGATAGGATGTCAATCACAATACATTTAATAAAATTGGCAATTCTTGATGCTACTAGGTTTTACCTGTCTAAGCGCATAAGGAAGAAACTGCATGAAGATACAATAACAGTTTCCTGGCTGCAAGACACAAAGAGCTCAGACAAGCCTTGGTGGCTTGTGTTAAAGTTGCCAACAAGAAGCTTAGCTTCCTGAAATAATTTTGAATATTTTATTATAGTAATAGAGACGGATTGCCTAGACCAATCTACCGATAGTATGATAACGTTAAAAGTTTAAATAACCCCATTAAACAAGAACTTCTTTACTACTGCACGTAAAGCAAACACATAAAAAGTTTCTCACGCTACCACTCTGCTACTGCAACGTACACACCAGTAAGGCCAGGTCTAAATCCAAGTCATAGTCGTTCTAACTGCATTAAACATAGAAGCGATAATATAACATATGCTCCCCGAACAGTCAAACCCTACTTTTACGACTGATTTTTCACCGCAACGTTCGTGAGTATGAAAATAAAACCATATCAGACCATTATATAGCTAATTATTCGTAAATAACTATTTATATTGCATTTTCTTGATTACATATGTAAATTTTTGATCGTTTCATATATACATTTCATATATAACCCACTTAGCTAAATAGAAATGTCGTCAACATTTTTACTTAGAGCGATGATTTTTGCTTAATACAAGGTAAATATTAAAAAAATAATCAATTCTCTTGTAAACTTGTACTTTAGACTCATTTCAGAAACACTACTTAATTTCTATTTTACAGTGGATAATCCAGTTCATACTTCCAAGTTGTACTTCAGACTCAATTACTAATAAGCAATATATTACGCTCTTTAAAAAAAACGTATAATTCTTTTATTAAATTAGTTAATCAATTTTACATTTTTAAATATAAATTATTATAAAGATACATTTAAAAATATAAAAAAAACCACTCTTCCGAGGGCGGGACAAGGATCCAAGCCATCGGTGGCTAGGGCTCCAGAGAGAGGAACCTCCGCACAATACGCGCCGTCTCAAGTAATACTGCCTTCTGTATCCGATTCTTGATCCAACAGCTAAGCGATAGCCTCTTAAGGTGTTGGTCGAGGCTTTTCGCTATTACGCTCTTTTATTATTATTTTTTTCAATATATTATGTTCCTTAATAGAAAAAGAAAAAATGAAAACAAATCATTAATTAAGTATATAAAAGGTTCAGTATAAAAAATTATAAATTATTCAACATTTTCGCCCAATTACTTACTTCCCAAAATATCAAAGAAATGGAAGTACAAAGATAAATAAATATAGAGGATAACCACTTCAATGCCACTTGCTGCCTTTATATCTACAGACGAGAATCAGGTTTAAGTGTTCACAAATTCAGCCTAGCGTTAAGGGAAATGCAGTCGGCCCTCCAAGGCCCTAACGAGCTAAAAATTGTCGAAAACCCATACATTTTAGAAGTAAGTACTTGTACAGTGCAGGAAAAATTTTATTGAATTTAAAATGGCATGCGTTTTCCATTATTGGAAAATTGAAGAATTTATGGATGCTGACGGAAATATATTATCATAAATAGTGTCCCATTTTAAAAAATAATAAAATTTAAAACGCCATCAAGGAAATATTGCATATATTATTGCACTTGCGGATAAATTCAGCTCTGCTGCGTTCGCAATTAAAAAAGTAAAACAAATGACGGACGTTGACACTGCCCGACTAGTCTACTATAGCTATTTTCAAAGTATTTTATCTTATGGAATGCTGCTATGGGGCAGTGCTGCAGATATCAATTCAATATTTATTCTCCAAAAAAGAGCCGTGAGATATATTTATAATCTAAGAGCTCGAGATTCTCTGCGAGATGTTTTCAAAGATGCAGGTATTATTACAGTTGCTTCCCAATTTGTATATTATAACATTCTCTTTGTCCGACAAAATATACATTGTCATAGCAAAAATAGTGACAGTCATACGATAGGAACGAGAAATAAAGATAAGCTTGTTACACCAAGCTTTCGCCTCCAAAAAGTTAGTAAATCCTTTGTGGGTCTGAGTATACGTGTATATAATAAAATTCCGCAGTGTATTCTTAGTTTGCCACTACCAAAATTTAAAATATCTGTAATAAAAATTCTAACGAGTGAAGCGTATTACACTGTTCAAGAATAGTTAGAGGATAAGCATGTATGGAATTAATGTCTATTGAATGTAATGCAGGATAGCTGCCAGCTAATGTTTATAGCTTGTACCATTGATTTTGAAAAGAGCAACTGTTGAGTTTCTTGCCGGCTCTTCTCAGCAGAACTGCCTTCCGAACCGGTGGTAGCTTTTTGTTCATATGTTCATTCGACGATTCAAAAGTGCTTATAATAATTGCCTATTTGAATAAAAAACATTTTGAATTTGAATATATACTTAGGTACTACCTATTAATAAAGTTAGTGTATTTTCATTTCAAGAGTAACTGATAATTACTTGTTTATATAAGGTTGATTAAATTAAGTATTCATTGGTAATTTATTTTCCATTCCATTCATTTTCATTGCAGTTCACATACAAAAAGGAAAACGTCAGAACGTCATAATATATTACCTACGTAGGTACATACATTATGTTAAAAATCATTAAGACTTGTATAAAATAATATTTTTATATAAAAAAATTATAAATCCTATATTTAACTATAATTATGGATAAATCAACACTTAAGTTTTAGGTTTGTAACGCTTTGTGCTCTTTGTTAAAAGAATCTAATGTCAAAATTACCGCCAAAATTATAACAATTGTTTCAAATAATATATGAAAAAAAACGTTTCTATGAGATAAATAAATTTTAAATAATATTAATAAAAAATCTAAGTTGCGGAATATTGGAGGGCCTTTTGTTAACCTTAGAGGTCTAAGTAATGACGAAGCGTTTTTCCTTTAAAGATGATTCGAGTCAGATCAATGGTCCATATCTTTACCAAAATCCCGTATCTTCGACGTGTCTATTACGGATCTAATAGTGATCAATCTTTCTAAAGAATGTGTTCAAAGTAAATATGTATATGTAAGTACTTACCTATAATAAAAACCCAAATCCTGATTTGCTTGTAAGTTTATGTGCTGCGCGATTCGAAACATCATGTAAAAATGAAAAGAAAGGCAAGATACTTATGTCTGAAGAGTTTACAAGTATTTTACGTAAAAGAAAGATCACACAACCAGAGAACTTAGATGTATTTCAATGCTTTAAGTAAACATTATTACTTTTTTCGTAATTAGTAATATACTGTATAATTTAGAAGTTGTCATCCATACTAACAATGCTATGGTCAGATAGAGAGATAGAAAAAACTTAATTGCACACAAAAATACAGATAACAGAAAAAAAAACAATATATGTTTATAAAATGTATGCAAAGGCGGCCTTATTGCTTCAAGAAATCTCTTACTAATTATTTATTGATGGTTATTTAATAATAAAGAAATTTAATTATAAAGCCTTACATAAATATTATGTTATATATACATAGATAGCGGTCATTATGCGGTTACGCCAGATGAGTGTGGATTTAATGAATTATTTTCCTTTTTTCCCACACATTCGCACACATTGTTTATAGTATATTAGATACTTATTTACTTTAAACTATGTTACTGTAATTATATACTCCTTCGACATTTTGACATTGTCTTGTAAAACATAAATTGCAAATAATTCAATAAAACATTGTGTATATGTGACAATATATATGTATGTGCTCTTTCTTATGCTGTATTTATATCAAAATTTCAACAAACGCTTCAGATAAAACAGTAGGTATATTAGTTTAACTGTCAAAAATGTAATGTAATACAACATAATAAATTAATAATACGTAAATAAATTCTACATCCAGCAATGAATCACGCTTCATAATACCTAACCTACATCTACCCATTTAGTACGTATACAGAGTAAACATAATGAGGCTAGATAAAAAAAACCTGTAAAGCGCGAATCGGGCTCGCCTACCGAGAGTTTAGCCAGAGCCATTTCATGTGATACCCCCCTTGAACTAGCGGTTTTAATACCAAATTTGCCGACCCAATTTAAAGCTATTAGCTATTTAGGATTTAACAACAAATGTATATTTTTCAAGTTTTTTCTGAACTAGTACTCCTTAAAAAGTATGAAGCCTAAAAATGGAATAAACTGTCTCATTCATCTGTTTAAACTAATGGGATAGTTTAAATATAAAAACCATAAAGTTCTAGTAGTGTATTTTAATATAATATTCTATATCTTAAGTTTTTTACAATCCTTTTAGTTTCATAGTTAAGTAAAATGCTCAAGTTTCACCACAACTCTAAAAATAAATATTTTGTAAAAAAAAACACGAAATATTACATACTTGTAGAAGTATTTTAAATAGACACACAATAAAAAATGAACTCCAATTATCACATTCACATCTCACAATAGTTTTAAAGAAAAAGTAAAGGAATATTATAGATTTTGTAAAATAACCTCAATTACGAGTTGCATAATTTGGAATATTTTATAATTGAATTGTGACAGTGAAACAAAAAGTAATTTAAATTTAATTTGAGTGTAGAGAGAACTTTTTTTTAATTAGAAATACATCTGCAAGTCCATTGCCCACATCAGTATGCCTCATTTTAACAGATCATTACACATCATTCTCTATGAACCAGCACATAGATTGCCAAACACCCTAGAACTGCAAACTGAAATGAAAAAATAATAATTTTTAGGAAATGTTATTATAAAGAAAAATAGAATAGAATATTCTTTATTGCAGATTTAATATTTTTTATGCTACCAGGGTCATATTACTATAATAATCTATTATAGACAACCTTTCATATACAAGCAGCTAATTGTAGGAAAACAAAATTATAAAATATAATTTATTCTCCAGCTTCGCAGTATTCCCTTCATATGATGTCAATGTCTAAACACTCTCCCCATGTTCTGTCTAAATTTGAGACAGTTGTTTGTTGAGAGGAATTTAACACCATAATTAAATTAAATTACTTCGATTATACATTAAGTTTTGTTATTAGCTTAAACCACAAGTCTAACATATCAATACTATGAGATAATTACCTTAAATTTAGGATATTCATTCATATAAATTGTGACCATTCCAACATAAGGCAGGAATCCTCTAGTGCGTCCCACTACATCCTTTTTAGTAAGCCAAAGTTGACCTTGTGCATAAAGACCTCGATCATCCACACTATTATTGTCACCTTTTGTAAGAAACTTTACGGTGCCATTGTTCCTGTAATTTATTTGTTTAAAATAAAATCTAAGTTTATACAATTTGGTATTAGGAGGAAAAGTATGATAAAATTAGTATATTTAAATTGTATTTTAAATCAATTGTAAAATTTCCATTGATTAACATACTGTTTCAAAATGAAAAAAAAAATACTAGCAATAGTAGTTCTATGCTGAAATAGTTGATTAGTGTAAGAATTTCCTTTTCAAATTTTTTTTTTGCTTCATACTAAACTTAATCCCCATCAGGAGAGCCAGTGATAATACAAGCCCAAATGCTAGAGTCCCCCTTTCGCTTTAATTACTGTTCAACTTCATGCTGTACAACAATCAACTTCTTCATATATACCTGCTCTATGGGGCTCTCATATTTTTTATGTGACATTCTTGCAGTTCTCAAATGCCAACCACCTCCCATTACGTTTTGCCAATCATTTTTGTATTACATATATTCTTAAGTATATATAAATATATTTTAACAGACTTACTTTTCATGGAGCTTTAAAACTCTGTGGACAATAGGGATATCTCGGCCTTCAACCTTGAAAACTACAATTTCACCGACACGTACGGGCTCGTCGGGGTAGTTCGTTAAAAAAAGTAAATCGCCTCTATGAAAGGCGGGCTCCATACTACCAGAGAGGACCACCACAATAGGACTTTCGCTTCCCGTCACAACCATCAAACCTTTCCATATCATCAAAGCCGACGATACTATCATACCAAAACTTAGTACTTGGTAAATAAACTGTAAGAAAAACAAAAAATCACGAAATAACAACCGGTAATACGTTCACGTCATCTTATTTCAACAATAATCAATGAAAGTTACCTGTCTCTTGTTCATGCGCTTAACATCGTCAAATAAACTGTCTAACATTTTGATTTTCTTAAATTTAATTTAGATCTATAAATTAATAATTGTACGTTTGGTTAACCTCAGTTTGGAAGAAAGCTAGGTTTTAGATTTCGACAGCTCGACAACACCACGTCAGATCAAAACTTCAAAACAACCTCGCCACCACAGATAATATAACCACACTACCATAGATTACAAAACTTATTTATTTAAAAGACGTTCATGCAAGCACGGTTTCTTAGTACTTTTAAATGTTTTCTAAGAAAATATTAAGTATTATCGACTGTGGCGGTACCTATGGCTGTAATGCGACTCGAAATAATGTTTATATTTAATTTTCTTAGTCTGGATAGGTTAATAAAAGGGACGGAAAGCTAGAACTCTAGACGATATACCATCATAAACGATATTATATTACTTCTCTGCATACTACTGAAAAAAATAGTATGTTTAAAAAATAAATTAAAGTATATCAGTTTTTTACATTCACAAAATTAAAACCATGAAAACCGTATAACTAAAATAAAATTAAACTCATCACAATAATTTATTAACTTTATTTTATCTTTTAAGAAAAGCGACGTAATCACATGATATAAAATTATTCACAATATAAAATCAGTTATTTATCTATATCCGTGCCATTTCCACATCGATAATTTCTGAAAATTTCAATTTAACCGTTAGCGTATTCGGCGTTGTGACGTCAGCAACGAGTATTTCCGCGCCATTATATAAACCTAATTCGGTAATCTTTTTCTTTAAATTATCCCTTGTTTTCTCTTCAATACTCTTTATCGATGACATATACAATGTTTTATTGCGACCATTGATGATTGTTGTGATACCTGTTAAAAAAAAAACATTTTATATTCAATCTATACATATAACAAATTTGTAACTGATTTCTGTCTGTACATGGAAGACAGTTACTTATATTCGTGCCATATCTATTATTGTGAACTTGTATCTATGTAATACAACACAAAAGAATGATTTTTACAATTTTTCTCTGTTTGTCTATTTACTCACTTTTCAGAAACAAATTTAAATGCAGTTTCCTACTATTGTATTAGTTTACGTTTGTATGTTGGCAAATTTCTCTTAACATTTTTGTTTTGTTTAAAGCTGTTGACTTATATATAATTTTTTAGAGTCACTCTGTATCAAGCACACAACAGGATAGGCACAGGGAACCTAGTGTTAAGAACCTTCATTCCCCATTCCGTTAAGAGTGTCTTAACAATTGCCTCTGTCTAACCTGATATATGCGGAATGAAATTACGATATACTTAATTATTTCTAAGTAGTAATAGGAGCTATCGTGGCGCAGGGGTTATAATTATTATTATCAATATTTTCATTTCTTGCCCTGACACCAAGGCAAAAGCTTGGTGTTGATTTCCGCCATTCTACATGCAATGCCTATAAAAAAATTCGTCAGAAAGTCCTAACATTAGGTTCCCTCTGCCTACGCTGCTATGTGCGATATACAGAGTGAAGCAGATTTTTTTTAGTAACTTAGTCTTAACACTAGATTCGCTCTGCCTACCCTGCTCTGTGCGGGTACAGCATGAGGCTGATTAGATTTAATTTTTAATTTCTAAGAACTTACCAGGGCTTCTCATTAAATATCCTTTATCGTCACAAAGTTTATCGTAAATGGCCTGCAATGTAGCATCAGGTTCTATTTCCATTATTCTTGTAGTATTACTACAGGCCACACAATCTGATCGTTTTTCCGCACAAAACGTATAAGTGTATACACCCTCAGTCATATTGAGGACCATATAGTTATTCATGTTTGTGCAACAGGAGGATGCTAATTTAAAAACCTGTAAAAATATTTAAAAAAACTTATGTATATGTAATTTGATATGTTTGTTTATTTTTTAATAATATTTTTCTAAGCTTTACGCTATATCCTGCATATAGAAAGGTGTGTATAGCTTACAATATATTTTTTTTAGCTTTATGCTATATCCCACACATAGCAAAGGGAAACTGGGAACCTAGTGTTAAAATACTCCATTCTCATTAAGACACTTTCGTTCCTTACTTTCCGCCGAATTCTGGATGCAATGCGTATTGAGTTGGGAAACTCAACGCTGCTTTGTCTTGTTACCAGAGGGAAGACATAATAAGAGCGAAGTAATATTTCATTTAGCAAAAAATATTTCATTATCTCGAGTGAGATGGAATCCACAACCGTTTCAGGTCACGCACTTGGCACAGGGATGCTATTACGGGCTCTACTTCGTTCTTTACTTTGTAAGTGTTCTAAGCTTTTCATAAATTATAAGAAAATGTGATAATCTAGTGTTCCATAGTAGACATTCCTAACTTTTGATTAATACATGTTATCATAATAACAAAATAGCTTTTGCTAAGAAACCATTTCCGAATTTCTAATAAAAATAGTATATACAAAATAGTACACACCGACTGCAGCGCTATCTACCAGGTTAATATATGTTTTAGGAACCTGTTATAATATATATTTTAAAAACAACATTCAAATCAGTCCAAATGTTAAGTAAAAATAGGATGACAATCATACACAGAAGAATTATCAATATAGTGAATGTACATTAGATTTAAATTTACCTCAGTTGCACAAATTGCAGCTATCGCTGCATTTGTGCTAGCGACGGCTGGTATAATGTTTTTCAGGACACCCTGTGTCAATCTGTATGTTACAGATGTTATGCCATGCTTAGTGGCTCTCTCTTGAGCTTTTTCATACACCCAGGCTACATGTTGGGGATCGTCCCCATCGAGGGTTGTTGCACTGCCCCATGGGTTTTCCTTATTCCATAGTAGAACTTTTACATATTCTATACAGTGCTCTGGTAATCTGATGAAATAAAGAATACATTTTTTTAAACTTAAAACTCCTTTATAGAAGAACAAGCAGGATCCTAGTTTTAAGATACTCTTTACTCCCAATTTTCTAGAGATTATGTTGAGTGGTGGAACTAAATGTCACACTTTGTCTTGCTACTAAAGCAAAAAAACATCTGCTTATAATTTCATCTCTCACTTCCATTTCATTGGCCCAAAATTGTTCCTATTTAACAAGAACTATTTATAACACCATTAAATGCAACTATTTCAAACCAACCTTGGAGTATTTGCAATAGTGCACATAGGATATGTCCGTTGTGGGGGATACAAATCGAGTGTGCACTCAATGCATGCACTCATACCGGGTAGAATCACTCTTGCATTCCCTTTAAACCCTTCAGTTCCACCATCTATTAGCGGTATTACACTACTTTGATCCAAGCTTCCTGGAATAATTATATTTTTTTTTATATTCATACCTTATGACTTTTCTCCAAAGACAGTTTGTTCTAATTTTCCATCCATATAATGACACTATTAAGTGGCGGAACAATGAACTTTAAAATTATTATTGATAGTGAAAATTTGGGACAGCATCTATCTGTATATAGGATAGTTATGGGTTCAATACCCATACTAGGGAATTAATTATTTTCATATTCTCGCTTCAGTAACAAAACAAAGCATGGCAAAAATTGGATTACAGTGCAAAGGGAGGGAAATGGAGTGTCTTTACACTAGTTTCCCTCTGCCTCCATTAAATATTGGATCAAGCATGAAGCTATAAAAACATTTTGCTGGATATGGCAAGTCTTGCATGCAATCACAGGAAATAATATATTGAAATACATTACTGTCATCATTATACTGTAGCAATGACATTAGCATGCCATTTAACCAGCGCCTTGCAACAATAGAGTCCAGACCACACACTACAATATGAAACTGACGATAGAATCCATCATCCAAATCTTGAATTGCACAATGGTGAGCTACCGCTTCACAACCAGGGACTCTAAAATAATAATCAAAAATCTGGATAATTCAATCTATAAAGAAAAGCAAGTTTTGTGTATGTGCAGCACAAAATTGCTATACATGTAATAAAAATTCTATCAATGTTTCTTAACAAATTATGAATATTTTCCAACATACAATTTATACGCATATAAATTACGTACGCATCTACGTACATATAAATTCTTAGGTTATTGTCTTAAGTTTCATTGAAGTAGGTAGTATAAAATAATAATAGCGTTTGAGTCTGGATAATCATGAATCTATATGGTTAAGCCGGATAATCAAGTTTCTACTGTATGTATTTTATATGCACTTCCACACCATATGCCAGCAGGATAGGTAGAGGGAAGCTTGTCATAAGGCATTACATGCTGAATGGCGGTAATCTACGCCGCATTTAGTTTTGGTACCAGAGTGAGGAAAGTAAAATAATTTATTACCTTGGGTGGAAATCAATCGGTATACATATAATAGTAATAAGCTATTTACGTATATAGACTCTTTTTACCTTTTATTTACAAATTCAACTGCACACTTTGCTTTAGACAATCCTATATCATTTTTTCGAAACAAAAATTGTCTGTTAAGATTCGAAAGTTCTATAGTATCCATGTCTACTACATGTAACTTCTTAAATCCCATTAGAGCTAAATCTTTTAGGAGTTCACAGCCAAGACCACCGGCGCCCACGATTAACACTTTACAAGAATTCATAATGAAATCCAAAATTTCAGCAGATGGTTCAAAATCAGGGTGGCAGAACGGGCCAGATCTTTCTAAAAGTTTCCGTATATTGTGCCATCTCATTTGTTGATAATCTAAAATTTGAGCTTCTCCCTCCGCCATTATTTATATATTTATAGTGTTTAAAAAAAACTAAAATTACTTCTTAACAAATCACTTTTTCTTATAAGTTGCTTAGGTAACTTAATATATGGCAAATATTATCAAGAAATAGTAAACCACATTTAGTCTTGAAATATATTTCTTCTATATAACTTTAACTGTTTATTAAAATTTAAATTTAAATCATTGACTACACTAAATGAAATTAAATTGCAACTGTCACAGTCAAATATACGGTAATGACATTTCATATAGGCCCATAGATATAAAATTAATACATATATTGACATTTATGTAATAATTAAATTTTGAAATATGATTAAGAAAAACAAAATTATATATAATAAGAAAATATTAAAATATTTAATTCTACATGTAAAAATGAGAATCAATATATAAAACCCTATTAATCGATGCCGTAGCATATAAGAATGAAAACACATACACTTTGTTAGTAGATAGCTGGCTAGCTAGTATCGTTAGTATGTATTCATTTGTTAAAAATGGCGTGATGGTGGTACAGTTGTCGAAACATAAGGATTTTCAAGTTCATAGATTTCCTGATTTTCTGGTGAGTAAGAATATTTAATTACTTGATATGTTTTCTTTATCGTGTCTCATGACAATATAATGTGTTTTTTTGTGGCGAAATACAACGTTATCGTCGATATTTAAGGGAGAGACTGTCAGACTTAGAACGTCTTGGTAAATACCTCGTGATGTAAAACCATGCTCGAAATACCATTGCGATGTTGTTTTGAAAATGGGAAAGACAAATTTTATTAAAAACTTATCACTTTATTTGTATTTTATGTGTGTTGTTAGATAATACTAATTTAGTAAATAGTATACTCATATACTTATATGATACTTTAGTCGGTCGGCGTTATTCAGAAGTGAGCCATTTCAAGATCATAGGTAATTTTAACTGTTGCTGTTAAATAAAATTGTGACGTCTTTTATCTTCGTGATTATATATATTTATTTTATATACAAATATTTTTAGATATCACAATGGCTGGTAATAAAATAAATACAAAGAAAAAAGATGATAAGAGTAAAATAAATAGGGCTACTGGTCTGGAAGAAAATGAAGACGACATAGACTTTTCTTTGCTGAGAAAACCCATACTTACTAGTGTAACAGGCTTTACACAAGCCATAAAAATTTTTGATCAAGTTACTGAAGAGGTGAATTATTTAATATATTTTTTGAAAGACATATTTTGAGTAAGATATTTTTATAATTTGGACATAATTATAATATTCTTAACATTGTTTCCATTTTTACATTTTCCAGCTAAAGAGCTTACTTACAAATGAATGTGATTTACTATATGAATGTAAAGTTTGCAGAAATATATTCAGAAGTTTGGCAAATTTCATATCCCACAAGCGTGTTTATTGTAAGCAAAATTTTAATTCTTCAGTACATGGACACTTCATGAAGGAACCATGCACAGTAAGTGATTGCATTGTTATTTCTATCATTCAAAACATTATATGTATAGTTATTTAAGAAATTATATAAAACAATTAAATACCTGTTTCTTGCAGATCCAAGAAGTATTAAAAATAAGAAAACTGGAAGAAAGCTACCAGGAGTCTTTAAATGAAAACAAATGTCAAAATTCTTTAGATGAGAATGAGAATGATGAGCGAATACCTATGTCTAAGGATATAACAGAAGTTTTAGAAAAAATTGCAAAATCTAAAGGTGTTAAAGAGAAACAGATTGAAGATCAACAATTGATGTTTCAAAAAATTCCAATGAGCTCAGTTGCAGTTTTTCAAAATATCAATTATGACAATAATTGTAATAGTGACAGCATGCAAACACAAGTATGTATACTAATCTATACTAATATTATAAAGCCGAAGAGCTTACTTAATTAGACGCTCTAATCTCAGAAAGATGGAATTGGGATGTAAATTTTCTGATGGCTAGTACTTTTATTAGGAGTGATTATATGCTATATTACCACGATTATATTATATAATATCTACTTTTATATATTCTTAGTGTGCCATGGATTTGTCAGGCAGTTTTGAAGTCCATTGCATTACAAAATGAGGCCTACCTAGGCCTTACAACCCATATATAAGCTTCGTAAGCTCCTTTAAAATTTACAATAATACTTACCTTTACAGTCTGAGCTCCTCTTTTGTAAAATTTTTATGCTATATCTGGCATGTGGCAAGATAGGCAGAGAAAACCTAGTGTTAAGCACGCAATTATGCATTTTGATTACAAGAACTTACCATTCATTTTGCCTTGTTTTAGTCAAAATAATTAATTTCCTGGAGTGGTATCTGAACCCACAACCGTTGCGTTTAATTCAGACGCTGTGCCCCATACGCCACGATGGTCTCCTCTATCTACCTTATAAAATACATATATTATTTCTCTTTATTTTATAAAATATAATTTTAAAAGAAAATATTGTAATTATTGTTTGTTTAAATTTTGACATGTTATGTCACACTGAGAACAAAAAAGTGTTTTAGGAAACCTATAAAAAATTTAATGTATGAATAACCGCATCTAATGAAAACCTTCCAAGAGTTTTGACCACTAAGCCATATGTTCTGTAGGCTATGCTGAAATTATTATACTCTTGTCACAACTTATTTATGTTTTTAACATTTCTGTAATATATTATTTTCTCATATTATAGATAAATGAACTAGATCATATGCTGTCACGAGAAAATGCAGTTTTACAAAATGATGGTACACTTAAAATGCAAAGTAATACATCAGCTGACCAGATTATTCAAATAAGTGATGATGATGAAAATGAAATAACTGGCGCTCTTCAATGTAAAACTTGTAAGTAAATATCTGCCTTGCTTTTTCCCGCTTACCAGGAAAGGCAGAGGGAATCTAGTATTAAGACATTCCATACTCCATATACTACAATTTTTTTGTAGTATTAAAACTAACACTAGGTTCCCATGAACCCTCTGTCTACCCTGCTATATATCCATGATGAAATAAAAAATAAAAAATTCCCCTGACACAAAAAGAGAGGTGTTATAAGTTTGACATCATCATCTGTGTGTGTCTGTCTGTTTGTGGCATTGTAGTTCTCAAATGGATGGATCGATTTTGATACAATTTTTATCATTGGATAGCTAGTTTCCGTGTGCTGGTTCTTAACTGTATTTGTAATGAATTTATAGCTTTTTATTCCTCAAAATTACTAAAATTAGCAAAAGTCTGTATTTAATAAACAAAACATTATAAATTATTAATTAAATTTTAATTATATGTAAAGAGACTCACTGACTAAGAGTTTTGCAGGACACAGTTTAACTTCATATGTATTGTTAAACGGTACTAATATATTTTTTTAAAAAAGATGGAATATTAATTTAAAAAAAAATAATTCTTCTTAATTAATTATTCATGTAAATATATTTTCAATGGATTGAAATTTATTATTAAAACTTATTTAGTTATAGCGGGCCACTAGATGGCGACACATTTGTATTTATCAGCGTTGTGCAAGATTTCGTTATTAGGTCATTTTCATTATAAAATAGGCAGATGAAGTAAGTGTTGAGAAACTACTTTCTCCTGGTTTTGATTCCCACTTAGGGATATGTTTATACAGTAAAGTCGACGCTTCATGGCCACCCTAAAGTCGGCTGCTCAGATTTGATTTTCTTTCCTAGTCAACAGTACGCAAAAATTATGATAGCTTTCGTAAGTTTTTAAGAGCGGCCACGACCTTTCGCCAGTACTGTATATTTATAGTCGATTCATACTTTTAAATAAAATTATTTTATCTTTGACCCTCAGGTGATCTTCAATTTTCAACTTTAAAGACACTAAAGTTCCACATGAAATATAAGCATGTGGAAAATCGCCTCGTGTTTCCGTGCCCTGACTGTGCCGACATTTTTTCTACTTCTTGGAGCGTATTTCGACACTTATTCAAAGTTCATAGGTAAGAAATATACTTACGCTTAGCCTAATTTAATACTCACATATCATAATTATATGTAACAAAATAGAAACTCGATTCCCCATTAGGACTAATTGTTTTGCATTCATACAAATGAATATTTAGATAATCAAATTTATGATGACCAGTGCAGTGCATAACTTTTTTTTAAATTTGTCTTTCAATCAAATGTCACGCGCCTACATTACATCTTATTTGAATGCACCTATTTGGTGAACTGAGGTTAGGATAATCGAATCTCGACTGTATATTAAAATATTAAAAAAAATGAAATATATTTGAACTCTTATACATATATTGTAACACTTATATTGATGATCTCTTTAAAATATTTTTAAATTAAAATTTTACCATAACACATTGTAATAAAAATTATATAATTTTTAAAGTAAACATAATGCTCTGTTGAAATATATTAAATAATGTTCCATACACAAATTACAACTTATTACCCTTTTAATTAAAGTCATTAATTATTTATTTATTTATTTTTATTATTTTTTGCACAGATAGAAAAAATAAATAAAAAATATAGTTAATTTAAAGACTTAGATGTGCAATGGCGGCCTTATCACTAAAAGCAATTTCTTAAAGGCAACCTTAAAAAAAACAAGCATGTTGCATTAAATCGAAACACAAATTTATGTATTTTTACGCCATACACTATCCAAGTAGGTAAAGAAAACAAAATCTTTGTAAAAAATCTACCAAGTGGAAATCGAACTTGTAAATATTTTTTAAAAGGAAAGAATTTCACGCTTTTGCCGGTATAGCAGGCATAGGAGTGTAATTTTGGAGACGTTGAGTGGCAGAATTCAACCTCGCTTGTTCTGCCAAAGCGATTGTGCCAGAGCACGGCGTTCTGCTACTCAACGCTCACTGCCTTCAGAATTCGACGGAAAATAGAGAAGTGTGTGTGTCTTAACACTATGTCCCTTCAGCTCACGATGGTTCATGATAGAAAAATAAAAAAAATGAGTAATATAAAAACCTTCTTATATAGAAAAACAGCAGCCCAAATAAGAAGATTACGTGAATCAATACAAGCGAAAGCGTTCCGTATGGACAACCCTCCCGCATTCTACGAGAGACGTAGAACGGCCCCTAAGGTAGCGCCGCCGCAAAAAATAACGGAGGAGGAGAGACTAGATCAGGAAAACCAGGTTATTATGTTATTTGTTTATTTATTTTATTTCTTTACTATACGAAGCGTTTATCAGCATGAAACTGATTTTTATAAAATAGAGGTTGTATATTTTTTCTGCTAGCTGCAAGCTGTGTATCCCGCGTGTAGCAGGGTAGGCTAAGGGAGTCTAGTGTTAAGACACTGTGACTTGTGAGTGCTTATATGGTTCATATTATATTTTTTCATAAATAATTTTGTAATAAAATATGTATATAGAATACCTATAATAAAAATGGTTTATAATATTTATCTCCAGGCGTGGTTAGAGGAGCTCGACGGTGAGAGTGAAGGTCGTCGATGCGGCGGCTGCGGTCGCACGTTCGAGCGACGCGCCGCGCTTGTGGCGCACTCGCACACGTGCGCGCGCCGGCACCGCCGACGTATCGGAATTCAAATACGGAAGGACTATCATAAGGAGCAGAGTAACCCGTATTTGAGTGCCAGTCGGGTCTATGGTAAGCTATTTTTTTTATAAATTTGTCTAAGCTTATTTGCTAAATTTGAGTTCGGTAAATTTGTGGTATGTTATGTGTTTTTTTTTATTTAGAAGGCTCTTGTTGGACGTTTGTGTTTAGTTCCGTATTTGTCTACAGTTGGCATGTTGGTTTGATTTTTTTAGAGCTTCATACCTTTTAAGGAAAAAAGAAACGTTTATAAGATCACTTTGTTGTTCGTTGTTCAAGTGAAAGGGTTCTGGCTAAGCTAAACTTGAATATCAGAAAATGCTCGAGACTTTTGTACGGAACCCTCGGTGGGCAAATCCGATTCCAGCTTGTCGGGTTTTTTATTAGCTTCATGGTATATCCCGCACAATTTGGTAAGTGTAATTAATACCTTTACCTGTTTTACAGAAACCAAACCTGTCGTTGAAGAAACACTACCGGAGAGTAAAACATTTGAGAAAGAACTTTTTACAAAAGAAATTAATGAAGAAACAACACATGTTGACGAAGAAATGCCTATTATTGAAGAGAAAAAAGAAAATAAAGAAGTGACCGAAACCAATGTAGAAAATAAACCATTTCTATTCGACAGTATTCTAATGAATAACTTACCATTCGCCCAACAAGCTGAAAAAAGCAATTTGACAGCTTTCAAACAAAAAATGTTACCAGACATTGAAAGAGAACAGTTAATGTGCAAAAAGTGCAATACAAAACATAACGAACTAACCGATCTATTAAATCACATGGCAGCCCATTACAAATGGATACGTTACGCTTGTAAACTGTGCAATTTCAAACATTTCAATTTCGAGAAGCTTCCGGAACATGTTAAAATAGTTCATAAATTGAAAGGCGATAATGATTTCTACCATAGTACAGTTAAAGCTGTGGATGGTGCTGAAGCTATGGAATTGGCTGAAACTATTGAAGAAAGTAATGATATAAGTGAAATTAGTAACGATTCAAGAAGGCCGAGCAGATGTTCGAGTGATTCTAGTAGATTATCAGATGACAGTTCTTGTAGTAGTACAAGACTGGAGGCGGGCTCGAGGAAACGCAAAGCGAATAAATATAGAAGTAATGCAAAGAAGAAAAAAGATATTTTTATTATAGGTTGGTGTGGTTTTCTTTTGTTTGTTAGTGTTGATTTGCTAATTCTATGTTGATTGTTAAGGCAGTCGTGGCACATTGTCTATCTGTAATCGCGGCGATTGTGTATTCGATTTCATCCGGGGAATGAATGAGTTTCAGTTTTCGCTCTGGTGATAGACAAAACGTGACATTGAGTTCCGCCACTCGATACTTTACACGGAAATTGAGTGAAAGTGGAGAACAACGATATAGGACTATATACGATATACACCATAACGTTAAATAAATTATAAATGTAAATATTACAATGTGTTGATATTTCTTTTACAGAAGAGACTGAGAGCCAGAAAGATGACGAAACCCAAAAAGAGAAAGATGCAATACTCTCAGAAAATGATACATCGTCAAATTCTAAAGTGTTTGAAGAAAACTCATCTGATTTGGAAGAAGTCGACGAAAGGATATTAAAACGTCAAACTATCGAAATAAGCACAGTCGCCTCACGGCGTCCCGTTCGTAAGAAAACTAAACCTAAAAATGAAGATTTCGAATATGATCTATCTAATTTGTTGAAATTGGAAGCTCAAGGTTATCGAGATTCTCAAATTGTAACGACTAAACCTACGCAAACTAAGAAAAAATGTCAATTGGACCTTCAACAAAATTATGAAGCTTTTAATAAAGACTGTTGTGGAGCACTCATTACACTGTCGTGGAAGTCTGCAGGGAAAGCGCAAAGTCATATGAAAACACTAGGTGTGTTCACATCGAAAGAACCGCGGATGTCTACAACATTTGTAAGGCCAATGGCACCTAAAGTAAGTAGAATCGACAAGATATCACCCAAGAAAGATGAAAAAGAAACTAAAGACAAAGACACTGTTAGCCCGGTAAAAGTGGTAGAATTGTCCAATTTACCTAGTCCTCAGAAAAATGTAAACAAAAACAATAAGAACGATGATATAGACCAAAAAAGACACGAAACAAATGAAACACAAGTTTCTAAAGTTAAAGAAGACTCAGCACCTATTAATGACACCAAAACTGAATCGGTTACAAATTCAAGCAATATAAGCACAGACGAAAGTAAAACTATGGAAACGGATGAAAAACAGTCGTTAGATATACCCAAACCAAATTTAAATGTACCCATACTTCCTATAAAATTACGACGACAAAGCATGGAAGTTATTAAGAATCCATTGATAAAGAAAAACATAACAGACTTTACAAAGGCCGGCATGAAGACCAAAATATTAGTCATTAAACCGATCAACAGAAATAATGACGGAAAAATCTCCATAAATACGCCGCTCAAATTTCAAACGATAACATTAAAAGATCCCACTAAAGTTACTTCTAACGAGAAAAAGAAGGATCAAGTTGTAGTTGTTCAAGTACCTAAAGTGGAGACTGCTGTAAATAAACCATTAATTAATAATAGTATAAATACTAACACTGAAAATGATAGTGCTACAAGTGATAAAGACGCAAGTGCTAATGATATTGATTTAAGTGAAGTGAAAGAAATTGTACCTGAAAGTGACAACTCTGGCAAACAAGTATGTGATTCAAAATTGACTAATACAATAAATGAAATACCTAGTGCATCCCAAAACACTGTAAACGTAGAAGGTTGCTAATTAGCAGTATATATTTGTGTTTAAAAAATACCTGGATACGTGTACAGTTATTATTTTTAAGCTTAGTTAGAAAATAAATAAATTCTGCCATGCCTTATACTTAATTTCTGTCCACTTCATCCATCCTTTGCGGTATTTTGTACAAAATAGGATGAAATGATGAATGTAGGATGTACAAAAATAAATATCTACCTCCATCTGCTCCTTTTCCTCACAGTGACATCTGTTTTTATTTGATAGTAATGCATATATATGTTACTTTTTAGAAAATATAAAATTTTGAATGTAACAAGAGTAGAACCTGCACATCTTGAAAACCGTGCAACACTGACCAACTGCATTGGGCCCCATTTTATTAAATATTTTTACATTTTTGAAGTGTATTTCCATTCTTAGAAAAGAAAAATCAAACTTCTAAAAATAGTATGTAGTAGTATGTTCATTTTGGAAAAATGTTTTTCTTTTATAGTGGTTAATCAGCGACACATTATTCTCACTTCAGTGTTATTGCTATCCCTTTAGACTAGTGTTGATGTTTTATATATAATATATCTATTTAAAAAATATAAAATAGGGAGTATGGATTTCAAATAATGATGCTGAAAGTTCAATAATCCATGCAGCAGTAAAACGACGTCATTTTAAAGTTTGCTAATAAAAATCTCAAGATTTTATTTTAACTTTATGCTATATTCCACATTTAGACATACAGAGTAGGCACAGGCAGGCTAGTGATAAAACCCAATATCTGAGTATCTGAGGTATTGAGCCTGTGGCTGAAGTTAATACCCCACTATGTTGTTACTAGATTCAACAAATGAAAATAATTCATCCCCCCGAAACAAGAATTAGGCGAACCACTATCCTCACATTTACAGCCAATTTTCCATGACAACCCCAGTTTAATTTTAAAAAAGGTAAAATACAAAAAATGATAACCTGTTTAATGTTATTTTCTTAATTTAAATTTTCTATTCTGACACAATTGACATTTTAAATGCATCTTTATGTCATTATTTTTGGTTTTGTTGTTGAATATTTTTCTAAAATATGAATCTTGAATAAATATATTAATTAAACATTCAGTAACATGAGCTTCTTCACAGTATTTACAGTTACATAACATAGTTTGTCCCGGAATTAAACATAGTCTCATTTGGGTAAATTAAACTTCATTTAGGTATAACTAGATTTATTGACATAAAATTACATTTGATTCAAGATAATAATTATGTACTCTTAGCCAAAGTTTCAGCTTTAGCGATAACTTCTTCAATAGGTCCAACCATATAAAAGGCAACTTCAGGTAAATGATCATACTCTCCTTGTAAGATTTTAGAAAATCCCTTGATAGTCTCCTCAAGAGGCACAAGTTTTCCAGCATGGCCAGTGAACACCTCAGCTACCTGGAAGGGTTGTGAGAGGAACCTTTGGATCTTACGTGCACGCGCTACTGTCAGTTTGTCTTCCTCAGACAATTCATCCATACCCAAGATTGCAATGATATCCTGAAGGGACTTGTAGTCCTGGAGGATCTTCTGAACTCCACGGGCAACATTGTAGTGCTCAGCTCCTATGATGTTGGGGTCCATGATACGGGAGGTGGAGTCAAGGGGGTCCACAGCAGGGTAGATACCCAACTCAGCAATAGCACGAGACAACACAGTGGTGGCATCCAAGTGAGCAAAGGTGGTAGCTGGGGCGGGATCTGTCAAGTCATCAGCTGGCACATAGATGGCCTGCACAGAGGTGATGGAACCCTTCTTTGTGGTGGTGATACGCTCCTGCATAGTACCCATGTCAGTGGCTAGAGTGGGTTGGTAACCTACAGCGGAGGGAATGCGACCCAGCAGAGCAGACACCTCAGAACCAGCCTGAGTGAAACGGAAGATGTTGTCAATGAAGAGAAGCACGTCTTGTCCTTCCTGGTCGCGGAAATACTCGGCTACGGTCAGCCCAGTAAGAGCCACACGGGCGCGCGCGCCGGGGGGCTCGTTCATCTGACCATACACAAGTGCCACCTTGGAAGTCTTGTCCTTGAGCGAGATGACTCCAGACTCAATCATCTCATGGTACAAGTCATTACCCTCACGGGTGCGCTCTCCCACACCAGCAAACACAGAGTAACCACCGTGCGCCTTGGCGACGTTGTTAATCAGCTCCATGATAAGTACGGTCTTGCCGACACCGGCGCCGCCGAAGAGACCGATCTTGCCTCCCTTGGCGTAGGGCGCGAGCAGGTCCACCACCTTGATACCAGTCACAAGGATCTCCTGCTGTACGGACATGTCCACGAACTCAGGTGCCTCGGCGTGGATGGCGGCGGTCTTGTCGGTGGGGATGGGACCGCGCTCGTCGATGGGCTCACCGATCACGTTGATAATACGGCCGAGCGTCTCTGCGCCCACCGGAATGCGGATGGGCGAGCCGCAGTCGTGCACAGGCTGTCCGCGCACGAGACCTTCAGTACCGTCCATGGCGATGGTGCGAACGGTATTCTCTCCCAAGTGCTGGGCCACCTCCAGGACGAGCCTGGGGGACCGGTTTTGGACTTCGAGGGCATTTAGGATGGGAGGGAGACTATCCTCAAACTGTACGTCTACGACGGCACCGATAACTGCAACCACCTTACCTTGGCCTTTTCCTGCGGCAGCTTTAGCAGCATAATCTCTTTTTTGTCCAGAAACTGCTACAACTTTGCTGCATTCTGCTAAAGCTTTTTCGGCAATTGATTTTGCGGCTAGAAAGCCGCCGCCGACCCTACTTACAGCCCCAAACATTTTTAATATGATACAACAGGGCAAAGTAGAAGAATGGGTGGCTGTAAAGTATAAATTATGTAACCTATAAAATTATCGGTCTTAGGTCGAACAGTCAACGACGTGAAGATACACCACAGATAACAATTTATAGCAAAAATCAATACTTTCAACTTTTCTAAGTTCAAACTATAGTTTCCTTTTAGCGGATAAATTAATTACTATTATTTTTAAACAATAATAGACCCTACTACCATTAAAGACGTCATCATACATTAAGTACAAGAAATCGTTCGGACTCAAAGGCTATTTATTATAGAATTAATTTTCATTCATCTGACAATAATACAGGTTTGAGGATATAATTGCGGAGTAGAGAAATCCTTATTTTTAGGTCCTTATAAGTTCAAGAAATATATAATATTATAAATATAATGAGCTAGATTTATACTACGCTATTCTGGCTTGCTTGGTCTATATAGCTTGATATTCACCAAGCCAAGTTAGCCATTTCTCAATAAATTTTACTAAAAATGAAAATTCATTTCGGCATCACATTCACCATTTTAAATCTTGTAACTTGAATAGTACCTACTACCTATGATGATTTAAAATAAAATTATTGATGAGATTGAGATTATTACCAATCTACTAGATGTTAGTAATTGTATCGGTTTGGATTGATTGTATGAAATTCTCAATCAGAGTGTTGCGTTGCGAGCATTGCGTGTTGAGTGGCGTTGAGTTCCGCCATTCAAATTCGGCGGAAAGTGATGAACGGAATGTCTTAATACTAGGTTTCCTCTTCCTACCCTGCTGTATATGGGTTAATAATATTATAGAACTATTTTGGATTGTATAAAAATAGGATAAACGATTTACCTCGTAAGAGTTCTGAATAAATTATTGGTGATAATAAATGTACTTATTTTTTAATCCTAAATATTTAAAAATGAATTATCCTTAGCCTAAGATCCCAGGGCCTCCAGACCTACGTCATTTTAGCAAAGCTGAAATTTTAACGCTATACTGGCGGGCTTAAATTTTACAAGTATTATTTACGGTATTAATACCAGAAGGAGTTAATTCTACAATTATAAGTGTAGTTCATTTTTTTTTACTTAAGCTATGCTGTTAATTCCAAGTAAGAACGAACGGATAGATACGTCGCAAGCCGTTTTAATTTATCTTGCCTATTTTTTTTAACACGCTTCCGCTTGCAAGTGAAGTAGATATATTTTTATCTGTATACTGACAGTCAAGTCAATGTCAAAGTTTTTATTAAACATTTTGACGTTTTGATTTCGCATAAAAATATGTATTTTTCTAATTTTAGCATTAAGATGAACATTATTAAAAATATATAAATGAAACACTATTTAAAATTTTACAACTGCTATCTGTACTTGTAAATTTTTTAATACAAAATGCAAATCAATTGAAATTACGTATGTAAAAGATATTAAGTTTATTTGATACACAATAAAGGCGCAAAATGAATAGAGCTAAAATTTTATCACGAGTAAGTTAATTATTCAGTTAGTTCTTCTTTTTAAATTGAAATGTAGCTCTTTGTAAGTTATACACGTTTTAGGTTCTTTGGCGACAAGGATTTTCTAACAAAATTGATTATGCAAGACCTTGCGTTACGAGTCTTTGCACAAATTCAGTAAATATTAGACGACAAGCCACTGTTGCCGTTAATGATAGCTATGTTAAGAAATTTATGAAAGCTGTAGGATGGATGGACCAAGAGCGCACGGTAACTGTTTTTTTTTATATAACCTAACTTTTTGTGTTTAATATCCCTCAAATGTCTTTACTCCAATTTTTTTCGAATTTCAGTATATTACGAATAATATATATTTTATAAAAGGGATATATAATACTATCGTACATACAGGGGAACCTATTATCAAGACACTGTTCTAAGCGTTTGGTAACTGGTAGTTAATCAAAGTTCTGTTTGGTCTTAAAGTAAGAAAAATATAAATTTGTGAAAATATAAAGCACAACTACAGCAGTTATATTTACAGACAGATCCTGCAGAATATTTAATTTAATTAGGAAATAACAAATTTATTTCAGAGATTAAAACTAACTGGATATTTTTTATATGAATGTGTGCCAGATAGTGTATCTTATGATGAATGGTTTGAGGATCTTGAGCTTCCAGATACATTTGCCTCTTGGTTTACTATTACTGAGCTACATGTTTGGCTTTTACTTGTAAGATATATGGCAGAAGATGTAACATCTACTGCAAGTGAGAAAAAGAAATATGTTAAAGGCGATGGCCATTTTGTAAGGAATTGTATTGTAGAGGCTCTATGGGCAGATGTTGCAAACAGAATTAAATTTTTAGAGGTATTATTTTGTTTTCTTTTAACTTCATGCTCTTTGTATTATGTGGGGTAGACTGAGAAAATTTAGTTTTAAGACATTCCATTACCTGCTTTGTTAATTCTTTATATTGTATATTAAGAGGAAGAACTTGATGCTGCAATTTGTCTTACTACAGCCAGAAAAAAAAAAGTCAGCTTCACACTGTATCCCGCACACAGTAGGGTAGGCAGAGAGAACCTAATGTTAAGACACTCTGTTCCCCACTTTCTGCCGAAACTACACAACAGCAAGAAATAAGAATATTTTGTTTTCCCAGGCCCAGTGATGCTGTGTGGGCTAATATAACATGGGCACTATAATATATTTTTAAACATATTATATCGCATGTACTTGTACTTTAGAGAAATTGAATTTTTAAGAATGGAGAAGTAATAATTACGATAATTTGATTATCCATTATTAAAATGATCAAGATACTACCTAATTAATTATTTATGTTTCATTTTATGTTGTATTGTTAAATGTTAAATATAAATATAATTATATTACAGGGAGCAAATCCAGCTATAGCTAGAAAGCAAGTGACAGAACTCTCAGAACAATTCCAAGCCGCACTAGTTGCATATGACGAAGGTTTAAATGAAGATAAAATATTAGCAGCTGCGGTGTGGAGGAGGTTTTATTCCCTCTCAGAAGATGTCAAAGCAGAACATGTAGCGAAAATTGTACATTTTATAAGACATCAGGTATTAATTATGGTTTCCTTTTTTTGCTCTTGATTTTTGACACAATGCCTAATGAAATTCAAAATAATGTGGCACAGCCGTTAAGCGACTGACTGAAAATGCTATGGTAGCAGGTTCTATTTTCACTAGGGATGAATATATTACTTTCTTTCGTCACTGGTAACAAAATAAAGCACAGTGTTGAGCTCCGTCATTCAATATTCATTGTCTCGAAAGTTGAGTGGTATATGGGCAACAGATCCCTTCATCAACAGATCCCTGGGATGGATTCTCCCATAAAAAACACCACAATTCCTATTTTTAAAATTTTATTTCACACTTATGGGAGAATAATACTTTTTTAGAAACATATAAAATTTTTAATGTGTCAGGATTTGAACACATACTCCTTGGAAACCATCCAAGCACTCTGAACACTGTATTATTGTATTTATTCTTATTATTTATGTTTCAGCTGTTTATGCTAGACAAAATACCTAGTGAGAAGTTAAGATGGAAGCCTGAAATAAATTGGCTTAGTATACTTAAACATTGACTTAAAATGGTTTGTTACTAAGGATATTCTTGATGATGATTATAAATTAAGTAAATTGTTACATTAATATTGTTTTTTTTTAATTATAATTTTTTTTTCAACATTTTTTTATTAATTTATTTGAAATATTAGTAAAATGATTTGATATTTTTTTAACATTACAACAGAGTTATATTAATATATTATTTGTTTGTTTTTATCTGGGCGTCAAATTGTGCCCTGCATATAGCAGAGTGGAGTTAGTGTTATATTATAACACTCACATATTCTCGTGTTTAGCAGTGGTTAAAATAAATGTAAGTCGCTCAATTTGTTATATAAAATTGGGGAAATGAAAATAATCCCCTGGATTCAAATTCCACAGTATCTACAACCATCACAGTTCAAAGTCAGACACTGACCTACTGTGGCATCACTTCTATTTTGTGAATATAATAATGCACATCTTGAATAACTTACATGTTTTATTGTATTTTGAATATGTACCATTTATTTTTTTTATTTTTATAGATAAATGTAAATAATATATTAATTTTACATTATTATATAATAGGATATGTTGTAATTGCCTCTTGATGAGATAAAATCTTAATTTTAAAATGGATATCTAAGTTTATAATCTATATTTTTAAATATTCCAATTAGCAGCAAAATATGATGACAGTCTCGTAGACAAAATGTTAACTGATCGACGCAACCTTTTTTCATGAGTTGTTACAAAATATATCAGTATGTTTGGTTGCGAGACTGAAAACGCAAAATTAGGAATATGTAAATTAATTGCATATAACACTTTTCAATTGAATTTAAACTGTGTATTTTTTATAATAGTTTTAATAAGATTTTAGGATCGAAATGAGACAATTTTCAAAAATGGCTTCTTATAGCCCATTTCACTTTTTAGAAGTAAAGTAAAAGTTTAAACATATAATCGCCTCAACTCCTCACATTTTTCTCTATGCCATAGAACTGTCACAACAGCTTTGCACAGATTATCTATTTTGCATTGACTGTTACAAGACCACCATCTACCATCACTCAATTTAGAATAATATGCCGCGTATAAATCTAATAAAAATAAATCATCTGTGACCATTTTGTGAACTAAATCGTCCATTGTGGCAGCGGAAAGGTCGTTTATTCTGTAATTACTTCGCATGTTGTATAGTTGGAACCAATGAGGTCGTCTTTCTGGTGTTAAGTTCGCTTCCGTTAGGTTGTAAACGTAGTTGATTATGTTTGATGGTTCCTGTAAAATAATATATGATATAAAATAAGAAAAATAAAGCTGTGCTCTAGCACAAAGTTTTTTTTATTATCTATATATATAAAAGGACTTGTCCTCACCGACTGAGGTAAGACGCGCGCACAGCCGTAACGGCTAATGGTAGAAACGTGAAATTTGGACAAATGTTTACTTTCGTAATCTGGACATCCACTTAGGGATTTTTAAAAATTTTAAACCTAAAGGGGTGAAATAGGGGTTGAAAGTTTGTATGGAAAAAAATTTAAATCTGCACCAATTTTTATAAAATTTGCAATTTAGATTTTTATAAATATTTAATTGAACACGTGTTTCATTGTTTTCTAGAATTCTCCTCCTAAGGGTGCAAATAAGGGGTTGAAAGTTTGTATAGAATTTTTTTTTAAATCGGCACCAATTTTATAAATTTTGAAATTCAGGCTCTTAAAAGTATTTAATTGAACACATGTTTCATGTTTTTCTAGAATTCTTCTTCTAAGGGTGCAAATAAGGGGTTGAAAATTTGTATGGAAAAATCTTTATAACGCCATTGATTTTTATAAAATTTGAAATTTAGACTGTCAAAAATATTTCATTGAACACGTGTTTTGTGGTTTATAAGAATTCACCCCTAAATAAGCAAGCGAAGCTGCGCGCGTCCGCTGGTTATTATTATAAAGCATCTTTATATTTTAGGCGACTGAAAAGCTACATTAATTTTTTTATACTTACAAAATGATCATTAAAAGTAGCAATTTTATAATTAAGGTTGTAGAAACTGTAGGCAGTTGCACCGCCGGCACCCCACGCCATGTTGATCGCTGAACCGTCCTCTAAACTATAGAATATCTTGAATTCATCTGAATGCGTGTGTCCATTGAATTCTGCTTTGATTGTCGATGAAAATCTATAAGAATAATGGTTTTTGTTATTAAAAAATATTTTAAAAAGTTGTTTGTAATTTTTCATAGCAAATGTAATACTAATGTATACTGTATATAATACTAATGTATTGTATACTGTAGAGAATGTTATATATTGTTTACTTTCAAAATCATGGTATTTACTGACAAGGTAACAAGTAAAAATAGGCAGTTTAAAAGTTGTATAACTGGTATACATTAAGAAAAATAAAAAAAGTTTTAACTATTATCACCATTATTTGAAATTTATTACATAGAAAATGAGTTTAGATACTAGCTATGAATCAGAAGTATAAAAGTAAGAAGTATAAGTTATTACGCCTTTTGTCCATAGGTATGCTACCAATTGCTAGTTAATGTTTGAAGGATAAATATTTATAACTAACCTGTTAACAATTCTATTATATTCTCTAGTCCACGCGTATATAAGGTCGTGTACTCCCGGCGGTATGTGCGACAGGATGTGGACGCTCTCACCGGCCAGCTCCGCCTTGTACAGCTCTTGTACAAGCCAATCTAAATGTCTTTTGGAATCCAATGGGTCGTAGACTAGCCACCTGAAATGTTTTTTAGTTTTATTTCTATGTAAATATTTGTAAATTTTATAGAGAATTTTGCGATGAATTAAGAAGGATCCTTTTCTTAAGACAACTGAATGCTCGTAGGTCTTGTTTTTATTCACAAAAATGTCTTATCCTTTAAAAATAAATCACGTAAATTTATTATTTATATTGGCATAAATATTAAAATACAAACCAATGTTTATTATTTACTTATTTAATTAAAACAACTTACCAATTGAATTTATATGCAATATTACTATTAATGGATATGACTCTCAAACCAGGCCGTATAAGCATAGAAAATCCACCGTGTTCCCGTACTGTAGCCTTCGCTTCCTCAGTTAAATAATACTCCCATTTGTGAGCTAGAGATTCGTATAACCAAGTTGTGTTTAATTTTTCTCCTTTAATTGAACTGGGTGCGAATCTTAAAAAACAAATGCCTAAATAAAATTTCATATTTATCTAAAAACAAAGTGCTTAAATTGAAGTCAAATTTTTAAGACTGCATGTACAGTGCGATACTCAACGCCGCGCTAGGTTTTATCAGAGCGAGAAATTCGAAACTTCATTCTCCCAAGTGGGAAACAAACCCACAACGTCCCTTCACGTCCGCCCGTTATTTTCACTGATACATATGGGATTTGTTAATATGATGTACCTACGCAATAACTACTACTTACTATATATAAGCATTTTATCTCATGAAAACGAAAAAACTAAAATAAATATTTGTGAATGGAATTCAAATTTACTATCACGAACAGGTGATCAATCATTTTTGTCAATTTACGTCACAAGGAAATAGTTAATTACATTTTTTATCAAACTAGGCACGTTATTCGTGATGCTCGTGGATAGGAATAAAATAAGTAAATATTAAATTAATATAACAACAAATAATGTAAGTAGTAGGTAGGTACTTTACGTTCTTTCATGTTACGTCACAACAACATAATATGGATATTGGCGTAAGAAAGGGGTGGGGGGGAGAATTCCCACTACAGAATTGTTTGGTGCACTTTTACACGAACATATGTGTATGTCCAGATCTACGAACGATCTTATTTAACATTAAAATTCTTACTGATTAGTCGGCTGAGATTCATGATTTCCAATGGACGGCAGTACGACAATATTGTCACCGAATTCTTTTCTCATTTTGTCGATGACGTACAAATTAATTTCGTTGATCATCTCGTATGTTGTTTCCCACACGTGATGGTCGATACTGTCTCCCATATAGTATACAACGTCTATATTCTGTAATTTAAAATTGTATTTTTAGTATTGATTTACTAAGAAGTTGTCAAACTGTTTTGTTTTTGTTTTTCACTGTTCAGTGTCGGATCTTAATGCTGCGCGAAGATTTTTAAAATTATTTTTATTCATCAATGGAAAGTCATTGCTTGTTTCGCCACTAATATTCCAAAATATTCCATTTCCTCTAGTAAGTATCAAACCAAATCAAACAACCTTGCCCCTGCGCTACGACAGACGGACAGACCTCAGTATTCGCAATTACATGAAAATATATTAGTAGAAATTTCAATAAAAATCTAATTAAAACATGTAAACAAAAATTTAAATATTAACTAGTAACTTACCTTATGCTCAGAAGCAACTCTTTCAATAACATCGTCGTATGCCCATATAGGCGTGTCACAGTTCCTGTAGTCACCCCAATAGCCCGCTCCGTCAGACATCGAATGGCTTTCTTGTATTGAATTTGTTATATTTTTATCCTCACTCTCCTCAACTAAGCTATCTCCAAAGAAAATATTTGTAAATTCCATATAATTTATATTATTATTACGCGGTGCCTGTCCAGGTCGGCAACATGTTGGCTCGCTGCAGTCAGCGATACCATTTGGTTCATAATATGGATCGATGTGGGCGTCGGTGATCAAAGCTACTGTGAGTGGCTTCTCGTTTTCGATTATCTATAACAATTGTATTTTGGTGTTTATTTTATAATAAAATATTTTTTTATGACTTTAGCTCTCTATATTTGATTTTTCTTAAAGTGTCTTACTCTGTGTTTGAAGAGAAATTTGTTTATTTTAATCGTTACGTGCAAAGTGACTGAACTTTAATTTAGCTGATTTATGTTATATTTGATTTGAACCCACAACATGTAGGTATATTATAAAAATATATATATATACATTGACGTGAGATGCTTTGTGGTCTATTATTTTTTTACGTTGTATCAAGCTTGAACAGGGGAAGCAGAAAGAAACCAGAGTAAAGACACTCCGTTCCCCAATTTCCATAAAATTTTGAAAACACCAGTGTTTTCCAAGTGAGAAACGAACCTCCTCCTCTTCACGCTTGCTCGTTACTTTCACCTTTATATATGAGATTTGTCACTTCACTCAAGTGAAATTCAACGCCGCGCTTTAACTTGTTACTAAAAAAGCATTTATTCACCCAAATGGGAACCGAACCCACTATCGTTCACGGCGGCTCATTAGTTTTCCATGAATCAATGGTCTTACAATGGTCTTTCATCTTTTACAGCAAAATATTAATAAGTATTCTAACTTACCTGAGGTTGTACGTTAGCTCGCTCAGGTAGATCCACTGTCCATTCAAATCTAGGATCTTCATTAACGCAAATGTTGGGGTCCACAGCGTTTTGCAACACTAAAGAACAAAATGTCCTAGGTTCTGCTTCGGGGGTTGTTCGTATGATATATGTTAGGATTGGCTGTAGAAAAAATAAATGAAGGAAGAATAAATACGGTAGCGTCATACTTCATTATTAAAAAATCCTTGATATCATATGAATGACAATCATAAGATAAATGTACCTAATGATTTTATTTCATAGTTTTGGGATAACGTCCAACGAATGGCTTAGTGTTCAGGGCTTAAGCGGTTTCCACGAGGCGCGGATACATATCTCCGTTTCATTCAAATTCAAGATGGTTTTCTTTGCTTTCTTATTTGTAGAATAAAGGTAAACAATGCCATTAGACGCCAGTCATGGTGTATAGGCATAAAGGTGCGACTGAAAGCGTGACTTGTTGCGAGTTGTTGTTCTGATTCCTACTCGAGAAAATGTTTTTTTTTTACATTTTCTCGGCTCGCACTAGGCGAAGCACGGCGTTATACACCGACACTAATCACGTTCGATTTGGGGGAAAGTGGGAATCAAACGTGTATTGATGAGAAAGGATTACCTTAACACCAGCTGCCCTCGCAGCCTACCCTACTATGTTCGGGATATATTGAAACTAAAAAAAATAAACATACCAAATTTAATGGCACGACGCCTCTGCACGTCGCGGGGCTCGCAATTGACAGAACTGTACAGAGATTCACCACTGCGCTGTTCAGCATATCATCTGACTGACCCCCGTGGACGAGATCGAATAACGCCGCGAATGCGCTACGGCAAAGTAGACAATTGATGCTCTGGAAATATTGTTTTAATTTTATATTTTAAAGTATTTCAATTATTTTGGCCAATGTTGGCGCAGGGGCTAGAAGCGTGACAGTAAACGCGTCTGGTCGTGGGTTCGATCCTCACTTGAAGAAATGGAATATTTATTTAAAGGTATATTTTCATCGCGACGTTGAATTCCGCCACATAGCACGCAGTGCCTCCAGCCTACGGCGTTCCCTCTTACAACCCTGAATATATACCTATAAGCTGTTTTATAGTATATATCAAACGATAACTGTATACCTGTATACCTACTTGATACAGTTATCTATTGATATAGGTACGATGGCACTCATCAAAAGATACTTAAGATACTTGAAAATTACGTCTTAAGTACCAAGTAAATATGATGACTTTAAATAAGATCCCTTATTACAACAATTGACATGTAAATAAACAACAGGCGTCAGAGAACATCAAAGAATTTTCCAACAATTTTTTGCCTCGGGATCCATTTTTCCAAAAAAAAGTTTTTCTCAAAATATTTTTCTAATAAGAAAAAAGTAACTTACTCCTCGACTACTTTTGTGTTGTCGCTGGAATGCTGACTTTGGATTATAGATTTCAAATACCTCTTTGAGTGCCTTCAAATCATTTTCTGATAACTCATTCTTACCAGCTCTATCGAATAGCTTTTGGAGTTCATCTACAATGTAATCGAATAAAATAAATACAAAGCTGAATCATATTAGTTTTAGGATTCTAATATTAAGCAATTATTACGGATATTTTTTTTAGTACAAATTTTCCTCAGTTGGCCCATTAAATTAAAGCATTTAGAAAACAAAATCAATTAGGTACTTACTTAATTTAAAGTTATAAAATAAAATCAATTAAATATATTACGAAACTTATTTTATTTAATGCTATTTAAACAACGTGCAATAAATTTATGTTATTAAGTATTTATAGTTCATTAAATATTTGGACTATCTTACCTTCTGAAACAAACTGAGAAGCAACGCTAGAACCCAATATCAAAAATATAACAAACGCTTTCATTTTAACAATATCAACGTTTCAATGATTGATAACGGGGCCCAGTCTTTATATAAACGAAGGCACACCTGCGTTCATATTTAGAAAAATTCTTATACTTATCACTTCTATATCACGCGACGAATAGCTACAGCCACATTCGCATACTCGTATAGTTTAGATTGTTCAAATTATCTATAAGACACGATCGACTGATCGATCATGCTATCTTAAATATACAAATTGTAATGAAGTATATAAAATATATTTTGATAAATATAAAGAAATGTATATTTGAAATTCTTATAATATATACAGGCGACTTGTTTGTGTAACGTAATGACCGTTTGTTAAGGTTCCTCGATCTGGAGTTGTAATCTTGTGGTTTAGATAATTGCCTCGCCGATGAGATTTTTTTTATCTTTAAAAATATATACGTAGGTAATTGATAAGTGGTATTATAATTTATTTTTAATTTGTTAATAATTTAGTACATATACATATGTTTTGTGTAACTTGCAACAATTAATAATACGATAATTAATTAGCAAAAATATTACCAAGATTGAAATTATGAATTTATTGATATTTGAACACCATTTGTAGTGAAAACATAAAAATTATACTGATACTGAATATATAAAAACAATATATATGAGATGTGATTTGATCATTTGCGATTTGGCTATCCATGTTCAAAATTTTACATCTACGGGTTTTTATGTTGTTCTTGTAAGTACAACATATATATTTTTTATTTTTGACATTTCAAATCTTTGATTACTGGCAATTTAATTTGTTCATAATTCATTCATTAATTGTGCTAATATAGCAAGTATAGTGTATAGCATGTGTGCCCAAAAATTAATTATCCTGAAACGTAAATCTAAATATCGATATTCTTTAAATATATTTATATAAGCTACTATTATCAACAACATAGAACAAATTATAAGACTTTATAAATCAAAATAAACACAGACATTATTAGTATATAAATATAATTTATTATAATACAAAAACATGTATTTTACACTTCCGTCATATCAACGTCCTCTATGACCAAGTCGTCCAACATTTCAGCCAAAGTGATTCTTGGTAGAGACGGGTCAATTTCATCGGTATCAATAGGAATTTTATTTTCATCTTTGAAAATATTTATGTTTTGCCTGAGAGCGGGATCCTCTTCCAGATCGTCCAAGAACTCGTTGTAATCACTAAAAGATATGTTTTAATTTAAGTGAAGGAGGAAGCAAACTTATGTATGTAATAATTTAAATTTTATCTTTTTTAGATTCACGCATTTCTACAAAGAGCAGGGAAGGCAGAGGAAATTGCACCCACAACCTGTCGCATTTACAGACACACGCCTGTGCCCCTGTGCAATGATTGGCCTCGTATAGGTAATAATTTATAAATTATAGTCTCTTCTCAAAACTACTAGTGCTTGGAACACTAAAGTAAAATTAAATAAGTATATGTAAACAATACGTACAAAAAAAATGTACTGTTATCAAGATAATTATTATTAGCGTATTCAATGTCACATTAGAAATACCACGTTAATTAGATATTACCTGATTAAAAATATAATTGGACAGATTAAATTCATTTATTATTATCTAATTAATACGAGCAAAATCAAATCTCGTAAAACAAAATGGCTAAATGTAACTAGCACTAACGTATAAATGGTTCCGTACTTATATTGTATCTTTAATGACAATATTATACAGAATAATAAATAAAATAAACAGTTTAAAAAAATATGCAGTACATAAAAGGCCAGTTGTGGTGCTGGGGCACAAAGTGGTTTCCATCGTGGGTTCTATCCTCACTCGAGAAAATGAAATATGTATTTAAATTTATATTTTCATTTTTCCGCTCTTCGAGGCAAATGCGCGGCGTGAAGTTGCCTCACTCAAGGTGAAGATGTTTTTTTATATATGAGATTAACTAAGCATATATGTACATATATAGATATGAAGAAATTTGGTTTATTTGGTTTTTATGTGTTATATGGACGAGTTAATAGAAAAGCCAACAAATATACCGATATTAAATATTGCTGTCGTTTTTTATATACGAAACTCTAAATATAAAACATACAAAATTAAAGCGTAAAACCAATTAATGTATCAGCGTATATAAAATTAGATTACGTATATTGATACGAGATTGTAGAAGAACAAACATCAAGAAAATTTGTTCTGTATGTAACCCTTCAAGTCTTCATAACTGGCTCACAAACAAAAATAAGTCTCGTTTTATACTTTGACTTTTTTGGTGTTTAAACAAAAAAAAGAAAGAAAAGAGAGAAGAAAACACTCACTCATCAGTTGTAGAACCACCATGCTCGTGCATATGGCGCAACTTCCACGCCCGCGCGCGTCTCCGTGCCGCCTTCTCGCCGTAGAACTTCTTTACTAGGTACACGTCCGGGACGCTGTCGCGGTCTAACTTATCTAAGTTGACGTCGTTCACGTTGGACTCGCCGAGGTTATAGCTAAAATTGTAGAACAAATTAATTCACGCTGTATCCCGCACACAACAGGGTAGGCAGAGGGAACCTAGTGTTAAGACACTCCGTTCCCCACTCTCCACCGAATTCTGGAGGCGTTGCTTGATGAGTGGCCCTTTGTCTCGATACCAGAGCGAAGAAATAGAAATATAAATTTTAAATAAATATTTCATTTCCTCGAGGGGGGATCATTTACACGACCAGTCGCGTTTAGTCATAGTTTGTGCCCCTGTGCCACAACTGACCACATAACAGTGAAAAAAATATTTAATTTGTATGCAATACTTATTGTTTTTATTATCTTCACACACACTTCACAATATAAAAAATTATAAGTTACATATTAACATACCCTAAAACAGTGTCTCCAGGCTTCAATAAATGACCCAAATGTGTTTTAGTGTGAGTTGGACTAACATCTAGACCAAGCTCGCTGGCTTTGACCACCCATACATCGGCTAACACATGCTTGTTGGACACCATACCTTGGCCAGGGAAGGTTTTCTTTTCCTTTAATTAAAAAAAAATCTAATTAACTTGAGAAATAAACTGTGCATATAATTTACAATAATATTGTATAGTTATAATTTTATCAATTCAGTCAATATATTAAACAAAATTATGTTTTAAATAAAAAAGGCTTCAAACATAACACCAATAAAAAATGGCTCAATTTTAATAAGAAGTAATTATTATTAAAAGGGAAACAAAAAAACTATAATATTTTAAAATTATATAAATAATAGTAGTAAAAAATAATCCAGACAGCGAGGCCGGTTGCAGCATAGGTTCGCACATTGCGAGTTCGATTCCCACTTGGTGAAATATTTAATATTTTTATTTCCACTAACAAAAACAAAATAAAGAAAAATTGTTAAGTTATATAATTTATATTATTATAATTACTGGCTCAAGACCCAAACCAAGTCAAACCTTCATTATGTTATAAAACCTGAAAGAAGCAGATAGGTAGGTAGTAGATAGCACTGGTGGGTACTCTCAGGAAATATGTAATTTGGATAGTGGTTACCTTTACTCTTAATAAGTAAAAAAGTTGAATAAAATAGTACCTAGCTTTCATTAAAAAAGCTTGATTTTTTACATACATGTTCCTTTAATATATCAATATCCATAACAATGTATTCAACCAGCTGCTTCGGATTGCAGATGGCGTTGAACGGATTACGCCAGTACTGTGTTGAGGATAGATCACACACTGGAAGAGAGTATATATTAAATTAAGTATATAATATTAAATCTTATGTCAATATTTTTTACCGTCTCGCTATATCCTGCATATAGAAGGGTAAATGTAGTGTTAAGACACTTCATGTCTTGTGCATCGCTCAATTTTTAAGGTATTTTGTGTAGAGTGGTGGAACTCAATATCATTATTGTTATATTATCAGTGCGAAAAAATTAAATAATTAATTCTACCAAGTGGGAATCTCATTGCTGTCGCGCTTTAGTGGCCGTCTTATAGCAGGGGCACAATTGTGTGTCTATAAACATGATAGTAATGGATATAATTAGCTCACGAGAATGAAATATACCGAGTGTCTTAACACTAAGTTCCCATATTCCCTCTGCCTCCCAGCCATATGCGGGATACAGCATGAAGCAAAAAAAAGAAACAATATACACACCTTGTCCAGTGTAAGCATCCATCAAATGCATAGTACTAGTCACTCTTTGAACCAAACATATAGGAGATATAGATCCTAAGCTCTGAGTTAATTTCTTCGGCAAACAAACGATACTGTCTTTGGACAAAGGCACTATTTCCACACTAAAAGTGAATTTGTAATTATAGACGTTGCTGTGTATGTCGTGGGAGATCAATTTTTTTGAATGTTGACACTTTATAGGGAGGACCGATTGGATGAAATCGACCATTTTCCGTGCATGGTTCTCAGTTGCGTAGAAGAAGTCTAGACCGTCTGGAAATAAATTTGTGAGAATACTTTAAAAATTAAAAAAACACCACTAAGGGACTTCTATGCTTTGCTAATCTGCTGTGCAAAAAAATTACACTGGTATTAAATAAACTATTTACATTTTTTTCTTATAGTAACAATATTATTTAATGTATTTGTTTAAAGTGATAGAAAAATTATGTCTAAAACTCTTGAATAAACCTAATTAAAAGGTATTTTTATTAGGTTTATTCAAAAGTTTTATTTTTTTATTTATCAGTTTTATTGATTATTTCTGAAATTATAGCGATCAACCTAACTAAAAACTCTTCATTCTTACAATTTAAATTAATTATTTTGCAGTAAAAAAATTACATAGATATTCTGTACTAACTTAACTAACTTTCTTAATAAAATAATTATAAAACAAACAACAATTCACCACTAACCATGTTTAGGTTTAATTCCAAGCGTATTAGCATGTGCCTTATGTTTCAAAATCAACTGTTCCAAATAATAAAATGTCTTTCTGTTATTAGCCCTTTGTCTAACTTGTACCAATGCACGCCAGTAGTCCTGCGCCTCGGAGCGATGGCAGGCATCACACATCTGATGTTGTATTACATATTCAACTATGAATGTCTGCTGGAGTACCGCCCCTCCCATTACTTCACCTTGTACTGTTAGTTTCACCTGTAATTTTTTATTTTATTTTAGATACATTGTATTATCCCTACTAATATTTCAAATGTGAGTTCTTGTATGTTCTGCTTTAAAGCAATATACACATAGGCTACAATTTTTGTTAAGATTTTGTATAATTTGAAAAATATATAGCAGGGTAAGCCGAGAGAAGTTAGGGTAAAGTGTTCCATTTTATACTTTCTGCCTGAATTTGCAATTGCAAATCTCAATGTAACATTTTGGTCTTATAGTGTGGGGAAATAAGAAATTAATAATTATTTGATTTGATTTAAAACAAATTGCACAGTCAGGTGCTGAGAATTATCTCAATTACATTGTGGGCATACATTGTTTTTTAGTATTAACTAAAAAACAATATATGCAAATTTAGTGTTAAGACACTCTGTTCCCTATGCCAATATTAATATTAATAACATTGTACAGAAGGTGTGTTATAGTAGAAAAATTACTTACTTTGATTCTTTTGGAATGTGGTTCAGTCCAAGCAAATCCAGCATCAACAAGCTTTACTCTATTTAGACCTTTAAGTCTCTTCAGACAAACAGCAAGTAATTCTCTTGATTCCAACGCACAGACCAACCATTCATTCGGAGGTTGTAAGTATCTAAAATAAATGTCAAAGTTCTGAAGTATATTACAAATATAGCATAATGCAGGGTAAGCAGAGTTTGTTCCTGTGAGAGGGAACCAATCCACACTCAACAAATGTATTTAAAAACACAAAGTCATAGAAAAAATTGTATATAGTTTAATTATACAAATAGGCTATGTAGCTCATGTCTAATATTATACAAACAATGATTTTTTAGTGATAAGGCGGCCTTTGTGCATTTTATGTCCTAAAAAATTGTAATTCCTGTAAATGTGCAATAAAGACTTTTTATCTTATCTTATAGTTATAGTAAGAATCCAAAATTATATTTTTATATATTCTATTTGCCTTATTAGAATTGCCAATGATTGTGCAAGACAATATTTTTTTATAAAAAGACTAATTTTTTACCTTTCACATCCCCTACAGAAAAATAAAGTAGCCTGCTTTGGAATGCCATCAGTTATATCCACATGAGCTCTTAAACAAGCAACACACATATTGGAGGGATTTGCTTCAATGGGTACAGCACATTGACAACATAATCTGAAAAAAAACAATTAATAATAGAGCGTTACGCATATTGCAATATTGTCATTGTGACAAAAAAATATTTTTGTCTTACTTTGTTATTAGTTAAAAAGGAATTTCGTTTTAAATCTCTTTCAGTAGAATTCTAACCTAATTTTTGTAACAATGTAGTAAATAAACTTACACTCGTGTGCTGTTTGGGTGTAAATCACTGTCCGGTGTTATGTATTCCATTTTGTGAGTTTTAATATAAAAAAAATACAGAAATTACTGCAATAAATATTAAGTCCAGAAAAAAAAGAGATAAATCAACGTGTTGAACTTAAGCAAATATCAACGAATAACGAATGACATTTGAGTTTGACAATTCATAAGAATTATATATTACATGACTATGAGTATTGACTGTTGATAATGACAGTTTGTCAGTTTAATTATAATACTTTCGTGAAAACTTCTGTAATAATTAATTTTATAACCTTTTTTATATTGATTATAAAATTTGTAAAATCTATAGATAAAGAAAAAAAGTATCATCTCTTATTTTATTATTTATTTATATTAAATTTTTTACTGATACGTTTTTACAGATAATATATATTTTTTGGGTGTATAATGTATTCTACTATTTAGATAATTTTAAATTAAAAATGAAAACTAAATATACTATTCTATCTACAAAGTTACAAACACTATAATGATGTTAAAATGTTTGCATTTTTATATTATATCGCTAAAGAGATTGCTACATGCAATTGCTATTCATTACACACATCATCGTATACATAAGTATATTACTTCACTCTTTAAATTACTATACACTTATATTTAAAAGTTACTTTGAGTAAATGCGTTTAGAGTGAGACGTTTAATTTGTTTAGTTAATTATTAAAATTTATGAGAATGGTAAGATTTTATTTAATATTAAGTGAATTTTCTCTACAGGATATTACCTAATATCGATATAATCTAAATAAGATTATCATAAAAAAAATAAGATAAATCATAAAAAAAAAGATATTTAATCTTCTACTTGTAGTCACAATATCTTGTATTGAATATATTCAATATTAATTACTCAATACTTGACCACAAACAACGTTTTATTTTGTGAAACGGAACCTTAGACAAGAAATAAAAAGTATATTTACACTATGGTCACTATTCCTCTTACGTAAACTTCGACAAGCACAGAATTTTTAAAAGAAGAATTTTCTTACACTGTACATTCCCGTAAGCTCATTCAAAAATCGAACATGTTTTCTACCGTTGGTAGAGCTGGTCTTTTGGCCACGAGAGCGGTAGTTAACAATACTTTGGCTGAGAAGACACCTTTGGTTGCCGGAGCTCTTGCGAATAAACGTGATTATGCTGCTAAAGCCGCTGCAAAAGGTCAAGGTAAGGTGGTTGCAGTCATTGGTGCTGTCGTAGACGTACAATTTGAGGATAGTCTCCCTCCCATCCTAAATGCCCTTGAAGTCCAGAACCGGTCCCCCAGGCTCGTCCTGGAGGTGGCACAGCACTTGGGAGAGAACACCGTTCGCACCATCGCCATGGACGGTACTGAAGGTCTCGTGCGCGGACAGCCTGTGCACGACTGCGGCTCGCCCATCCGCATCCCAGTGGGCGCGGAGACGCTCGGCCGCATCATCAACGTGATCGGTGAGCCCATCGACGAGCGCGGTCCCATCCCCACCGACAAAACCGCCGCCATCCACGCCGAAGCACCCGAGTTCGTGGACATGTCCGTACAGCAAGAGATCCTCGTGACAGGCATCAAGGTGGTGGACCTGCTCGCGCCCTACGCCAAGGGAGGCAAGATCGGCCTGTTCGGCGGTGCCGGTGTCGGCAAGACCGTACTTATCATGGAGCTGATCAACAACGTCGCCAAGGCGCACGGTGGTTACTCCGTGTTTGCTGGTGTGGGAGAGCGCACCCGTGAGGGCAACGACTTGTACCACGAGATGATTGAGTCGGGAGTAATCTCGCTCAAAGACAAGACCTCTAAAGTGGCACTTGTGTACGGTCAGATGAATGAGCCCCCTGGCGCGCGCGCCCGTGTCGCTCTAACTGGGCTGACTGTTGCAGAGTACTTCCGTGACCAGGAAGGACAAGATGTACTGCTCTTCATTGACAACATTTTCCGTTTCACTCAGGCTGGTTCTGAGGTGTCTGCTCTGCTTGGTCGCATTCCCTCCGCTGTAGGTTACCAACCCACTCTGGCCACTGACATGGGTACTATGCAGGAGCGTATCACCACCACAAAGAAGGGTTCCATCACCTCTGTACAGGCCATCTATGTGCCAGCTGATGACTTGACAGATCCCGCCCCAGCCACCACCTTTGCTCACTTAGACGCCACCACTGTGTTGTCTCGTGCTATTGCTGAGTTGGGTATCTACCCTGCTGTGGACCCCCTTGACTCCACCTCCCGTATCATGGACCCCAACATCATCGGGGCTGAGCACTACAATGTTGCCCGTGGAGTTCAGAAGATTCTCCAGGACTACAAGTCCCTTCAGGATATCATTGCCATTTTGGGTATGGATGAATTATCTGAGGAAGATAAGCTGACGGTAGCGCGTGCACGTAAGATACAAAGGTTCCTCTCACAACCCTTCCAGGTAGCTGAGGTGTTCACTGGCCATGCTGGAAAACTTGTGCCTCTTGAGGAGACAATTAAGGGATTCTCTAAAATCTTACAAGGAGAATATGATCATCTTCCAGAGGTTGCATTCTACATGGTTGGACCAATTGAAGAAGTTATTGCCAAGGCTGACACTTTAGCCAAGAATGCCTAAATTTTTTACATGAATTAATTTTAGTGTTAATAGCCATTGATACAAACTCCAGTAATTTATTGCTAAAAAACCTATTATATCTTAGCAGCAAGTGTAAGAATTATGTAATAAAGATATACCATAAAGTTACACCATTTTTTTTATTCCTTTTCCCAAAAAAAAAACTTGCATACTGTTATGTAACACATTTTTTTAACTTAAAAAAACTGATTTGACAATATTTGGGAATTTAACAAGGAGAAATCGTTTAAAATAAGTTTTTAAAATTATGATGAGAAACTGATTTCCATCTATTCCATTTTCTCAAAATAGTTTTTTTACATATAATGTTACATAAATTAAATAACCAATACTATAAGAGTTACAGTTACTAATATTTACAGTTTATTGGATAAAATAAATATGCATAGACTTGTCTATTCCTTTACTACTTTCACAATCTACAATCCCATGAATTTTAAGACAGGGTAAATGTAAGCAAAATAAGATGACTTTGAAATATAATAAACCTTATATATGTTTGTTACATTCTATATTATTATAATATAATAATAAAGTATTAACAAGTGTTTATTTTTTCAAGCAAGAATAAAAAAAGTGAATATAAAGATCTAATTGTAGCCATTGACTCAGTAAGACAGGTAATAATAAAAGATAATTTGTGTTTTACTTAATAGTTTATTTTACAAAGGTCTTATCGTTTTCCTCCAACGCGTGGAGCTGCCTTTTGGCTTACTTTAGCAGCTTTAGCCTTAGGAGGTGCCTTAGCCTTGGGAGGAGCAGCTGTGGCTTTCTTCGCGGCTTTGGTGGACTTCTTTTGCTCCTTGGCCGCTCTGTAAAATATATTATTACTTAAATATTTTTCAGTAAAAAAGATGTTAGCTTAACATTAACACATTATTTCAATATAACAAAACACGCCAAGTTCACTTATTATTAAGACCATAAGCAAACCATTTATAGTCAAGAGCTGCCTTACTACACCACAATAGTCTCAAAGAGTAGAAGTTCTGACAATCTTAATATCTTAAAAATTAACTAACCATTTTAAGATGAAAGAGACATTATACAATTTAACATTTATATACTTGTTGTGGTCATATAGCTTTAATTCATTATGTCATGATATGTTGTTTATATAAAACTTAAACTCTAAATTTTAAGAATCTAAAATAAAAATGTAATTTTGGGTTTATTTCTTGTATACACAATATCCATTTAACCAGGTTAGGCTATCATTTCTAGATGAAATTAATATTGAGCAATTATTAAAGTACTTTTTATATTATTTTATTAAACGAATTTAAACTATTAATTTGTTGTTTTCAGTCTAACATATTTAAAGTAGTAATTGTATATAGTAATCTTTTTTTTATTCATTATGAAAAATAAATTCGTCTAACTATACATAAATGGATTTTGTAGATATAAAATATAAAAAATGTATTTAAAAAAAATTACACTAATAGTTACTAGCTACATGAACATTTAATTTAACCATATGCCACAATATTGGTGTTATTATTTAGTTATGGTGAAAAACAGTACATCTCTGTAAAAGCAAAGGTTCAAGGGTTCAACACTCATTTAGGGTAATGTTATTTTAATTTCCTCACATTAATAACAAGATAAATGAACAATGCTACTGCTTGCCCCACTTTCTGTCTAATGAACAGTATGTGGTATACAGTGCAAAGCAAAATATATTAACTAATTATTCATGAACTTACTTGATAGCCTGTTCTCTTTGAGCCTTCCTGACTTCAGGTTTCATATTCCTCTTGGCCATAATGTCACTGAGTGAAGCTCCCACAATAGCACGCTGGAACTTTTGTGTCCTCCTGGTGCGTTTTTTGGCCTGTTCTTCTTCCTGGCCTTTCTTGAACTTGCGTCTAAAAAAATGATTATAATATTAATAAGAAACATTAATCATGGAACAAAGCTATTTATTGTGCACCGTTTGAGTTTATAAATACATGGTTTTACATTAATAAAAATTAACATTAACTATATTACCTGTATAGAACAGTCCATGTAACTTTACGAGGATTTCTCCTCATCAAATGTGCGGCTTCACATTTTGAATTCAGAAATGTGAAAGTCTGAAAATTACAGTACAAATATTTTTATTATTTAAATTTAAACAGCAAAACAATAACCATAAATTTTATGTTTGCAAATTTGGGATAAAGCTCGAACTTAACAGTCCGACATATAACCTATTAGTCAAAACAATCGTAATAAAAGTTCTTTAAAATGTGAAACTTTAGTGTATTTTATAATAATAAAAGTGTTACATCTAATAATTGGGGACACTAGTAAATTAATTGTATATTATTTACCTTGCCATCTACCTTAACCATGGTTTTGCCATGGCCGGGGTAAATCTTGTAACCACTGTAGGCACAAAGTCCGATCCTGCAAATAAAACACTCATAATAAAATCAAATCACTACACAATAATATTTTCATAAATGCACAAAGAAATAACATATGATTTAAAAGATTTTGTTAAATAGAAAATTGGAATATAAACGTACTTCATTTTGACTTCTGTTAGAAAAGAAAGAGAAGTAGGGGTTTTGAAACGGAACAACTATATCGAGCTGTCAAACGTCACTGTCATTAAAGTTCGATTACGTAATCGATTTTTTCAATTCGGTTTTTAGTTCAGCAAATAAAGTACTTAAATAAATGCAATATACATTTTGATTGGTCTTTTTTCATTTTTTTACAATAGTATAATAGTTTTATTAGCTTCACACTGTATTTCGTATTAGAATATAGCAAGATAGGCCGATGGAGCTTAGTGTAAAGATATATTTCGGTATATTGCGATTTGGAACAGAACCGACAACCATCGCTTTTACAGCTGCCGCTATTCTACGATAGCTATTTTTATTGTTAAATAAGAAAAAAAATGAGAAAAAATTATACGTTTAATAAATAATACTGCTTTAATAAAATTATATTTAGTAGAAGTTACAAGGTATATTTTTATAAAAATAGTGTTTTTACAATATAAATATATAGTTATGATTTTGTTACTTCTATTTTATTTATATAAATATTTTCTTTAAGAAGATATTTAAATAATTTCTGCGACAATTGTTCGACATATCTATATGTCAAACTTTTGCCTATCTTTTATTCATATTGATATTTATCAATTTATGGAATTAAATTACTAGATATACAGAGTATACTTAGCAGTTTTTTTGCCTATGGTTAATAAAAAAAATAGTTTCATAAATGATAATTAAAATTATTAATTTTCTTAGAAATGTTAATTAATAGTTATGTTATTTCTCATATACTATAAAAATATTTTACTTTAATTTCTATATATTTACGTAATATATTTAATTTACATTTAAAGTACTGTAGTTTTTTTAACTTCTCTATGCCTTTTGGTTCTTATTTATTTTACAGGGTAAATTAAGTAACAAAAATATGTTTTGTCCAGACTTTTTAGAATTTCAGGTTCGTAAATAAAAATAAAACAAAATTACATTAGTTGCATTTAATTTTATTTCATCATTATGTCAATAATTTGTGTTGGGCTCATGTATTTGCCGACATAACCTTTAAATATTTTTTACTTGTATTTTAACAACATTTATATTTATTTGCTTTTAGGATGTTTTAAAAAAGATGAGAGTACTTGATGACAAAATTGTGTATGCATTAAATACATCGTTACCCACAGAATCTTTTAAAAATAAAATAGATGCCTCGTCTGCTTGTCAAGATTTGTATGACCAGATTCAAAAAGGCCACACTGAAAGAGAAAACGTTATTAAAAATTGTATTGTTTCAACGGCAGAAAGTGTTAAAAAATTAAAGGCTGCTAAAGAAAGTACTCCTGATAATTTAGACATATTAAAAGATCTGAAGACAGAACAAAGAAAGGTGCTACTTTGGTTGTTCTTTTTCGTCTCGGCTTATTTTTGTTTCGTTTTACTTAATAAAAAATTAAATATTGTAATAATTTACTGGCTAAATAATAAAGTACATAGCTTATTTTTATATAATTTTATGTATTTTTACAGTTACGATTGTTACAAACAGAACTAAGTGTAGAGGAAGTTATTAAGGAAAAGACTACAAAATTGTTTACGGAAAAATGTAGAAGTTATTATAAGCCAAATGATTTATGAAGACTGATAAATGTGCATTTGAATATGAAGCAATTTCTGTACATAAATATATAAATAGTTAGTTGTGTTCAGTTTTTTCTTGTTTTTTTTGCGACATGTTTTGAAACCACTTCAGATAGAAAATTATGATTATTAATTCTAGTCTTCTGAAGAGTACTGGAATGGCTTCGGGCTAGCCCCACCCACTACCTAGGTGCAGGCTTACTTAGTGTTAAGATATTTGAGACATTTTGAATGTAAATCTCAAGTTGCGCTTATTCTTAATAAAGGAAAAATAAAAATAATTCATTCCTTCAGGTTGAGATTGAACCTACGACTATCTGTCAGGCACTAACGACTGCATTATGGACACTTCCAAAAAAAATAATTTTAATTATATACTCTGACAAATGTTAACTAATTTTATTACTTAAACATTAGTTAAGTTCCCAGATTGCCAATGTATACTCTGCTACATGAAGCTAGAAAATCTTCAATGTTTCATTAATATGTATGCATTTGTTTAATGTATACATATTTATACAAATTTCTCCCAAGTTCACAATTTAAAGTCTTGATGAGTAAAAAACTAGGCTTATTCAATGAGTTTTAAAAGAATTAACAAAGACATCAACTATTTTAATATTACATATTAAAAATCACCTTTGCAATTATACTGCATTCTTGCATAGCAGGGTAGAAAGAAAGAATACCAGGAAACTCCATTCTCCACTTTCTGCTCAATTTGAGGAAATGTATGGCAGAATTAATTTTACAAGTGAGTATTAAATGCATAACTATTCATGTTTATAGTCAGACACTGTCTCATTGGACAATAATGTAGAAAGTGATTTACATTATATGTGAACATTTCAGTAAAAATTAAATTGTATTTCTTCACTTTGGGTCACTTCCATGTTTGTGTGTTATTAACAGGAATTACATAATTTTCATCTCAAACAGTAACATCAATCTTGTTACTTCATGCATGCTTCAATGAAATAGAGCTTTAACACTGTGATAAAAAAGTCGATGGTTTAATTTATCATAAATCTTATCATAAAAATATTGTTAAGATATTTCTTATCATTTATTCTTTTTAAGAAATCAGTACCAGTTGATATGCCCAAGGAAACAACATGAGGAAAAACTTTTAAATTATTCTTGAATCAATTTAGTAATAAAACTATAAATAAAACACTGGTCTAAAGCTTTAAAATAGTGTATTTGATTTTTAGAAAAATAATAATAAATGTAAAGCAAGCTAAACCTAGTCTGTGCTGTAAATCATTTTAAAATATGTTTTTCATTTTATGCCTTGCTTGCACTCTCTTCTTTCTTTTTAAAATCTTCTTGATATTTCTTATGCCAATCTAGGTTCATTTGGTGAACAGATTCTCCTCTTTTTACTGCAGCTTTACCAGCAAATATGGCTCCTACACTAGCAAGGGCTGTTAGTATCATTAATATATTAGAAAGTTTAATCCTGGCTTCACTTCGAGACCTCTCTATCAAATCTGGGCTAAAATAATAAGCATGGTTTAATAAATACACAATAAAAGCTCTATCCTTTTGTTTGATCAAGTGAAAGAGCTAAGTTGTGTTTTACATAGAATATAACAGTATAATCAATGATGTAATATATCCTATGCCTTGCTTAATTAATGGATTATCCAACACATGAAGAATTTCAGGTTAGTGATCTACTAAAAAAAATATTAAGTTTTGTAATTTCAGTATAGACAAAATTTAATGTTTAAAACTAATAAATAAAATAACAATATTTTTATGAATTGTATTTGTTTACATAGCAACAATTTTCAATTACTTTTCGGGATTCTTTAGTTTTCCAACAGTCACATCTAGGTCTCTTAGTCATTTAATCATGTTTATCGTCAAATCAGTGAGATTCTTGGAATTTAAAATAAAAAAAAATAAGGAAAATACATACGATACTAATGGAGGAATTTCAGCTTTGCTTTTATACTTCTTAGTCCATACCAGGACAAACTTTTGAAATTCGCTGGGCTTATATCTTGGGGCGATTGAACTATCACTCTGGTTAGATCCGCTTGCTGGAGAACTCATATATCTTCTTAGTGGACGTGTAACCATTCTAAATAACGATAGTTTTTCCATGATTCCACTTTTGCGTCGACTTAATTTGTTGACCTTGAGGGTTACTCAATAAAATCTATACGTTTTATATCTAAACCTACACATCCAGGCAGGACAAGTACATACGTTCAAAATACGTACTGTCTAAAAATAGTACCTATGTCATTGTCACAATGACATAAAGCTTTATTTATACTTATATCAATTTATAGGATCACTATTACTAGAGGCACAAGTTAAGGCGTGTAAGGCATTAATAAATGGTTAAAATTATATTTATTTCCTCAAAACGTTTATTGTGATAAGATACTATTTAAAAAATAAAAAATAACATGTTCTAAAATGTATTTTATAATATCACTGTTTAAAAATATTAATACTATATACGTATATATTCATTAAATATTAATTTCAACAAATATATCAAATTAATTTAACATTGTACCAATTAAATAAATATTTTTTTATTTCGAAAATAAGTAATTTAGTAAATTTTATATTGCTAGTTAGAGTTAATAATTTCATGTTGGCATAAGTTGAAGTAATTATAAAATTTACAGTCCGTGTGTGTGTACTAAGATTAATATAGTGCTAAACCAGAATCCATTGCAAAATTGTATTTTAACCATTAAAAATAATTTGCGTTCTATGACGTGATCTTCAATAAATTGAATTGAATTAGAATAAGATTTTTTAACTAATAGATGGTGGATTGATTGTTCTTTATTTTGTGTGTTGCTTATACAGAGTACCACAGTAAGTATTCTTATTACATTCACTACATGTTTAGTTATAAAATTTACATCATTTTTCGTCCTAATGTGAACAATGTGTATTTTTGATAGCAGTGTAATATTTTATATATTTTATTATATCTCGGAACATTAATGATATTTTTGTAGAAGTTGATCAGTGTTCCCGAACAGCTGTCTTCGTTATATTCTTGTTAAGGTTGATTTGTTTCTTTATTTTCATTCTTGTTTTTACTAGCTGAAGTTGCTAAGTGAAGTTGACATTTGTGCATTTTTCTTTCTTTGATTAAAGGAGATTAATATAATGTGAAACTTCAGGATATACACATATAATATTTAGAATCATATTACAGTTATAATTAAATGACTGAACAGGTATGTTTACACATGTACACATAATTTTTCTTTTATCAAATTAAATATCAAGAGGATAAACTTTAACTTAGGTATTATTTATTCTTATTACTTATTAATTACTATACTTCACACATGTTTATATTTGTTTAAATACTTAAATAAGTTGAATAAGATTATTCATTTTCTTTTATTTTAAGATCCCAAATATTCACACTGATAAAGCATTTTCTATTTAAGTTTCTTCTAAAATTTTATAATATTCCTTAACTGTAGGAAGCTACCACAACATTTCAACAATGGAATATGAAATCAAAAGTAAAAAATCTAGTGTATTTATTGGTTAGTTGGTTGGTTTAATCCAAGTAGTTCCTGAAATTAGTGCATTTAACCAAACAAACTGTTCAGCTTCATAATAAAGCTATATAGTTAGTATAGATTATATGCCTTATATATGAATAATTTCAGTTAAGTATCATTCTCTATACATTCCAATTAAACCTACTAATTATGTTCCATTCACTTTGACAATGCCATGTGAATATTAAATTACAGTGCTCTTTGCTTTCAAAAATTGCTTATTATTATTATTTAGCTTTATCTATTTATACTGCACATAGCAAGGGAGATGGAAACCTAGTGCTAGGATACTCCATGTCCCTTTAGGACATTCTCCAATTTTTGCAGGATTCTTAAGGCATTACATGCTGAGTGGTGGCACTAAAAATGAAAAAAGTGAATATTTCATTTAACAAGGGCAAATTGAACCCACAATGTAATATTTACAGTTTTGTACCTGTGCTATTTCTATTTAATGAGTTTATGTTAGTTTTTTCATTTTCATTACTTTGTTTTTATTATTGAAAAATGACTCACATCAATGTAATATGGTAAGATGAGATCAAGCTGATAAAATATCTTGCTATGTCTGAGAAGAAGAAGAAGAAGTAGAAGGAACAAAGAAAGAGAAGAAGAAATAGGAACACCTAAACACTTGTTGGTAGAGTGTGGAGTGATCCTATATGGCTAATTTCTAATACCTATTAGAAATTATATTTTTCTTCTTTTTGGATATACAAATCGTAACTGAAACAAAGAGAAAATTATATCCATATCTGGGCCCCTGACTAGATGATTATTATAAAATAAAAAAATTCAAAATTTAACTTTTATTTTGAATTTGAATAACTTAAATCAATTTCAAAGATCTACTCTATTTTATTTTTGTTGGCTTTAAAATAGAATAAACCACTGATTAAAACCTTATTATCATAATGATATTGTTTGTTGTTTATCTGGCTAGAAGGAGGTCATTGTACTAAGATTTTATTTTGAATCTCACAAAGATTACATAAAGTAATAATATAGTTAACATTTATAATCCAAGGAACTTAAATATACTAAAGTTCAGCCTTATACTCACGTCCCATGTTTTACCTATTTAACATTTTATATAAGTATATTAATAAAAAATAATATAATCTGCTTAATTGCGCAGATGTCTGGAGGTCACAAGCATCGTTATAAGAACGCGGGTCTCAGTGCTGACGAGCTACGTCGTCGGCGCGAGGAGGAGGGGGTGCAACTTCGAAAACAAAAACGGGAACAACAACTTTTCAAACGGAGAAATGTTAATTTACCTGCGCCCAATGCTCCTGATACTACACATCAGGTATAAAAGGAAAGAAATGAATCCTGTATGAAAATTTTGTATGGTTTTAAATTTTGTATTTATGGTTCGAGGTCGATTTCCACTCGTGGAAATGTTGGGCTATATTTTTATTGTTTCTATTTTTACTGTCGGGGAAGACAAACTACGGCATTGAATTATGTATGTTAATCAAAACGTTTGGTTTCTGTTCGGTAAATGTAATATATGATTTTTTATCTAATTAGACTAGATTAGTGGAACTCAACGCCACGCCAGATGGAGGGGTAGATAATATTAAATATTCGTCGCTTGCAGCTTATTAGACGGAGCAATTCCGCCTACAGGGATCGGAAAATGCGTGGTAATAAAAAAAAAACTTCAAATTAGATCGATGGCAGACAGTGAATGTACTTTAATTATAAATAAGAACATATGGAGGCTGCTTATTGGAATCTAAGCGTATTTTTTAATACAATTAATCACATAGTTCTTGTCTTAGCATACCGTGGGTAATATGATCCTATTAATTAATAATATTAAAATTCATCAACAGATTCTTATTAGAATTCACGCACGCACTCTATGAACAGATAACAAAAGTAACCTAATTGTGGTTTTGTTATAAAGAATCATTAACTTCCTGCTTGCAATAATTATCCTTGTGACCCATATTTATCCTACTTCAAAAAGAAGGGTGAAAATGAGGCTTCATGTGAAATTGTTCTGAAAACTTTCATTTATTCTAGAGAATAACTTAAGATATATAATATAATTTTCGTAAATAGACCTTTTATCTTAATTACGATTTTATGGTTACTCCTACAAATTCCTATTCGACATATTGTTTACTAGGTAGCAATAATCAATATCGTTCCTTGTCCATCCAATATAATATTGGTGAAATAAAATGTGCTTACGCTCATGTGTGCACACTCGGTAACACTATAACTTTAGAAATTAACTGAAGTACCTTCATACGACACAATTTTTTCCCGTGGTTTCGCGCGTGGTCATATGTACCACCAACTCTAAGTCTTCTCTATATAACTAGGACCGCAAGTACAGTTATATTTAAACGATTAACATGGTGTAGCCTATAATATTTCTCGATAGAAGGATCTAACACAAATAATATTTTTCAACCATTTTCAATTGGAATAAGTAATTTCTTCTTTATATTTCAACTTTATAATATTAGTATAGATTATTAAACACACAATTTCAGGAGGACATTTCAATTTCATCATCAGATGACATCACGCCAGCGATGGTAGAAGCTCTTCTAGGGGATGATCCACAGGAACAAGTATTAGCGACACAAAAATTTAGGAAGTTGTTAAGCCGAGAGCCCAACCCGCCCATCGACGAAGTGATACGGACTGGAATAGTTCCTAAATTTGTTCAATTTCTTACCAATACATCTAATCCTACGTTACAGGTGATTTTTTGCAAATATATTTAATAATAATTATAATGGAGGCTGCGACAGCGACAACGTCTGACTCTAAATGCGATCGTTGCGGGTTCGATACCCAATAGGATTTCATTTCCTCACTCTTGTAATAACTAACAAGACAAACTGCGGTGTTTAGTTCGACCACTACGCCCAATTTTTGATATTTCAAAAATTGGGCGCTACTTGAGGAATGAAATGTTTTAACCCAAAGTTGCCTATAATCATGCTATATGCGGAATACAGTATGAAGCTAAAAAAAGATCAAAATACATACAATTTATAAGTAAGTGTGGAATAACAATTTAAAAATATATAAAAAACAATAGCTCAGCTGGGAGTATACCTAACGATTAAACTCTTTTTCATTTTATTAATATTTTCTTAATTTCTTTATTTTATGTAGAAATAATAGATATCTTTTAGGTCAGCGTATGTTGTTTTAGATTGCATCAAGGCTTATTTTTGAGTGTTGATGTAGTCTAAAATGACTGTATTAACGCTCTAGTAAGCGTTAATGCGCTCAAACATGTGATTATGAGACTTAAAAGAAAATATGGTACAAAAACCTTTTTTACTAACTTCACACTAACCTATGTACCAAGGTTAGGACACCCTGTTTTAAATTTTCCACTGGATTACCTTATTTGCGTTAGTACCAGAACGAGGAAATGAAGAATTTTTTGATTTAACAGTCACACCCCCGTTTATTTTCTAATATTTGTATACGTACATGCAGTTCGAAGCGGCGTGGGCGTTAACGAACATAGCGTCCGGCTCTTCGGAGCAGACGCGCGTAGTGGTCGAGAGCGGCGCGGTGCCCGTACTGGTGGCGCTGGCAGGCGCCGGCGCCGCCACGGACGAGGTGCGCGAGCAAGCCGTGTGGGCGCTCGGCAACGTGGCCGGCGACTCAGCGCGCTGTCGGGACGCGGTGCTGGCAGCGGGTCTGCTGCCGCCGCTGTTGGAGTGAGTTCATTTTTGTGTTCTAAATTTGAAAATAACGACTAGTAGTAGAGAGTGGCGTGGTGCCGGTACTATTGGCGCTCATAGCGCCTTAGCGCGGTGCTAGTCGCGGGGCTACTGCCGCCGCTATTGGAGTTCTAACTTAGTAACTACTCTAAAGTGTTATGATTTTCACAATACAATTCTTACCATTTCTATTACAAACTATAATGTTACTTGAATTCTTATTAGAACCCAATTGAGGAAAAACGCCGCCGACCATTCCGGGGTGCCAAAGCTCAATTCAGGTTAAGTTCAGCCAAAAGGCTCTTGGGCGAGCTTTGTCTCTTTTGGACATCCGTAAGTCGGGACCTAACCCACCAGTGGACTGCGGCTACCTCACTAGACGCAAGCATCAAGGTCGCTGTCGACGGTTTTTGCTTACAACACATGCCCGTGAACGTTGTCGTCGCCCAAGGTTGCGTAGTGTCCCCTACACTGTTTCTTCTGCATATCGTGCGTGCAAGGGCACGTTAGAGGATTTTAGCATTCATTGCTGTACCGATGATAACATAGTGGGTGTAAATAGTGTCCACTGTGCTACGCTACTACTGCTCTTGCCCCTCAAGTCTTTCTCAGGAAAACATCGATCAGTGTCATATTTTGTTATCACCTTTTTTGGTTCGTTTTATGCTAAGCAAATGTAAACACTTTTATTTAGATATTAGAAGCAATAATATAATATGGGATATATGGATACTTAGTGGAATTTACAATGTCTCTTAATTGAATTTTTATTTTAAATTAATATGAATAGCACAAATACAATATAAATTCATGTGTATTTTTTTATTTACAGTATCTTAAACAAATATTCAAGATTATCCATGACAAGAAACGCGGTGTGGACACTCTCAAATCTATGCAGAGGAAAAAACCCTCCTACAAACTTTGAAGCTGTAGCTCCAGGTATTTAAATAACATATTAATATAATTTTAATGTGCATGTGTTACCCGTAGCAGTACAGCTTTCCAAGTCCATTTCATATAGTCTATTTCTATTAAACATACTTCCCAGATGTAATGAAGTGGAAAAAAAATAATAAATATTAATAAAAGAATGAATTGTGACCATGGCAGCGTGGCACAAGCGTGTTACTGCAGATTGGTTGTGACTGTGAGTACAATGAAATATTTAATATTTTTGTCTCTTCGCTGTGGTAACAGGGCAAAGCGCGGCGTCGAGTGCGCCACTCAACACACAATGCCTAAAAAAATCGGCGGTAATAGGGAACGGAATGACTTAACACTAGGTTCATAGGATCCATGCGCTATGTGCATTGCTACATGGAAATAAAAAACAAAGTTAAAAATATATATTTCTCTTTCTCTAGGTATCCCGGTACTAGCCCGCCTACTACACCACACTGACGCGGACGTCCTCAGCGACGCGTGCTGGGCGCTGTCCTACCTGTCGGACGGGCCCAACGAGAAGATACAGGCTGTCATCGACGCGGGCGTGTGCCGGCGGCTCGTGGAGTTGCTCATGTGAGTATGTTTGTGTGGATTATTTTTTTATTTGTTTTTACAATTGTTCTTTGATATAGTTTATTTTGTGCGGACGTAAATGAAAGTTTCTCGGTTTTCCAAATGTGAATTTTACTAATAATATTAAAAATTAAGTATAAGTATAATTATCATTTACCAATTAGCATGTATCAAATATATTGAAAGGGTTTGTAAGAAACTCAAAAAATGTTAAATTTCTTTTAACAGAATAATAAATATGCTTCATTGATTTTCTTTAGCATTGCATATTTTGTTCATTATTTTTCTTTTGAACAATTATACTATTTCCTACAATTTTAAAAAAAAAATGTAAATGTTTATGGAAGATGTTTGATCTATATTTCATGCAAAATTTGGACAAGATTGAAATTGATTTATATCGATTTATTCAAATATTATTATTATTATTATAAAGTTTCTGTAAAGTTACTTCAATTAAATATGTCAATAAGTGTAAGCGGGCGAAACCACTTTAGTCTCACTGGTATTTAACCAACATAATGCAATGTGCAGGCACAGCAAGTACACGCTGGTGTCGGCCGCGCTGCGCGCCGTCGGCAATATCGTGACGGGTAACGACGCGCAGACGCAGGCCGTGCTCAATTGCGCGCCGCTGCCCGCACTGCTGGCACTTCTGCGCGCCGCCACCGAGGCGCTGCGCAAGGAGGCCTGCTGGACGCTGTCCAACGTGACCGCAGGCAACGCGGCGCAGATACAGGTGCGTATTGCTCTAAGCCGCCACCGAGGAACGTCCTGGTATCGAGCAGCGACAGAAACTAGTGTAGTCTTCATATTGATAGTCACCAGCAGGCCTCTTCTAGAAGCGCCGGGCGACGAGTTCAACTGCACGGTGTGATACCCCGGCAGTTCCATTCTGTCCGTTGACAACATAAGCGTCTCACATTGTCACGACTCTCCAAAGCAATGAGAACTTCCTTGAGAGTGTCGATAGCCCTGTCTACGGCGTTATGTGCTGGCTCGGGTTGGTGTGGTAGGGGAGCCGGTGGACCGCTGTGGTGCCTTGTGTGTTGTTGTGTTGTATACAATCAAAGGCATTCAATATATATGTAAATAAAATACATAATATATAATCTTTATTTAGTTCATATTGTATCAGAGTTTGTAATTCTACAGGCCGTGATAGACGCAAACATTTTCCCTACCCTAATAGACATACTAAGGAACGCCGAATTTAAAACGAGGAAAGAGGCCGCTTGGGCGATAACCAATGCTACCAGTGGAGGGACACATGCACAAATTAAGTAAGAAATGTTTTGAAAGTAATTTTTTTGTACCCTGTTGTACCTCAAAAGCATAATAGCAGAATTGTTGTCTGTCTGTCAAAGACATTTCCTCGAGATTGCTTGGCGGCATCACACTGACTAATCAAAACGTAATGACAATATATGAGCGATTATGCTTCGTTTTTAACGCATTTGGTTTGAAAATCGATGCTTAATCAAAACCTTTAAGGTAGGACTACCAGAGCAAATAAAGGAAAAATCCTAAAAGTGGACATCCATTTTATGCAATATTTTCGCAACATATTCATATAAACATTTAATTTGATAATCGATTTTTTTGTTATATTTGGAAATAACTTAATATTATGAAAATATTTTTTTTTTCAGTTATTTAGTCGAACAAGGCTGCATTCCGCCGCTCTGCGATCTGCTAACCCTCACCGATACTAAGACAGTACAAGTGGCCCTTAACGGCCTCGATAACATACTGAAGGCGGGTCAGCAGGCTGACCATCATAACAACCCTTACGCCGCGCTCATTGAGGAGTGTTATGGTATTTGACATTTTTACATTCTTTTTTTAAAATTTTTTTCAGCAGGTTTACTAACGTGACGCGCCGTTGGTTGGACTGTATTATCAAAAATAAAATCAGCTTCGCGCTGTATCCCGCACAGAGCGGGATAGGCAGAAAAAACCCGGTGTTAAGACACTCCGTTCCCCACTTTCTGCCGAATTCTGGAGGCATTGCGTGTTGAGTGGCAGAACTCAACTTTGCCTCGAACCAGAGCGCAGAAATGGAAATATAAACGTAAATAAATATTTCACTTCCTCTGGTGGGAATCGAACCTTCAACCGTCGCGTTACAGTCACACCCTTGTGCCGCTGCGCCACGACGGCCTCATTTCATTATGATATTTGAAATTGGATTTTTTTGGAATTTTAAGATTGTTTCATTCCACCAAGTTCCTAATCGAACCCACAACCATCACATATGCAGATTAGATATAATAACAACCACATATTACATTCACAGGCGTAGACAAAATCGAGTTCCTCCAGTCCCATGAAAACCTCGATATATACCAGAAATCGTTTGAGATAATCGAGAACTACTTCGGTTCGGAGAGCGAGGATGCGCGCGTCGCGCCCCACACCACGGCCGACGCTAGCGACGCGCATTTCGCGTTCAGCGCCGACAACTCTGTACCCATGGGCGGGTACCACTTCTGACGTGGGAGGGTTAGTATGGACTATCGAGATGTCATTCGAGAAAACATTTGAGATAATGGATTATTATTTTGTTTTGGAGATACCAAGGATCGAGTGGTCGATTATCCACACTAACTAATCTAATGGGTTTGGTATTTGTACAATTGTATCGATTTAGTTATACATATTTATATATTACACTAAACTGAAAACACATTTGCATGCATATGTAATGACAGCTAGAAATTAAACATGAAGAATATTTGGTCAAGCGTAGTAGTTCGTAGAAAAGATCATTTGGTTGATGGACATTCGGATAATCGACCTTGTACTGTATTTATATTTAATTTACACGTAATTTGCCCACAGATGCAACCAGCGCTGATGAACTAACTACTTACTCCAGAGTCAATATATTTTGCAAGTATTATGCAGTAGATTAGATCATTATATTAATTTATATTGCAAATTATTAAAAAAAAATAATCTCGCCGTAATTGTTATGTATATTATTTTGCTATTGTATTCAGTAGATATCGGGCGTTAATAGTTCATTTGTTTTTATTGTAAAAATATAGTACGACCAACACTTCATGGCATGCATTTCATGAAGAAACTAAATTAAAAAATAAAAATAAAAGAAAAATCCTAAAATTAAATCTGCCCAGTCATCTACAGCTAACTTCAGGGGGGCCACGACTCGTCGACCGTACTGTACATACATATGTTTATTGGCCTTCGTCACTCAGTTGAATTTGGATTTCATTTCCCTTCATGTTGTTATGTGATAAAACGTTTTAATTCGTTATAATGAATTAAATTGGTACCAACACAATTTTGACTGGTGTTTTATTTTTTTTTAACTTTACCCTATTTTATTGTTTACTAAAGCATATTAAATGTATTGGTATTAGAAATTGCGTACAGCGTTTGGACGCTGTACAATTGGTTGTAAACGCGGCGGCAGTGGGTTTGATTCCTATTGAAGAAAGTGAAATATTTTCTTTCAGTTCCTCGCTCTGATAAAAAGACAAAGCGTGGCGTTGAGTGACGCGATTTAACACGCAATGTTTTGAAAAGTGGGTCTAGAGAAGGGAGTACTCCGCTATATGCAAGATTTAGCATGAAGTTGGTCAATGAAATTAAAATAATTTATTTCTCTCAGTGGGAATCGAACACGCTATCGTCGCGGCGTTTACAGTCAGATGCTATGTCGCTCCACATTCCATTGTACAATATCATCGCGATGAATAAATCTCCTTTAAAACATTAACAAATGGAAAAGTAAAAAACAGCGTCTTTTTTATATTATTTATTTTGTAACATTAAATAAAACTTTAATTAAACATTACAACAATGAGTAAATACTGTGTGAAATGTATAACAAATATAATTATAACAGCCTTAATTATTATATTTGTGAAAATAAAGTTATCATTAATTATTTGGTACAGTTATTTAAGATTCATTAATTTATTAGAGTATATTTTTTATAGTTATTTTGAAAGTATGATGAAAGGAATTTTGAGATAAAGTACTCTATCATTCACCACTCATCATTACTGAATATCTTGAAATAAATATTTTAAGCACATAGCAGGGTAAGGAGATAGAAACTGAAGAAGTAACCACATATTTATTATATGTAAGGCACAAAAACGATCCTACACCACTAGCGATTTCATCTAAATAATAGATAAGGTGCTACAAATTTACATACACATTTATAATATTACATGCCACAAAAGAAACATATTAAAATATTGGGAAAATAATCGAAACGTTCGTAATTTCTTTATAATATACAGCATATTTAATATAATTAATATGTATTACCCTGTGTAATATTTGAACCTGCATTTATAATATTATGTTATACAAATTCTTTAATTCAGAATATTATGATTCATGCTTTTTTTACTTCCTACAAAGTGTTATGAAATATTCCTTATCTTTTTGAGGGCAAAAATAACTTATCATGTTTGCATAAAGCAACATAGTCGTAAGTTTAAGATAATCAAATGTTTGAGCTATGATAAAAAAATTACGTCTCTATGCTGTTTTTGTAGTTTTGGTTTATATTTCTTAAAATCATGTTGGTTGCTTTTAAGCGGGATTTGAACACACTGAGTCATTCTAATAGCGCCACAAATAAGGATATAATTTTGAATATGAACATACATTTTGGTATACAGATAAGTGTAATATGTACATAAATTTTGTTTGTGTACAATATAATATGAAAAATCTTTAATGTAACTATTTAAAAATATAATGATAATAAAATAAAATAAAATAATATGTAAATAATATTTAGGGGCCTTCTATAATTTACGTCACACTTCGATGAAGTTACAGTGACATCACATCCATACCTATATTATAAATTTTAAAGTAACTCTGTCTGTCTGTCTCTCTTTTACGCAATCAGACCCAAGCCGCTAATTTAATTGTGATAAAATACGCATATAGAGATACATGAGGGTACCGGGATGTACATAGGATACTTTTTTTTCTTATATTTGTAATATTGTCTATATTTACTAATATATTAAAATACTTTTTAATTTGACATGCAATTTATTCCGCCATGTTTATAACAACCGCCGTTGCTAAGCAACGATTTGCAAAGTTTGCTGTTAGAAAACGTCACCCAAAACAAGTTTGCTTAACACTTAAATGGCGCGCACCGACTCAATCTTATGAGATACAAGCCAATGTTCTACAAAAATATTGTCCCTTAAATATTGTTTAAAAAAGTCCGCGTTGACTATAGCATACGTATAATATAGATTTGTATACATTAACAAAAATTAGATGATTTCTATAATTTGATATTCATCCTTATGAAAATAAATATAATAGTCACTTTTAGCATTTCATCTAGATGGAAATTATACGTAAGATGGTTTACTGTATAACAATTTAATAAATAATTAAGGAGATGTCAGTGATTCGGAATGACCTAGCCTACGAGTGGTAGGTATAGTATGACCGACGCGAACGGGCAGATGACTTTGATGGTTTTGTAAATTTTTATATATTTTCGAATTACTGTTAATTTTTATTTAATTATTTGCTGCTTATTACTACTACTACTTATTAATTTATCTCAGTTCGGTTATCTATACCGATGTTATACACTTAAAATATCGTAATTTTAATCATTTGGGATTTTATTTAATATTGTTCGCAAAAATTATTAATTATTTAATATAGAAAAATGTTTAGTACGCGCGCACGGCAAACTTTAGGTACTTTTTCTAATATTAAGAATTTCCTTTAGTTACTTTTACTTCTTTTGTTTGTTCATTTCGGTTACTCAGATATTTTATCTAATAATAAATCTCCACTTATTATTCTTTTTTAACTTATTTTAATTATTTAGGCTTATATTTTCTTACAAATTCTATTGAAAACCGAAAATAATTTCATAAATATATTTAATAAATAATCGTATAGTTCAAGCGGGCGTAGCCGCGTCGGAGCCCACTAGTTCAAAATAAAATATACACACAGTTTCAGAACTGCTGTTTTATTTTAATTATTTATTAGATGACTCATTGTACAAGTATAACAAATTTTATTTATATAGAAATATAATTAGAATTACTAAATTGAAGACTTTGGTTTAAGCTTATCAATATTATAATCTAAAATAATCCTAAAAAAATAATTGCATAAGCAAATTGCGTGAATAATAATATACGTTCAATTATTGATAAATGACTTATACAATTCGTTAAATTAACTAATTAAATTTCATTTTTTAATATGGCGTTCAATAATAAAAAAAAATTATAAAAAATTATAAAAAAATGTTTAACAAAAAGTCACTTCGTTTTCCAGTTTCGATGGTGACGTAACCTGTTCTAGGACAGTTGGTGAAACAAACCTGCGACCTAAACGTCTTTTATATTATATGTAGACTATAGCCAAATTATATTTTTTTTACCATAAGTATAGACATGTAGTATGTACATGTTTGCAGCCTACATGTTATTCTGATGTATAAGTTATACTGTTGTAAAGTTTCCTCTAAAACCGTTCAGTATATTTTGCGTGAAAGTGTAACAAACATCCATCCTCACAAACATATTTATAACCTTATTTATAGCATTGGTATGATTGATTAATAATTATTCATTTTCATAATATAGAAAGATAATAATTTTTTCTGTTGGAATTTGAACTCACAATTCTAGCGCTTAATCATTCACGTTTCGATTGTGCCATGATGGCAATAATATTATTAATTCATTTTATTGATATTTAATTGTTTAATAGTTTTAATTAGGAATTATGTATGTGAATATTTAAAAAAAAGACTATAAAAAGCTCAAATAAATACATCTTAACACTGACTTGTTATATTGCTTAACATTTTTCCGTGGGATACAAAATTATATACTATACAAAATTTTGTAATTATATAAATATGAAGCTTGTAAATAACTATAAATAATATAAGAGTATTAGATCTTGTAGTATTAGAATTAGACTCTAGTAGTATTAGAAAATTAAACAAAATTGTTCTATTATTTAATTAGAAATATTTTAAATTGTGTTCATTCTATTTTGAGTTTACAGAAATCTTGCCGTGGCATATTAGGGTAGACAGAGGGAATATAATGTTAAATACTTTATTCTCCACACACCGTCCAATTTTCGAGATATTGTCGTGTTCAGTGGCGGAACTTAACGCTGCGCTTATTACCAAAACAAAAAAATATAAATAATTGAATGAACTTGTACAAATATCTACCTAGATAGATTAACATTTTGCTAATATAAAGTACATGATGACCGACATTTTATATCAGAAAGCAGTCAGTATTTATGATATTATCGTAAGAATTATATAATGAAAGTGATATTTTTATAATTTAGATAATTGTGTTATAGATAAGATTATATAGATATATCATTTAGTAAGATTATATTTTATAGCACCGGCGTTGAGTCCCGCTACGGACAAGGGAACAGAGTGTTTACTGCCATATGCGGGATAAAGCATGACGATACAATTTTATAAAATTACGAAAAAAAAACCAAATTGATTTATTTGAGCTTTTTATAACTATTGTTATTTGACATTATAATTACCCTCCAATGGATTCGTCTTCTAAAAGCGTCTACCATGTAACACCCATTTCATGAAAATAAACCAACGTCCTAAGAAATATGTGTTCATTATGAAGTTTTTCCCAAAATAACATTCTTTCGTAGAACGGATTTTTTCCCTTCGTCAGTTCGGAGCCAATGCTCAAATAATTTAAATTATTCGCATCAACAACTGGGTCCCATTTTATTTGTAAAAGTGGATCATTTTCGCATGGAGTGGGATCTCTGAAAATAGAGAAAAATTATATTCATAATTTTGTACAAATACATTCTGATTGTAGACGCAACGGGTTCGATTCGCATCCTATCCTATATCTTATAAAACAAAGTCGCTTTACGTGTCTGTCTGAACTTTCTAACTCTTCTTCTTCTAAACCACCCAACGGATTTTGATGCGGTTTTCACCATTAGGTCGAGTATTTCTCAGGGAAGGTTTATATATAGTTTATTATTTGTCCATTCTGATTTAAGTTAACATAAATAACATAAATGTGTATAAAGTCCTACCCGTTGATGCACTTTCGCGCATGCGCTGCTTTAATGGTAAGTACTACATGAAAAAAATGTACAGGAGTATTGTTCCTCTTAATAAGATCTATAAAAAAGTCCGCGACAGCATATTCGTATCTTAATATATTTTTTATTGTGAGGGATGTTTTTCCATTATGGTATTAATCCTTATTCTTTAAAATACTTTATTAATTTTTTACGTNCTGGTGAAATTCGGACTCTATCCGGCGGTTCCGAGCGACTGAAAGCTATTCCCACCCTTTCTGATTCCTCGGCCATGAACAAGGCTACGCTTCTGACCCTTATTCCGGGTTGTCCGTCCGCTGCCTTCTCGTTTAGCATTGCCGTCAAGTTGGTTGTCGTCAGTGTTGGTGGATTGTGTTGTGGCGGTTTTCCTTTTGTAGTTAGTTTTTTCCACTTCTTTGGCAGGCCTCCTGTGGTCTTTTTGAGGGAAGCCAGTAGTTTATTTATTGTTGGTGTTGTTGGTATTGTTGGTGTGGGAGAAGCAGGTGTCGAGTGTGTTTGTTGGATTGGTACGGGGATTGGAAGTGGTGCGGAAGTTGGTATCTGGGGAGCTTGTGGAAGCGGTGCAGGTGGTGTTGGCCCCTCGACGTTTTGCTTATACAAGCACGTCAGCCGCGCCCGCCTGCTTTACACGCATCGGCGGTTCAGTGGTAGAATGCTCGCCTGCAACGCGGGCGGCGCGGGTTCGATTCCCGGCCGATGCATTCTATTTAATTTTCCTCACAGGCAGTAGTGCTTGCTTTTCATCAGGAACAGAATACTCTCTTCAGCATTAACCACAAGCTCGAAAAAAAACCCTCCTGCCTTTATAGCAACGAAAATTTAGATGCGTTTGGACGTATTGGATAATTGGAGTTGAATGTATTATTTGAGCGCGATATATTTGGTTTCATATTTTTTGTAGTAGTTATTAGTAGGTAGGCTTATGTTTATAATTTCTTCCGTTTAAAAATAGTCATTTAAATATATTTTAATAAGTACTTGAAAAGATTGGTAGCACAGATTTAAAATTAAAGTACTAAAAAATCCTTCCTGATTAACGGTTCGTCGCCCACCACGGGGCCACGCCAAAATGTTTTGCTTATAATAGTGGATCTGCCGCACCCGCCTGGCTTCTTTCCCCCGGACATGGAATGAGGGCCTGCTCATTATGCTGCTGAGGGATACCGATCTATAATCCTCCTCAGTATGGTCGCCTAGCTGTTCGAAAAGTTATTTCTCTCACTTCTTCAGTCGCACATCCACTCATGAAGCAAGCAGTTTGGCGAGCGGGTATACCACTCTGGGTAAACCACGCAACATTGATCAACCGAGAGAGTGTGTGTGTGTTCAATAGCAGTCTTCCTTGACGTAGCACGCGTATTCGACCGCGTCTGGCACCCCGGCTTATTTCATAAAGTGCTCAGAGCCGCGCATGTCTTTGCCACTCTGCTTTATAAGTGACAGGACATTTTGCGTGAGAGTTGAGAGTGCGAGGTCTAGCAGCGACCCGATCGCTGCCGTTGTCCCAGTCAGAATTTTGTCACCTGCTCTCTACGCACTATACACTGATGACATCACAATGCCCTAGCGAGTATTACTCAACGAGGAATACTGTAGGTAGTAGAGAATCTCACCCTCCGGCGAGTGACGCAGGCACCATACTACGTGAACACCGCGTGCCACTCACCGTAACCCACCCTAGGCAGAAACCCTAGAGGTACACATTAGTCGTCTCACGTCCAACGTATTCCGTTGCGCCGATATATCGGGCCATCTACACCTAAGGAGCAGCACTACGCATTGCCGGCCGCCCGAGATCAGACGTCTTGACCTTGGTCGTTTAATCTAGGCCTCCCTCAGGAAATCGAAGTTCCAATTCCAACGTTTCGCTTGTTCCGTTTCTCACGTTTCGCCGAATTCTGGAGGCATTGCGTGTTAAGTGGCGAAACACAACGCCGCCCTTTGCCTTGACCCCCGAGCGAAGAAATGAAAATATACATTTTAAATCAATATTTCATTTACTGGCGTGGGGAGCGAACTCCCAACCCGACTGGTCGTGGGGTCGATTAAGTGGTTCAGTCACACTTTGTACCCCTGCGCCACATCTGGCCTCGGGATACAGCGTGAAGGTAAATAAAATAAATAAGAAAATAAAATCCGATTGTTTTTAGAAACACGTACTAAATAAGAATAATTAATTTCAAGTTAAATTCAAATTCAATTCAAAATATTCTTTATTCAAATAGACTATTTATTACTAGTGGGCCCGCTTGAACTATACGATTATTTATTAAATATATTTATGAAATTATTTTCGGTTTTCAATAGAATTTGTAAGAAAATATAAGCCTAAATAATTAAAATAAGTTAAATAAGAATAATAAGTGGAGATTTATTATTAGATAAAATATCTGAGTAACCGAAATGAACAAACAAAAGAAGTAAAAGTAACTAAAGGAAATTCTTAATATTGGAAAAAGTACGTAAAGTTTGCATTTTAAATGTATAACATCGGTATAGATAACCGAACTGAGATAAATTAATTATAAGCAGCAAATAGTTACATGAAAATTAACAGTAATTCGAAAATATATAAAAATTTACAAAACCATCAAAGTCATCTGCCGGTTTGCGTCGGTCATACTATGCCTCCCGAAGGCTAGGAAATTCCGGAAATTCATTCCGAATCAGTGACATCTCCTTAATTATTTATTAGAATGTTATACAGTAAACTATAATTTCCATCTAGATGAAATACTAAAAGTGACTATTCTATTTATTTCATAACTATGAGTATCAAATTATAGAAATCATCAAATTTTTATTAATGCATACAAATCTATATCTATAGTATATTTCAACGCAGACTTTTTTAAACAATATTTAAGGGTATTTTTGGAGAATATTGTTTTTGTGTCATAAGGTTGAGTCGGCGCGCGCCATGTATGCGTTAGGCAAACTTATTTTGGGTGACGTTTTCTAACAACAAACTTTTGTTTTAAACATGGCGGAATAAATTGCATGTCAAATTAATAAGTATTTTAATATATTGGTATATAAAAAAGGAAAAAAGTATCCTATGTTCATCCCGGTACCCTCATGAATCTCTATATGATTATTTTATCACAATTAAATTAGCGGTTTGAGCCTGATCGCGTAAAAGATAGACAGACAGACAGAGTTATTTTCGAATTTATAATATAGATAAGCATTTATGAATCGTCGAATAAACATATAAATAAGCAAGGAAACGAAATGAAAATAAAAAAAATCGTTAAAGTAATAAGGCTTACTTACTTAATCGGCTTAATTAGTAATAAGGCTTTTTCAATACTTGAATTGGATTAATTGAAAAGAACATTTAAAAATATTTTTTCACTTAGAGATTAATTTGCTTTATAGAGTTGTTATCTAAAAAAAGCACGTATTGTTGCTATTGTTACCAGGTGCAGATCATAATCATAAGAAATCTCAGAATATTTAAAGTTCATTCACCTCATTTTAAATATCATCATATAAGTGCTTATCCAAAGTTATTCCCTCTATACGAAAAACCTAGTTTTGAGATACTCCGTTCCCCACTTTCCCCCGGATTTTCGACATTATGTGAGTAACGCTACTCAATGCCACGCTTGCCTTGTTACCGCGAAGAAATGAAGATATTAAATATTTCATATCTAAAGAATGTCGAAAAGATATAAAATAATTTATTTACCCGTATTTAGCGAAATTGGTCCACATCTTGATGACTCTGTTTCTTGTCGTCACCGAATCTCGACTCCCACTGTAACATGACGTGTTTGTAGTCTTAATGCGGAATAAAAAGGAGAGCTCTCCGAAATGTCCGAAGGAGTTCAAAAACCTTAATTGTTCGGGCACCCACCATTCACCGGCGTAATTTACTATATAATAGTAAATAGGATATTCTGGGGCCACTTGGTTGTGAGTTCGGACTGTTTTGTTCACATAGTACAGAAAATAATAGTCACTAAGCAATTGCAAATATTGATTTCTCGTGTCTTTATTCAATTTCTCCGTACTCCCAAAGTAAAACTCTTTCAGGTTCAGAGCAATTTTTTGGGATAAGCAATCGTCCAATGCTAAAGCTCTTGGTACGAGAAGAGATAGGTCCTCGTTAAATTTTTCGTAATCCTCGTAAAAATCATCTTTTAAATATTGCAATAAGGCCGCTTCTATATTATTGCAACCTATTATAATTGGAACCTTATTAAAATTACCTGATTTAATTATACTCAAAGGGCTTCTATTCAGGAATACCGGTTGCCCTTCAAAATCTGATTCGACACTTGGTTTAAACATACTATCAAATATGTCTTCGTCAATCCCACATTTTGACATATCAACATAACTCTCTATAAGGGTGGACGCCGGTAATCTTTTCAGTTCCTCCACAATTTCAAATTTATCTGTCTTATCAATGCCCAAATATTTTGCGAAATCGAGTGTACTCCGAATGGGATTTTTTGCTAATGACCATCTATTTAGCGCTGTAGAACTCTGTATAATCCCTTTGTGGAATAATCCCGTCGCCATAGGAGATAGCATCATTAAATGTACTGTGGACGCCCCAGTACTGCCACCGAAGAGTGTCACGTTACTTGGATCTCCACCGAAGTTGCATATGTTCTTTTGAACCCATTCTAAAGCCATCACTATATCTTTTAACCCGACATTTCCCGGGGCATTAAATTCGTTTATTGTGAGAAATCCAAATGGTCCGAGTCTGTGCCCACACTTAACGAAAACGATATCCTGAGCGTTAATAAGAGTGGGATCACAGATATTGTCTAAATAGAACATGTAACTGAAACTGCCTATCCAGAACATAACTGGCATTAATTTATTTGGTTTTACATTTGGACTGGATACTTCTAGATACAAACAGTCCTCTGAACCAACAATTTCTTCACTCACATCAATACAAATAGGAAGTGGTGCATCTTGAGAACAATCAAGTATATCTGTCCATGGTTTTGCTATAGACGGTGGCTAAAATGAAGATAAAACATGATTGATAATTTAATTTTGATACGAAAATTGTGCTAATCATTAAAATATTACAATCAAATTTTAAGAAATTGTGTCATATTTTACAGGGTGAACTAATTTTATAATAGATGATGTACCTAATGTAGTTTTAATGAATTATATACAGAAGTTAAAATGACATGTCATTTGAGGCTGTTCTGGCAAAGTAGCCGTGTCTGACTCTATATATAATAATGTAATTTTTTTCACTCAACATGCATAGTCTTGAGAAATTTGGTGATGCATGAGAAAAGAAGTTTCTTAACACTAAGTCTCCTCGGCCAGCTATATGCAGGATTCAGCTTGAAGGTAAATTAAGAACATGTTACTTTATTGTTCATACAACATGTTACTCATTACAATGATTTTATATTGGTGTTATTGATTTAATGTTATTTTATTCCATCTAAAGGAATTAAAATTTTGCAATCATTTATTTTTGGGAAAATTGTATATAATTTCTATAATTTCTTTTGCATTTAATCTGTTATTCTACCCTTAGGAAAGAAAAATACTCATTTAGAAAATGTATAAAATTTAAATAATAACAGGATTTCACTCTGCGCCTCTTTAAAACGATAAAAGTGATCTGACAGTGATGCATAAAAGAAAACTACACTTTATATGTTCAGTTTTAAGCTTTAAGGAAAATTGTAATAAAAAATTAAATGCTTACCAAAAATCGCAAATTGCCAAGTGGAGGTATGGCATATGGTATCCTTTTGAATTTATAGTATGTGCCATCTTCAGTTCTATCAATAAGGCCACTTATTTGTCCATTGTTTGTCTCTAATATACACCTATTATCATCCATTTGAATTTGTTTATTTTTTTTCTGTTATTAGGATGTTCAGAATTCTTTTAAAAATTAATCAATTAGCTAACTAGTCATAGTTTTATAAAGGTAGTGCGTTAATAAGACACCCTTGATGTAGTGAAGCAAATGTAAGTTATAATAATAAAAGTATTTATAACTACAAATATTTTGTAACTATATTGATTTAGAACTATAAATGTAGTATCGAATGTTAAAGATTTCGCTCTTCTCTCTACTGAAAGTTAAGAAGCATCGCGTATTACTTAAAAAATATTCGTTCTCGAGGATAAATAGAATCCCATTAACGTTAAGTGTGAAATCATTAATTTCAGTAATGAATGATTTACATACCAATCAAAACAAAGTACGTAAATAGATATAATGATTTCACATGTTCGAGTTTTACTATATTATAAACTTCACGATTCAATATCACATTGGGATCTAACATAGTTCAAAGAATGGAGTTAAGATTACAAAAGTCACATCTTTTTGATTGTAAAATGTAAACTTATTATATCAAACTACTAGTATGTATATTGACATTACTTAAAAGTGTTGCTATAACAAAATAATCGAATCGTAGTTAGTGCTGCAAAATTAGTTTCTTTTTTATTAAACTTACAAAATTATAGATTCAGAACCGTTAAAATTAATTATTAATGTGATCTTTCTTGTTGAAATATCGTTATTACGGAAAGTATTTAAAACTAGCCAAAAAGAGGTTAATAAGATCATATTTTTATTAACTACAGTTAATAGTGATTATTTGTTGAAAATTGTTGTTATTGGAATTTATTAAAACGGCTATCCAAAAATGGCATTTATTTATTATTGTAATCTTAAAAATCTATAAAATCTAAATTCTAAATTATAGTACATCATCATTTAATAAAACAGGCAAGTTGTGGCGAAAGTGCACAAATGTGTGACAGTAAACGCTACTGGATGTGGGTTCGATCCTCACTCGAGGAAATGAAATATTTATTTAAATTTATACTTTCATTTCTTCGTTCTGGTGTTGAGGCAAAGCACGGGGTCGATTTCCGCCATTTAACACATAATTCCTTCACAATTCGGCGGAAAATAGAGAGTGGAGTATCTTAACACTAGGTTCCTTCTGCGTACCCTGCAGTGCGAGATATTTATTTATACATCATATGTAAAAGTCAGTCACAAGTACGTAAAATTAGTGATAAAAAAATTTAATATTGAAATCAAAATAAAATAATCGCTAAAATAAATATATTAATATCACGTAAGTATCACGTCAAAACAAAGTGTATCTATTTAACGTAAAACATTACTAAGATTCGGGGCTTATTCGATAACATTTAGGAATGGCCACTAAGCGTATTTTGCGCTTACAAAACCCGGTCTGGTATAAAACAAACATTTGGAGAAAATTATGGCCACTATTATACAGTATTGTCGACCTGCACTCCATTTACCGTAGCGTCGCTCGTCGAGCGCCTTTGTAATAAGGTTACAAATGAGGCTCATCCCAATTCGCTACATATGCTGGATAATAAAGGTAATCTCAAAATTGTTAAACCTCGTTGAACTTTCACTAATTTATTTTTGAACTTAATTTGAGTTTAGAGTTGAATATAGTTTATATTTCATATGTTTATTTTAAGATTATATTTAATTATCTCGTGCTTCTTTGGGAATTTGTGGTGACGTAACTAACGTTCTCAAATGCAATGTAGTTTACGTATATAATTTTATTTTGTAATTTATATTACATATAATAGTGGGGAACAACGTGTCTTTATGGTAATGAATTTGTAGGTAAATGGGTAATGTTAATAAATTAAGAATGAAGCTCGGACATTATCTCATTTATCTTATTCATATAAATATGTGTACTCAAAATGAAAATTTTTATAATGAATAAATATGACAAGCAAAAAGCTACATTTATAAGATATTTGTGAAATGAGTGCCAAATAAAATGTTAAATAATGCGATTAAAAAATTCTCGTCTCTACCGACAAAAGAGTGGGATATCTACATGAGTGTAGAGTTCTGTGCTCACTCAGAATAAAATTCTAGTTCTAAATTTTTACGTAGGTACAGGTTTTATTAAATTTGCAAGTACGTGAACTTTCAGCTTGTACTGGACTATTCACTTGATACTTCGTTTGGCGGCTGGTCATAGCCAAGTAAAGTATATAAGAGCTTGGATTTTATCCCGGGTGAACTCGGCACCCATATTTGGGGTTTAACAAATGTGATAAATTTCATGCATGTAGATTAATTGGCTTATGGAGTTAGGGTTCAAAAGCAGTTTGAAATGGCTTCGAAATGGCTCAACTTTTAGCTTGGCTGGGCACGCTAGCGTGTGTCTTGAAATATTTTTTAATTTACATAATACAATTTATAAATAAGTATACTCTATAATCTCGTTTGATCAACTTCTCTATCGTAAAGTTGTTTCAGCACGTCCATATCCAGCGTAGATTCGTCGCAGAACTTCATTTTATCAACCATGCTCTTCTGTACAGCGGCCGTGTCCGCGGCCAACAAGTTTTTGAACTTAGGATGTGATATCATGTTCAGGAAGAACTTCCGGTTGGATGTAAATCTCGGTGCTAAACCCACAGTTGTTCTAGAAAACTCGTTGATATAGTTATTGAGATCGTCGGTTACAAAACTGAAATGTGGTATAATTATAAATATGTATATAGCCGTCCTGGTGTATACTCGCGACGGTAGTGGTTTCAAATGAAATTCTCACTCGAATGCAATAATTATTTGCATTTCCTCGCTCTGGTAACAAGACAAACGGCGACGGCGGTGAGTTCCGCCACACAACACGCAATGTCTTGAAAATATCCAAAAATATATAAATATCATTTTTCTTTCTATTATCACTTACTATTATTTATTATACATTCTTTTTGGACTGAATAGTGATGATTTTCAGCAACACCATATAGGATAATCAGTATGCTACATATTTTTGAATAACATATACCTGTTATACCCAAATAGGTTAGGTATAGTCAATAGTGTGCGTCCCCATTGAGTCTGATTTATTACGTTACCCTCTTCGGATCTAATTTATGATTTCTTTTCACATATTCCAATTTTGATATATACCATGAGAATTTATGCTATGAACGATTTTACAGGTTGCGTTTTTTTTAGTTTTTCCCTGTGTGCCGCATGTAGCAGTAGACTGTAGCAGGGGGAACTGGAACCTACTGTTAAGATACTCCGTTCCCATTAAGGCACTTTCTACTTTCCGCCCAATTCTGGAGGTGTTGGGTGTTTAGTGGTGGAACTCAACGCCACGCTTCGCCTGTTTAGCTTTAAACCCACAACTTGACACTCTTACAGTCGCATGTTTGGGCCTAGCGCCGCGACAGGCTTAATAAATGGCCCATTTTATGCCAAATCAATATATTTTACTAGTAAATCGTTTTAAAAGAACGGAAACAGAATTTTTATGCAAAATATAAAGTTCAAGTAGAGTATAAAGCTATGTTAATGGTATAATTTATTTAAATTATATTTTTGTTCGTAAACTAGAATATATTATGATTATGCCATTTCTTACCGTAGGTTTGGCATCGCTGTTTCGAAACAATTCTCATACATAGTTTTAAAATTGACGAATACATCAGTTGCTATTTTTACTGCTTCTAATAATCTAAAATTGAAAAATATGTATATTTGAATGGTTAGTTTCAATATATTTAAAGACAAAAAAGTATCAAATTGACCTGGCTTGTTCTTGTTGAGTAATACAAATTACCGTTGTTGGGATCAGTATGAATTTGTAAACTAAAATAATGTAAAGCATTTTTTTTTTAAATAAACGGAACTCGTTTATTTTGGATATAAAAATTTAAATTTCCCATATAGAAACTGAGCATAAAAAATATTATATTATACCTACATATATGTATAATAAAATATAGTTATTGCTGTAACATTTTTCTTCAAAAGTTTTCTTCTCTTTCTTGTTGTAAAATTTTTCTTCTTGTATAGCTGTTTATTTTATCATCACGCTGTATCCTGCACATAGCAAGATAGGCAGAGGGAACCTAGGAACCTGGAAACCCTGTTAAGACATTCCGTCCCTATTAAGACATTACCATGGAAATCGAACCCACATCCGCTCGCATGATTGTGCCTCTGCGCAACGACTTGTCCCATATTATGAAAGAAGTAAATGTCATCAAGTGCCATCAACTTGAAAATTCCAGAAATCTGTAGAAAGCAATTATAATACTTTAGAAAATCATTTCTCAAGTGACTTTCAATTTAGTTAGCGATTTGTATTGAGAAATTTAATTTTACGTTGACTGTGTATGTCACGTGCATCCTTAGATTTCGGGAGAGAATTGTTTTATATTTTTGGCTTTGTTTTTTTGAAATCATTCATTAGTAGAATTTAGTCTACTGCCCAGCTTCAAAAAATCTTCTGCAGTTTGAAAAGGTTAAAGGGGTTTGGAAAACTTTGTTATATAGTTTTGTCATAAATTTAGTTTGATATTTAAAAAATATATTATAAAAATGCTTATTTTTATTTTTATCAATAACCAGAAGCAGTTAGAAAATCTTTATGATGAAATTCCAAGCTAGCTCCATAAAACTTTGCTGCAAAATGACATTTGAAATAAATTTCCGCCGCTACGTTCGAGTCTCGAGCGTTCAATTGGAACATTGGCTTGATAATAATTAATACCAGCAAACCGCATCCTTAGAGATTCTCTAACGACCTACCGCATTTACCTACTTATATACGAATGTTAGGTGTATAATTATTTCTATAATTGTGTATGATTTACTCTCTAATTAAATTGTATTTGAAAATGTATGAGGAAAAAAAGCCAACCTGGTGTTAAAACACTCTGATCCCATTAAGACATTTCCCTTCTCTAATTTCCCCTGAATCCTTGCATTGCGTGTTGTATGGTGGATCTCAACGCCGCACGAAAATACATTTACGTGGTAACGTGGAAATGAAGACGATGATGACATTTAAAACATTAACTGTTTCCTAGTACCTGTACCTAGGTCACTAACAGTACATATATTCTTAGATTAAAATAATATAATACAACTAAAATATAACCAAATGATACCTGTATTAACTATACTTAATACATAAGTAAAAAAAGAATATATATATATATATATATATATATATATATATATGAGAAACACATTCATAATAGTAAAGATGTTTTTGTTACATTATTTATGGAGCGGCACAACTCAGTACACTTATAAATTGCATAAAAAAAACTATAAAAAAGTTTCAATAAAGGAAAAGTTTTTGCTTTCTTTAATACAAATACCACATTATACGAGAATTTCAGGTACTTATAACGTTAATTTGAACTGCTCTGCTGAACTAACACTATATGTATAATTTTATGGATGTTTCAGCATACACTGAAATACCTTCACTATACGGGCACTGTGTGGGCAGTCTAAAATGCCTGAACGGCCACGCTCGTCGATATTAATTAGCAGGCCTTTATCTGTCACAGGCTCGGAGCACGAGCTCGATCTGCCAATCGCACTTGGCTTGTCGGTTTGGTAATTACTCTGTGATGTCTTATATTCTCTGTGGTATCACAAGTTATATATGTTTTGTTATATAAATGACAATAATATGTATAAGGTATATAATATATTTCAGTTCTGATAATAATCAATTGTAATAAACAATGATTTTATCAATGATTTTAATTATTATTTAAGTAAAAAGCTGAGAACTATTGTATAAAAAAAGTATAATTTCTTCATTCCATTCAATATTACGATTTTGTTTTAAATATAGAGATATATTAACACAAAACATATGATATTTTAATAAGTAGTATCCATATCTATTACTAGTGGACCCGGACGCGGCGACGCCTGCTTGAACTATAAGAATATTTTTTAAATGTATTTATGAAATTATTTTCAGCTTGCAATAGAATTAGTAAGAAAATATTAGCCTAAATAATCAAAAAGAATAGTAAGTAGAGACATATTATTAGAAAAAAAATCTGAATTATTGAAATAAATCAACAAAAGAAGTAAAAGTAACTAAAGGATTTTCTTAATATTAAAAGTACCTAAAGTTTTCTGTGCGTGCGGACATACTCGTAATATCGTAGATATCGACTCTATGAAATACCAAAACAATATTCTATATTAAATAGGTTAATTTTTGCGAGCAATATCAAATAAAATAAGAAGAGAACCAAAGTGTAGTTTAAATAAATTATAAACGGCAAATAATTACATAAAAAATAACAATAGTTCGAAAATGTATGAAAATTTATAAAACCGTCGACGTCATCTGCCCGTTCGCGTCGGTCATACTTTGTCGCCCGAAGGTTAGGTCATTCCGAATCAGTGACATCTCCTTAATTATTTATTAGAACGTTATACAGCAAACTATAATTTCAATCTATATATAATGTTAAAAGTGACTTTTATATTTATTTTTATAAGGACGAATATCAAAATATAAGTTCATTTTGGGTGACGTTTTCTTAAAACAACAAACAAACTTTGCAAACCGTTGCTTAGCAACGACGGTTGTTATTAACATGGCAGAATAAATTGCATGGCAAATTAGAAAGTATTTTAATTTATTAGTATATATGTATAAAGTAATGTTATATAGCCTATAGCACTTCTGAAGAATGCAGCTTTCATACAAAACAAATACAAAGTAAATCGGATCAGTAAATCCAGAGATCTTAGCGTTCACACAAACAAACAAACAAACTCTCCCGCTTTATTATATTAGTATAGATGACGTAAAGCTGAAGTTTTGAAGTTATGATTTTCAGAACGCAATAGTTCAAAGATGACTTTAACGAGGACCTATCAAAAAGTTTTAGTAGCGGTATTCTCGTACACAACTCTACACACGTACTACGTACAGTGCTCAATTAATTTCACTCTGTCGAAGTAACAGAGTAAAGCTATATCATATTTAACTTGATAAAACTGGGAAAAATATTGAATAAATATGTTATTTAATACTTTACCAGTTTTGTTCACTATTATTATTAATTCATGAAAATACGTATAAATAATTCTATAAAATAGGCAAAGTAATTTTATTTCCATTTCCATCCATGCATGTAGCAGTTAATCGTTATGTGAATATTCATTTGTTACATTTTTAGCCTTTATATATTTTTACACTATTTGTACATAATAAATACATATACTCATAATGAAATGAATTTATTTCTAGTTAGTAATTAATCCAATATAAATTATATTATCTTTCAATAATAAAAAAATACACTTTTTTATATATACATAAACACTCTTAACAATTTCTTAATTTATTTGTAAATATCCTCCTCCCCTATACACCCGCGGAAAGACTGATTTACGCTATGCAAAGAGCTTTTATATCTATCAATATAACGTCGTTTGCTCCCCCCAAGTGAAGACGCCCCGTTGATTGGAATATTAGCTGGTTGATAACAAATTCGGTGGCGGGGCTGAACGCCGGTAATGAATGTTCTGCCTCCTTCCGAAATTCTCTTTTATTAGCTTTCAATAACAGCGTTACTGGCAATATGGTTTTCCCCTACCTATTTAGTTAGAAATTTAATTTAAAAATTGTATTTAGGTATAAGTATGCAAGGCATGTAGTTGTTGACATTCGAAATCATTAAAAAAACTTTTAAAAATATTATTATTGTTAATTAGCTATTCGAATACTCTAAAAAACATATTTTTTTTTCAGCTTTACGCAGTAGCTCATATATAGCAGGATAGGCGGAGGGAGCCTGGGAACATAGTGTTAAGACGATCTCATTGAGACACTACCGTGCCCCACTTTCTTTTGAATTCGGAGTGGCGGATCACTACGCTTTGCCTCGGAGCCAGAACAAAGAAATTAAAATATTTAATAATTAATTTCCTCGAGTGAGAATCGAACCCATAATCTGCGTCACGACTGGCCTCTATAAAATGAAGGCTGTAAATACACGTACATAACCTATGTATGTGCATTTACGTATTAAATGTAAAAATAAATATTGTGAATTAAAGTGATAATTTTCACTTTTTAATAGATATTTCTGTGAAAGTTCATTTTCAGCCAATGATCTGACTAAAAAATCTATTAATGCCACATAGAACCTACTCAGGAATAACCATTTTATAACTGGATAAGCTTTGTAATAGAAGTCGGTTATTTTATTAACATTGTAAGTACGTGCTAAAAATTAAGGTCAGTATAATGTTAGAAATAATAGGAATTTAGGATTTTATATGGCAAATTGAATATTATTACCGCTCTTAGATTCTGTTATATTAACCTATTGCGGGTTACTATTATGGTTACGAGGTTAAACTGTGAGGATCCACCGAATTTTATTCAATTTATAAAAATATATATTATTATATTCTTTTTTGCAACATATTAGGTATTTAATGTGTATAGTTAAATTTTAATCAATTATTATTTTGTATATATGGCGTTATAACATTTTAAAAACTATAATATACATTTTGAAAGTTATAACCAAATGTTCCTTACAAAAAGTAATCTATGAAAATATTTTATTGTTCTTTTGTTAATAAAACGTCGAGACGAAGAGAACGGCTGTCTAAATTGTTCTTTAAATTTAAAAGTAATTTTGTATGCAAACTGTCGCTCGACAGCAGAATAACTGGCAGGCGATAGAAAAGATTCACATACGTTTTTTGGCAAACGAGTTTCCCAGACATATTTTTTGTACTTCGTATAATTCATTGATATATATATAATTCATTGTAAACTTATGTTACGTTCGTGGGTGCACCCGGGTGTAATATACTAGTGTGGCTTATAAAAATATGTTTAGAATATGGGAGACATTACAACAAAGATTATTGATATTCTCGCTTTTACCTTGCTCTAGAGATTTCAGTTACTAATGTCAATAAAATTTAATACGTACTTTCTAAGATTCAAGTGTAGGTACACACGTTAGAAGTGATCTCCTTTTTTATTATATATGTAAAGAATGATAATATAGCGGTTTTATTTTTTTAAATGTGACTTCTACATGACTTTCATACACATTTGACAATATAAAAAAAATCTATATAATCTGTAATTTGTAATAATTAAAATAGTATTTTTTGGAGTTGGGTTTTCAATAGCTTACAGGAGATTCAGGGGCATACTATTGATAAAAGAATTAAGTACTTACTATAAAAATACAAAAGTAAAAAAATATATAATTATAATATAGTGCACGAAAATGGCGATCATCGGTATTGGAGCGTAAGAGTTGGGTCTCTCATATAGATGCCGGGTCGTAGAATATTGCATTCTTTTCTCATACCACTAATATGATAAAAAAATATTTTAAGGAATATAAAAACATTTTTTGTAATTTATTACGTACGTAATCATTGGTTTTAAAATTATTTATTGAAGATTAAAGAAAAAATGTATATAAGAAAAGAATATTTTTCTATGTACTGGGACTATGCTAAATCAGGCTGTTATTTCAGCGTGTAATTGTGTTGTGTAACAACCGAAATAAATGAAAGCATTATTTTATACAGCGTTTTATGACTGTTATAAAATGTCAAAGTATTTTTGTTGAATATTAAATACAATTTTTTTTTAAATACTTTTTATACCTTACAATTCAATTACCACAGTTATAAATATAAATTATGTAAGTTTAATATATATTAAAAAGTCAACATGTTACCAATGTTCATGATGACATTAAGATATTGTGTATTTAAGTTATTATTTTTATTTATACTCTGTATTACTCCTTTCCCGCCCAATTTTCCTGGCATAGCTTACTATAAATAGCTACTTTTTATATTAGGTACTTACATTTATGTACTATGTTTTCATATAAGTATATTATATAGATAAGTCCTATTCTACGTCAACAATTCATTCTTAGTGTCGCTATAGAGCGCGATGTTGCGGATAGACGTCTAGAAATTAAAATATCTGCAGAATTCCGCAATGAAATTTGTACTGTTGCCAAATCTTGTTAAAAATATCCGTCGTAAATTTCCCCGCAAGCCTTCAAGAAAATTCTATTATATATAACAAGTAAATATTGATTTATGACATGAAATATGTGACATACGATAGCTGAATGTGATTCGAGAAAATATTGCTTTATACTACCAGTTCAGTTGGTGTTAAAGTAAAATGGTCTTCGTGGACCCGGTTTATTGGGAACGGAAGTGTCTTAACGGGAACGGAGTGTCTTATCATTAGGTTTATATATAATAGGTATTGAGAACAGTATGCAATAAGACAATTTTTTACTAAAAAAGGTAACCCAGATAGAAGTAAACATAAAAAAAGTAGAGGGTTAAGAAAATTCCTTTCGAATATTCTCGTCCCTCTGTAATTAAATTTAAAGAGAACCGCGTTCGTTGGAGTTTGGGGCCGTTGTTTTGATTTAAGGAAATTAATTAGTGTAACTGCCGAGCACACTCGCGCTGAATGGCCTTAAGGTGTAATTTTCTTAATAGAAATTATCTATACACCGAAATTGCTAAATTAATGGATATTATATTCTATTTTGGCCGATTTGTTGCTAGCGAGGAATCTGTAGTATTTACGCTGTAAAGATATTCAACACTGACTTCAGATTCAGGTTACATTTATATATACGGATATTTTGAGTATAGTAATATTTAATTACAAATGCTACATTTTTATATATTCACACTGAAACCCGCTCACAGCATAAATTTGTTTTAAAAGACTCTGTCTCCATTAAGACACTTCCGTTCCCCATTTCCCGCTGAATTCATGACATATTACGTGTGTAACGGCGGAGCTCAACGCCGTAATTCAACATTGTCTTACATGAAAACTTGAATGACTTTTACTATACACTTCACATAACAAAGTTCACACAAAAAGCGATGTAAATAACAAACTAAAGAACACAAAGACTGTATAAAATATAACAATAGACAAATTTACTGGAGCGGAGCAAGGCGGATTACGTGCTGCGCAATCTCACTAGGCGAAGAAATTTTTAACAAAGCTCTGCATACTTAAGTATGTACTTTGCAGCATGATGAGGCGTGATAAATTGCCTCAAGACTATAAGAGGTTAAAAAATCAAATTAAATCAGCTTCACGCTGTATCCCGCATACGGCAGGGTAGACAGAGGGAACCTAATGTTAAGACACTCCGTTCTCCATTTTTTGTGACGTGGCAAAACTCAACGGCGAGCTTTTACCTTGGTGCCAGAGTGAAGAATTAAAAGAGAAAAATATTAATAAATAATAATTGATTCTCTTGAGTAGGGATAGCGCATACACAGCTGCCGCGTTACAGTTACACCCTTCTCAACTCTTTCTTCTTTTTTATGGAAAAAGACAGGGTATACAAGCGTAAGAATCATCTGATGGTAAGTGATAATATAGGAGCTACAGGTGCGTTGTCGGCCTTTAAGGTGGAGATAGATGCGCTTTTTAAACGTACCCAGGTTGTATCGACCTGGAAACACTTCCGCAGTTAGGACATTCCACATTTGGTGGCGCGTGCGAGCAAGTTCCTCCTTAACCGCACATTAGTGGAGTACCACGTATCCAGATTTTTGTGAATGGTAGTTATAAAATTGTGAAGAATATTACTAGAAAATATTTAAGGTGCCATCCAATTACGAATTCGTTCAACATCTGTGCTCTAATAAAGAATTTTGTTCGCTCTAGCTTTAAATGAAGAGACGATGTCGCAGATGTGTCTTCATTCGCGATTTACCTATTTCCAATGGATATTTGAATAATATATGAGATGAGTATTGGGATCTATACATAATATGTGTAACAGGTTTGAAGGTTCATTTAAAGTTAATGTTGTCTTTTTAATCGATTTTTGTAGTATTTTTCTTTTATATTTTAATTTTAAGTTGTAGTAATTTATTGTTTATACTTACTATTTTTTTTCTTTCCTAAGTGTGGAAAAGAATTTTAAAAATATAAAAAGTATATGTAACAATGAGATAATTCAATACGCTTGTATGAGAACTTCGACGTAGCTTGATAGGAACGTATTTTAATTAGTAGTTAGAGTGCTTGGATGATTTTCAAGAGGCGTGAGTTCAATTTCAGCTGCGTTAAATTTTAAACAGAAAAGTATTGTAATAATAACAACAAAAATGTATTTAAAGTTTCTTCGTAACGTTTTAAGTTCCTTATTTTACTTGTAATTAAAATATTTTTATCTAAGTTTTATAAAACTTTTAGATAACAGTCCATTGAAATTCAAATTAAAGTTTCCAGTTTCATAGTAATATTAAACCGATATTTTTCGCAAATAGTGATGTTGCGTCAGAAATTCAGTTGTTATGGTAATTTTATGAGTGTTGCCAAGTAATAAAGTCGGAATACAGGTGCGTCAATGTTCATAAACTGGCCTCCTTATATTTTTGCTTCGACCCTTCAAATAGAACTGTAATGCCTTATGAATAAGTCATGGACGAAAGTGAAATTGATGAATGCAATTGAATTACGAGAAACAATTATTAATGTTAATATTCAATAATTCATTTATCCTCCTCTTCCTCTGTCACATTATATCGTCAGAATATTCAGGGTGTAGGCTGCTGCTATATTGACGTTGGTTACCTTCAAACATTTTTACTTTACTACGAACTTTATAATATTTGCAAGTATTGAAATTTTGCTCATCTCCTGTGTTACTACGCAAAAAAAAATAACCAAAGAAGTGTTTAGGCACCCTCCTTTGTTCTTCATTATTTTAATTGCCTATTTGAAAACAATGTCGCTTTAATACCCAAATTATTGAACGATATTTTTCTATTATCAGTGCTAGACGAAAAAAACTATACTATCCTTATATTTTTAAAATATAATATCGTAGTATGAGAGTAGAAATATATGTACATATATGAAAATGGACGAATGACGCTGTACACAAACTCATCTGTCAAGTTTTCCCTGTTTTGCATAATATCTCCGTATCACTTAGCCTACCTGTTCCAAATTAACGTACGTCTAATCTTCATGAAGGTTGATACTGAGGTAGCCACAATGTTTGTGTATTTAATGGAAAAGTATAATTAAAAATAATTATTTTCTACTTATAATACAGACAAGTTATTTTTTAAACAGAAGAAGATTAACATTTTTCGAAATGTTTTCTTTGTCAATTATTAATCTTGCCAAATAATATTATGTATTTAAATCAAACTGAATTAAATATTTTATTCTAATATAATTCAATTCTTAAAATTGCGGCACACAGTCCAGATTTATTTAACCACACTGGGCATGAGAATATATTTTTAAATACTTAGATATAAGAAAGAGCCTTTGAACTGCCTTGACAATTCTATAGCAGATTTCTTTGAACAACAAGTATCAACATCAAGTTTATCGTCATAAATTATTTGTAAGTTGCTTAATATTATAACAATCTACCTTTATAGGAATAGCAGTTAATAATTAGCAGTTAAATATTTAAAAAACTTTTAAACCAATTATTTTATAAACTACAATTTAAATCTCAAATCAGTTTCAATCTCAAATCAGTTTCAGTCATTTAAGAAAAGCATTTACATTCCTAAAACATATTGTTTTGCTGTCCCTACAAAGGTATGGTCATCATATTCATAACTGCAAACTCATGAGGTCATTTATATCCGTTCTCTACAAAGGATTTGTAGTCTCATTCGTTATACCGATATATATGTCAGGAACTCCAGACGTACAAACACTATTAGTAACGAGGTTGAATTCCACCTGGATTTCCTTATTAAACTGTCCTTTGACAGAAATGACCAATTTTAGGTTGTTTATTACGTTGGGATATTTTTAAAGCTATGTAAAATATAAATATATTGTACTTCTTCAGTTTCCACGTTTTTAACACACTTTAAATGAAATGCTCCCCATGTTCCCCATTTTCCGTCGAATTCTGAAGGTCGAGTGGCAGAACTGAACGCCGTGATTTGACTTTTTTTCGTCACTAGATCGAGAAAAAATAATATATTAGATATTTTTCAAAAGGGAGAATCGAATGTACAATCTGCTGCGTTTAGAGTCGCACGCTTGTATTTTTGCGCCACTACTAGCCTCATGTCAGAAAATTTGAAGTTTAGAGACGGACATGTTCACGTAACGAATATCAAAATATACGCCATTTAACCGATTAAAAGAGTTTTATTTGAAAACATATTATTATCATTTTTCTGAAATAGGTACATATTTAGAAACCATTGTAATTTTTTAATTAATACCCTTTGCTGTCTGCTGTACAGCTGGAAGCTGATTTTTAATACATTTTATAAATCGTACAAATCCAGCTTAAAAACCAATATAAAATCAGTAGATAGGTTCGTGTTTGTCTGGGCTGGTTAGAAAAGGTGAAGGTTGATATGGATGGACCGTAGTCCACCAACCTTTTCATTGAAAGCGGAGTTATTTGTCATAAGCCTTCCTTTACTGAAGGGGCGACCCTTCTAAAATACTAGCGATGCGTGATGATATCTTTACTACATTTGTATTATTTAGAATTATTTCGTACATTTTTTTTCAGCTTCATGCTGTATTTCATATGTAGCAGGATAGGCATTGGAAATTTAGTGTTAAGACGCTCCGCTTTTCACTTTCCACCGTATTGTGAGGGGATTGCGTGTCAGAACTTTCCTCGAGTGGGAATCAAACCCACAATGTGTCCCAGTCTATACACGCTTATGCCACACTACATATATGAATAAAATGTATTTCCTAAAAGCTAATTATAAGCATACATTTAAATTCAAGGTGCGAATGAATACAGGAGTTACCATTTCACGAGTAAAGATTTATTTTCACCACCAGTGTTTTTATTTCCGTAACGCGCACGGCACGTCCGTAATACTATCTGAGGATTAGTCTTAGAGTGGAAAACGTTATGATCTCGTCGTCTTTGTTTAAAGATATTATATTCTCGCATCTTTCGGAAAGGTCGTGAATTTAGTTCTGTTTGTTCAACTAAGAGCTCCGTGGGACAGTGTGATCGGTGTCTGTCGCCTCGCTTATTATTTTATGGTGTAGAATGTAAGTGTTATATAATACGTAGATGTAAGGATATGTAGGCTAACATAGTAGTTATTGTAGATAGAAGTTATGGGTTCAAGGGTTCAGGGTTACTTACCTCAAAAGAAGAAACGAAACCCTTTTACCGTTCTCTACTATTACGTTCCTATGTCTATTACCTATTCGATCGATTTGCACTTGATCATTTTTTTTATTGTAAGAATCATAAAAGTGTTAAGAAAACGTTACGTAAATCACTCCTTCTTAATGCTAAAAATTATATCGTAATATTTGATACTACTCTACACCTTTCATAGACGATTAGTATAGATATAGTAATTAGTATGATTTGCTAACTAAATTAGTCAACATGCCTGAAATATACATTTGGTAACTAACCTAATTCCACGTCATTCGGTAACATGTATTTGAAATTAGGTCAAAATTTCTAAGATTTGAGGCCATCGTGGCGCAGCGGCACAAGGGTGTGACTGTAACGCGACGGTTGTGAATTCGATCCCCACTCGAGGAAGTGAAATATTTATTTATGTTTGCGTGGCGTTGAGTTCTGCCACTCAACACGAAACAGAATTCAGCAGAAAGTGCGGAACGGTTCAACGGCTCAACAGTAGGTTCCCTCTGCCTACCCTGCTGTATGCGGGATACAGCGTGAAGCTGATAAAAAAAATCTAAGATTTCGGTTAAGAATTTATTATTTAACAATTGACTATCTTCTATATATTACAAATTACAGGTGCATTTTGCAATCGATTATCTATATATATAAAAAGGACTTGTCCTCACTGACTGAGGTAAGACGCGCGCACAGCCGTAACCGCTGTGCATAGAAACGTGAAATTTGGACAGATGTTTACTTTCGTAATCTGGACATCCTCTAAGAAGGGATTTTGAAAAATTTAAAACCTAAAGAGGTGAAGTAGGGGTTGAAAGTTTGTATGAAAAAAAAAAAATTAAATCTGCACCGATTTCTATAAAAATGTAAATTCAGACTCTTAAAAATATTTAATTAAACACGTGTTTTACGGTTTTTTAGAATTTACCCCCTAAGGGTGCCAACAAGGGGTTGAAAGTTTGTATGGAAAAAATGTTTAAATCGCCACCGATTTTTATAAAATTTGAAATTTAGACTCTTAAGAATATTTTATTGAAGACACGTTTCGTGGTTCATTTTAATTCACCCCTAGGGATGCAAATAAAGGGTTGATAGTTAGTATGGAAAGATCTTTAAATCGCCACCGACTTTTATAAAATTTAAGATTGAGACTCTTAAAAGTATTTCATTGAACACGTGTTTCATGGTTTAATAGAATTCACCCCTAAAGGTGCAAATAAGCAGGCGAAGCTGCGCGCGTCCGCTAGTATAATATTCGAGTAAGAAATATGAGAATAAAAGTTGCAAGTAAAGCAACATTTTGACATAACGACAAACATAACTCGTCGCAAGAGAAGCATCGCAAGTTGTACAGCTCACTGGAGATCTTGGACTTATAAATATTTTGTCGTAAATTATTACTCTTTTATATTTTTGTTTTGAATTGGTTTATATTTGATACGTTCAACTTTCTCACATTGAAGCGAACCGATATGAATGTTGTGAAATTGGACATGGATATTATAAATATTAAACTATTAGTTTTAAAAAAATATCATATTTTATTTAACGTTTCCCTTTCTTACGTAATGTTTGAAGATTTAAGATAACAAGCAAATAAGTTGTTTTAAGGCCGTCGAGAAGGGCCGGCACAGATTTTGCGGTAGTTGTGGTTTTAATCTCACTGGAGGGATTAAACTATTAACATTTTCTTGTTTTGGTTCATAAGACTTGTCTTAAGAATTGGGCAGAGGGTGAGATTTTGGTGATGAGCTGGTGGTGAAGGGTGAGACGAATTGTCTTAACCCTAGGTTCCCTCTGCCTAGACCCATATATACGCCCATTTCCACATTCATACATCTGCCTTATCGCGGAGGTAATCCTAGTAATGGAATGATAATGACTATAATCGAACAACGTAGATAAAAATAAAAGTATATAATAAAATTCCTTCAAAAGTATTTAAGCAAAATACCTATTTAGGAAACGTATAAAAATTTGCACAGGACCTGGAAACCGTCTTATTAAGGGGCGCGAGTTCAAATCCCGCTACATTAAAATTTTCTTTCCTAAATATGAAATAACACTTCAAAAATGTAAAAAAAAACTAATTTAAGAATTTTCACAGTAATCAGAAATTGGCGACCAAAATAAAAGGATCTTATAAAAGGCAGGTAAATGATAGTAACGTCGTTGTGGATACATCGTACATACGTGAAAAGATATAAAAGGTAAAAATTGGCCCTCAAAGCTGCGTCAATAGGTATCGTATCTACACTTTTCTATCAGATTTTGGTTCCATCTAATCACATAAAGGGCGTCGGTAGTGAGAAGTCGATATTTCACTTTTTATGTCGCACTGTCATCCACGTTGTCGTAAAAATATATATAGAAAAAGTAGCGCAGTTTTACGATATCTTTAATGTGTTTGTTGTCTTTTTATAAGCTTTACTTTGATTCGAGTTGAAAGTCTTTATTAGTTTTAAACGATAGACCTTATAAAATAGTGATAACTTATTCTCTTTCAAAAGTATTTAGCAATTTATTTTAAATAATACTTGGTACTTTTTGGCAACTTTTTTTTAAAATATATTATGCATACTGAATAAGAACTCTAAAAATACATATTACTAATTAAATATGAACATAAATATAAAACTCAAACCATTCATTTTTAAAAAAATCAAGAAAAAGTGCTCTACATAAAAGTAAAAAAGTAATAAATTGTGATCAAGTCCGCTAAGTAATACTGTAAATGTACCGCAGAGGATTAATCTTTTTTGCAATGTTAGGGTTGACTTTACTTCATAACATGAAGAAAGCGCTATATCATATATATTTTTTGATTTTTGTCGCTTATTTTCATCTAACTGGATATAATAGGTTTGTTTGGTAATATACTTTTTAATAAATCTAAGTAAATTTAATTCCTTGTGAAAGTTAAGATCTCGTTGCATCCTCAAATTCGTATTCGTAATCTGACCGTCTCCATAAATACGCAGTGTGCGGCGTTGACTTCCGTAATATTTATGGTAGGCCAAGAAGAAAAAAAACTGAGGGTACAGTAACTGAGGTAATAGTACATAATAGTACAGTAATAGTATTTAGTATTTGTACTCATTTCAACCAAAATATTAATATAATTGAATACATATTTTACTAGATTGAACGCCAGGCTAGATTGATTATTATTATTCAATAGTTCTTGTTAAGTCTGCATACAAAATTCCTCTAAAATTTCTTTGAAGCGTTGCCAAATATTCTAAGTGAATCAAAAGGAATACCGTCATATAACGTGTGTCTACTAAAGAGCAAAGTCGATGGAACTTAAGCCTAGGAATAAAAGCGTTCTTCACTTCATTGTGAAACACGCCCCTGTACTATACGAGAACACTTGTTTGTGTTTAAGTCTCGGTTAATAATTAAACGACTTGTAAGTCTGAGTTTATTTCACGAAAGATAAGTCTTGAATATAAATATAGCTGTTAAGTACATTTCTTATGTATATATTAGATTGAATCTGTATTCCGTAGCAGAGTAGGCAGAGGGAACCTGGGAACCTAGTGTTAAGGCACTCCATTCACATTAAGACACTTCCATTCCTTCTTCTCAGAGTGAGAAAATGAAAATAATTACTAAATATTTTATTTCCTCGAATGGTATCGATCCGACATCCCTTCCTCACGACTGGCTGGAAGAAATAAAAGTTATGGCTAATTCATTCTTATATTAGACGAGCATTAAGAGAAATATTATGTAATTTGTTGCTTATATTAATTTAGAAAATCTTTGTATTAATATAAAACGTAATTAACAAATAATAATTTAAATTGAAATACGCAGAACCGCAATACGGCTAAGTAACGGCCCCTCGTTTACCAGACATACGTTCAAGAAAGCTATTAAAGATAAGAATTTCCGTCGAATACTAAGCAGATGACTCAATTTGCAAAATTACTTACCGTATAATAAATTTTGGCAGCTCGCTATCTGGCGGCCAATAAGTCACTGTTGCGGATAGAACTGAATACAAAATGGTGGTCTCTCATATTTCAAGTCATGTACACATACGTGGATTTCAGCGGAGAGTGATTGATTAAATATTGACCTTCGGTAGGGTTGCCATTTGTAAAAACGAGCTAGCGGTGTGTTAAAAAAATGTAAAATGTTAATTTATTTTGATTGATTATTTTTTTTATATTTAATTAAATATAGGTATATGCTTTTTTGTTTGTGTAATTAAGTTATAAGTATTTAGTTAATATTAGAAAAATAACAAATGATTTTATTATGTTTACACATATTTAGTTTTTGTATAGTTTTTGCTAGAATATCGAATTATGCTTATTTTTTTAAAATAAATAAATGGATATACCAATGAATTTTCATAATAATTTCCAATTCCAAATATTTTAAGCTATGATTCTAAAGAAAAAAAACGTTCAACTTAATAGTTGCCATAGTGTAACAACAAATTGAAAAAATAAAGGCTTTAAAGAAATTACGAAAGCCTCATTTTATGCCGCTGTATATTATCCCCGACAACATTTATCATAGATAAGTGTGCTCCTTATTTATAAATGAATAAGTTATAAGGCGTAATGGAGCTATGCTATTTTACGCGATATGGAAATTTTAGTCCCAACGGTAGTATAAGCAGTTATATTTTTATTTAACCCTGTTTGCTTTACTGGCACTGGCTGAGTGTACAAATAACTTTTATTTTATTTTTAATTTCCACATGTATTCGAGACTGCGTTTTATTTCGTATGGATTTTCGTAGGAAATTTGGCAGCAATATCTTTTCCATCACTGCGTCGATAAACAGGATAGAAAATATAAGGAGGATAGAAAAAATGTATGACATAAGGGCCGGCGTCGAGGTTAATGAGAATGGGCGTCGTTTCGCTTCCTCCTTTAGCGTTATTTTGTTTCCATGCGACCGAACTGGCAAGTTCAGGACAGAACTATTAACAATGTATAAACTGATTTCTCGTCGAGTTCCAATATATAGTCGAAATTGCTTTGAACGTCACGTCTGTAGCACTATTGCGTTGCTTTTGACGAGCACAGGCTTAGGTTGATTCCTTCGATTTAGGGGAATCGATTGAACATGTCGATTTATGTCGTTGTTTAATATTTAACGTGGTTTTAGTTTAAAATATTTTTTATAATAATTATATGCAATGCGAATGATTTTAATTCATGATTATGTTTAACTTAAAGTATATTAATATTTATTTTCTATACTAAGTTAACCAAAATAATTGTGAGTTTCTTATCCATAAGCAAATAAGGTTAAAATACCATGATAGCGCAGTGGTGAAGCATATGAAGTAAACGCGAAGGTTGTGAGTTAGATTTCAACGTGGGGAATTGTGAAGTGAATTACTTTCATTTTCTCACTTAAATAAGATTCAGCGCGAAGTTAAGTTCCGCCACTCAACAAGAACTGAACACTCGAACGTGGGTTGTAAAACGAAGCAAGCAACTTTTTTTCACGTGCACGTGTGAAATATAGCAAGAAGCTAAAAAAATCGTCATTGTTTCCATTGTTTCATTGAATATCACAGTTTGAAAGGTTTTGTAAAATAATTTTAGTATTTCCATTAAGTTAAAAGCTAAGCTATATGAAAAACAACAAGCACAATAGGTATATTTTTTATAAAACACAATACATGTACAGTAGATGCCCATTATTTTCTGTAAATAGTAAGTGCAGCGTTGAGTCTCGAAACTCTACAGGCAGTGTTCCGAATTAGGACTAAAAGTGAAGAATGTAGAGCTCCACATTTGGTTTTCTCCACCTACTCAAGTATATGGAATACAACGTGAAGCTGTAATTGTGTTTAATTTATTCTTTACATCTAATATAATTCTTATTTCTAAGAATACTAAGTATGTTATTCACAAGAAATATTGTATTCAAAGAAAGATTATATCTAATATCGCAGTGATATTGAGTTTTCATATAATGCTAACTTTGGCGAAATTGCGCCGTCGTAAGTCACGTCTGGCACAAGCCAGCGACAGAGGCGCGTCAGTACAGAAAATTATTTTACGACGCTTATTGATTGGTTTATATATCTTATTTCACTTAATATAGCTTGCCAGATACTATATATTTGGAAACGTAATTTTAACTAAAATTAAGTGAAAAAATAATTATTTAAATTTTAAGAATTGGAGAAAATTATGTTTTAAATAAGCTTGATAAAAGAAAAAAGTAAAATATCGTATAATGCATCTGTATATTTTGCTCAAAATTTAAAAATGCAACAAGACCAAGCTCATTGCTTCTAGTTACATGTTGGCCAGTTAAAAGTTTTAATTGCTTTAAAATACCTCTGGAGTAACAGACGTAGAGTAATCAGTGTAGTGGCGGCGAGCTGCCAAGGGTAGGCCGGTTCATTAGGTCCTGGCTGCAGAGCTGCCCGCTCGCGCTGCGTCAGCCCTCGTTACTCTAATGACAGCGATTTCGCTCCACCCAAGTCCGCAATTTTAGTTTCAGCTACAGTTTACTTTTACCCTTCACTAATGACCTATAAAGCTTCCTCATTTCACCATTGATTTTGTTCCAAATTTTTTGTTGCCAAATTCTGTTTGAGAGTATTCGATTACGATGATAGCCACCCCCGGAACAGTCCAATTTCCCTGATATATTTTTGGACCAATTAAAATGATTGCGCAAATAGTGGCAGATGGTTTCAGTAAAAAGGTCGGATGAGGTCTGATAAGTGCTCGAGTATATGAAACTCTTTGTTTGTAGAAGTAGCGTTTTCCCTTTTTATTCGGTTAACCGCAAAAACCCGCCACATCCTCACTATGATTTATTTTGCGGCCTGTAAGCTGCGGGTCACTTTAATAAATGTATTTGGGGAAGGTGCCCTTAGAAATGGATGAAACTCTCTAGATGCAATCATTTTATATACATCATATATTTACCGTCGTCGGGTGGTCGAAGCCATAATATATTATTCTGTCAATTGCATATGACATTATTATTCTCTGAAGTATCTTTCTTTTGGAGTATTTTCTTCTTTATATTAATGTACATAGCGCTTACGGTCCATAATTCTTTTAGGAGATAGTTACGGTAAAAAAATTACATTTGAAATAAATGAGAATTTATGCCTAAACCTACGTTTCTACATTTAATAAAATTTATGATTGATTAAATGTATCTCTCTTCAGACAGTTTATGCTGAAAAATGTTATTTTAGTAAAAACATTTAGGAAGGGTCGAGGACAGAAATAATCCAAATTAAGGGACATAATAAAGAGACCCCTTCAATAGCTTTCTTGGGAGCAGCGCTTGTAAATATTATTTGAATGTTTGTTCTTAGATTTTCATAAAATTAAAAGATCAAATAATTTTTCCCCCTTATTCGTAGACTTGTCTTAATTTATGTAAATATCACTTAACAAAGTTTATAATAATGAGTTTTCAGTCATCTTACAATGTTAATTAAATATAATGAGCACTCGTTCCCTTCAAAAAATTCAATACTAAAATATATTAGTTACAATATGTACGTATATTTTTCTAGTATTCGATACTAACAAGACAAGGTAAGCGATTTCTGATAACCGGCTGTTTAAATCATGCTCTGGGAATGCCCATCGGGGAGCAATCTCGGGTGGAGCGAAGATATATAGCGCGAACCGAATACTTGCGTTCTCAAAATATCGTATCAGGGAGCGCCGTATGACACACATAGGTATAAATAGTGCGGCGTAGAAGTCAGTTGACTAAATAAAAATGAGCCTGTGGGGGCTGTGAGCGGAGTAGCAGAGCGCCGGCGCCGTGAGAGTGGCCGTCGCTTCAGGCAGTTTCGAGCCAGACTCGCCGGCGCCCGCCCGTAGCCGCGGACTGCCCTGCTACGCGCTACCGACCGCCGATGTCGTGCGTAGCTCGCGCGAAGCGAACGAACTGAACGCTCACGAGTCTCTCTTAGCTTTTAGTTATCAAGGCTGCGACAGGTGAGCGAAGTGAGCAAGAGTGTCCGTTTCTCCGCGCCTGTAATGATTTGGAAGTGACTGTGCTCTAAACTTACAATGACAACTATGTTTCACTTACGCAACGTTGAAATAGACTTTTGCCACTTTCGAAATAATAAGATAGTGTTGCGCCAACTTCAGTGTCATCTAGTTTTTAATCCAGCCTAAGTGAGAACATTCGAGCGAAATGGCTTCACCTTTTAGGGAATGTTTTTTACTTATTTTCATAATACTGCAAGTGACTAATGTTATATCGGCTTGCCCTAAAGTATGTGAATGCAGGAACAATTCAAGCTCGTGTCAAATGTGTGCATATGGTGTTTCGTTTAAAGAGAGTGTAAATAAATATCACGTGGAAGTTTGCTGTCAAAAAGACTCGACTCTATTTAATTGGGTAAATAAGAAGGAGAATAAAACTTTCACTGAAGTTGTAATTAAGTATAATTCTACGTGTAATTCAAGTAAAATTGAATTTGACTTTCCTCTGCTAGATACATATTCAATTACTATGACAAATAATAGTATAAAAAAATTGCGAATAAATGTAAAATTTAACAACGTTCGAGAGATTGATTTGTCGCACAATAAATTACAATTTATAAACAAAGGACTCTTTGATAACTTTACAAACATTCGTAAATTAATTTTAAGTAAAAATTGTATCAATAAAATATATGAAAACAGTTTTGCTGGTCTCACAAAATTATCAGCGTTGGACTTGTCAGAAAATAATCTAACCAGTTTGACAAATGTATTTTCGCCTCTTAAGAACCTTCAACATCTAAATCTGAGCAGGAACAACATACAATTTATCCACGATAACTACTTCAATAACTGGTTGCTCCAACATTTGGACATCTCTCACAACAATCTAATAGAAGTGACACCCGGAGCGCTGCAGCAATTGCCGAATCTTGCTCGGTTGTTGTTAACAGACAACCCACATCTGGGGATCACACAGCTGGATACACAGTTGTTGGTTGGGACGGGACGCAGACTTCAACAAATCGATGCATCGAGGACCGGCCTTTGCCAAGTTCCTGAAGCGTTCACCCATTCAGTCCGCTTTCTGTCTCTCGTCGGGAATAAAATAACATCTATAAGATGTGGTGACCTCGATAGCTATCCTTTGTTACAATCGCTAGACTTTTGCGATAATAAAATTTTATCTATAGAGGACGATTCTCTTGGAAGGCTGGAAATGTTATTGTTTTTAAATTTAAATAAAAATGTTCTTTTGAATGTACCACGGTCTCTGCCGGATGGATTAAAATATTTATCAATCAATGAGAATATTATAAAGAATCTTACTAAACCAGATTTAAAAGAATTACCTAACCTTCGTATTTTGCTACTAAAAAGTAATCAAATAGAGTTTATTGAAGATAGTATATTTGATGATTTACTTTCATTAGAAATGTTGGATTTATCTGATAATCCGATAAAATGGTTATCCTCGAGTACATTTGATGGACCTTTATCTCTACGCGACCTGCGACTCTGCCATTTGAATTTATCTGTACCTGAAAAGGATGGCTCATTTCCTCTGTCGTCGCCTGAGAGCGTGCAAATGCTCCATCTCCAATCTAGTCCCGGCTTAGCGAGGCAATTGTTATCTGACTCTGCGGCTTTAGCAGCTTTTTCCCATCTACAGTATTTGGATTTGCGGTTGAATAATCTTACGGAAATAAGAAATGATTTATTGTTTTATTTAGGGCAACTCAAAACCCTAAGATTACACGGTAATCATATTAACTGCAGTAAAGAACTGTGGCTCTCGGACTGGTTGAATTTTAATAAAAGCATTTTTCATAACGAAACATGTTATTATTCGACGCTAGAAGCAAAGACAGAAATTTCTAAATATAATTGTACATTTCCAGAGACATTCACGATAAGTGAAAGCTTGCCACCAGTTAATTTGTATAGCACTGAAATGATAAACAAATTATTAAGATACTATGGATATTTGAATAATAAAACTGAACGGGTCAAACATAATTTGAATAATTCAACTACCAAGAATAGCATTAATACTTTCATTTTAAATCACAATAATGATACAAATAATGAAATCCTACACGATCACTTCTTATTTAAAGATGCGTTTGAAGAAAATAAACCGTTTAAACAGAAAAAGGAATTCAATAATTATTTAAATAATACATTATTTGTTAAGATTAGAGAATCGTCGAGAATATTAGATCAGAAAAAATATGAAAACAATCAATTAAAGTTCGATCATAAATTTTTAGATATCGAACAATACGCACCGTTTTCCACTCGATCGACAAGAAAAGAAAATGACGATGACAAGGAAATCCATCGAGGGAAATTTTCAGGAAAACGATTAAATAAACCAGTATCAACAAAAGAATCTAAACCAATTATTTGGACAACGAGACATCAAATTATAGGAGTCTCTGCCGTTACTGAGGCTTACACTGTGAATCCAAACGGTAGATTAGAATATTCGTCGTATCGAGAGAATCATGCAAGCTACGCTCAATATATCGGAACGATAGCTGTCGTATGCCTTATGCTGGTATCCTTAGTACTTTGGGCTAGTTTTCGTCAAAGGTACAAAAGAAGACAGCTTAGAGCTTTGAATAGAGATATAGAGGACCAAATAGAAGTGTCAAATATATCCGGGGGAGTGCTGTGGTGACATCTCCGCGCAGCCGACCCCACGCCTTTTGAATACGATTCACTACTGACGTAGCATTGTGTAAGTATTGGTAAATATACATTTCGTAAAATAAATATAATATAAATTAATATTATAAAGAAGAAATATTTGTGTTTTTGTATGTACGGTTGTAATGTTTTCACACATAAACTTCTAGACCGATTTCAAAAGTTCTTTCATAATTAGAAAGCTGCATCTTCATAGAGCGACATAGGTTATATTACATTTTGAAAAAAATAGGGGTCCCTATGAAGTAATGTAGCCCAAGGTGTTGAAAAAAAAGTTATAAAAAAATCTGGCATCGCGGGGGCTGCGAAACTATTGATAATAGAAAGTCCGCTATACCATATTTCCTATCACTGTAGTTAGGCCACTATAAGTACTTTTTTACTTTTAAAAATGGTTAATAACTTTGTATTAATCCTTATCCCTTTATTGTTAAAAGTTTTAATAATAATATTTAAGAAAAATAAGACAGTTTATATATTTTTTTTTTCAGAACGAGGCGGTCGACTGCAGTTAATGGGAAAAGTTTTGTGATATATCCGAACGTACATATTTTTTTATGAAATAAGTACAAATAGAGAAATATTTTAAGCAGCTTAGGTTAGTTTTTAACTGTGTATATAATGTAAACACTTTTGAATATCTTATGTGGAACCTAAAAAGCGTTATATTAAATCGACACTATTGTAAAGTAACTACGAGAGGAGTATGTACTTATTTATAATTTTCTACTCTAATTGTTTTTTCAAAGAAAATTTGTTTTGACTGTAAATTACTAAATAATGTATAAATGGTAAGCTACTTTATAGTAGGTCACTCAAATAAGCACCTCGAAAGATATTTTTTGGGAAAACTTGAAAAATTCAAGTTATGTCACACAGTTTGAAAGCTCATACCGATAAATAAAAATAAATAATAGTTCTAAATAATTTCTGTATTATCTCTGTATGTAAGAACATTATCCAGCAAAATGGTTTTAGCAACTTGAAACAATTTATGATTTAAATAAAAGTGCGTTAAATATTTCCTATATTCAGTTAAAACTAAATTGTTGTTATATAAATGCTACGTAATATTAATATTATATGTAATATTCTAAATTAAATATATATATTTTCAGAGCATTTTTGCTTAATGCATAATAATACTGTTAAGTTAAATATGTCCTAGAGCTTTCCCCAGCTAATATAAGAGTATTACTTATTCCATTAATGTGTTCCTGGAGGGAACCTGGCAATATTAGATTTCCAAGTTCCCCATACCTAAATATGGGAGATACCTATCTGGAAAATCTCATTTTTATTTCAGCTTGTTGATGAAATTTCTTATAATAATATTTTTTTTTATTTACATCATATTGTTCAGAGTTGCCCCATTGCGTTACTAACATCAGAGAGACACTATAAAGTAGCTACAATTAGGATAAACGTTGCCAAAAAAAAATGCAAAGATCATGTCTTCCCTATTAATTCTTCTAGAATAACTATTTATATACATTTTTCATGAGCTACATACAATATGTATAACAGTACGATGTGCCATACTCATTCCTATGAATTATTTTGTAATTCTTTTTAATGTTTAAATGTAAAATAAATAGTGTATCCATATTAATTTTTATTAATCAATATTATTGATCTTTTTTGTGTAGATTTTTATACTATAGTATATTTATAAACTATTAAATATTTAAAATAATACGTTTCTATTGTATTTCTTTGCATATATTCTTACAATTGTATTTTTTTATTGCTCAGGTTAATTCTGTATATAAATACACGGATCTTTAGATTACAGTTATTATGTACTTACATATTATTCAATTTTCACTTTATTAATAGTAGATATGTTTCTCGTATAGTAATTCAACTTCATGCATCACTGTGAAACTAAGGTTGTAATTCGATATATAAACGTTCGAAGACAAATGTAGATATATGTATGTTTTTACGTAACAGTAGTTTATGTTGTACAAACAAATAGCCGAAGATAATAAATAAATAGATTGATTCATTTGCTTGTTTTATTTAATTATTCACTCTTTTCTTTTAAATAATATAATTTTTGATTCATTAAATATTTTTATATATAATAAATACTATATGTATTAAATCCTTATGATTATTTTTTATTACATTTATGCTTTAACTCATAGCGGAGTAGGCAAAGATAAACTAAGACATGGTTTTCTAACGATTCTGAGGCGTTGTAGTGCGTGTTGAGTGAACGACGGAACTAAGCACTGCGATTTGTCTTACCCAAACGAGAAAATGAAAATAAGTCGGAGCTTCGAGTTGGCTATCTAAATAGAATCTATAACCATATTTAACTTAACCTGGGAACCTAGTGTTAAACACTTTTGTTTTCCACTTTCGAAATTCGAAATCTTGCCGAATATATATATCATAAGCTTCTTGTTTATTAAATCGCTTAATTAAGACTTCGCTAAAATATATAATTCGTTAAGACGCTATACTACGTGAGTCCAAGAAGGCTAGTATATTTACGTTAGGTGCTCGTCCACTACCACTACTGTAGGTTTGTGCTTAATGTAGAACCGACGATCTTAATCCATCTTTTGTTTAAGTGGATTAAAGGGGAGTGGTTAGTAAAGTGTAGTTAACTAAGTAGTTGTATTGACTGGGTGTATTCGTATATAGTTGGTATGTACGTGTGTATAGTGAACTTTTTGTTTTAATTTAATTACAGTACAATTTTTAAAGAATTGTTTTTTTTTGTTTTTCTAATCTAAAACCCAACCAATCAATGTAAAGTAATGTTTTTTCCAAAGTAAGCAAGGTGGGCAGAGGAAACCTGAAAACCTAGTGTACTCGTAAACTTACTTAAGGCATTCCGTACCCATTAAGTTACTTCTGTTCCCCTTTTCCACCAAATTCTGGAGGCATTACGAGCTGAGTGGCGGAAGTTAACGCTGCACTTTTCCTCGACAACAGCGCAAAGAAATATATGAAATATATAAATATATATGTGAAATATTAAATATGTCATTTTCTCAAGTAGGAATCGAACCCAAATCTGTCGCGTTTACAGTTTCATATTTGTGAGTCTGTGATTCTTATCATGTTCTTATTAAAAAGTACTGTCTTCAGTACTTTTTAATAAGAACATTGACAAAGAAGACAATAATTGTAAATATAAATGTGGTGTCGTGGGACACCAGGTAGGCACGAAGTTCCTTCGGCTAATGTAGAATCGACACAAATTGCAAAAAAAGTCGTGCTTAAATTTATGTAGGTTTTCTTGATTTTTCTCTTAAATTTTGCTAATTAGTTTTAATTTAACTTAAAATAAAAAAAACAACAATAACACACAATCATGCAAAAAAAGATGAGAGAACGAAAAGAAAGAGGGAGAAAGAGAAAGGTATTATACACTACTCGTCTGTGTATGCGACTGTCGCGCCTGCGCACGTCTCATTTAACGTTTTTATTCCACGCATTTTTCTTACGGTTTTACTATCACATTTTTTTCAGTTGGGTCACGCAGCGAAATCCCTATGCCTTCCAAGCCTGCCGTAAGGAACTTCGTTCCAAAAGGCACACAAATTACTTTTTACGTTAATTCTTACTTAAAACTTATAACAAAGACTGTCTCTATAATATATGTACATATATCCAACCTTCTACATATATACTCTACATATATCAAAGTACACCGTACGTATACACGAGAATATAATAGACCAAAAGTATGTTCCTTCTAACATTCAACGTTTATTAGGAATTCAATACATATTAATCATTCAAGTACCTTCTCCAGAATTTATGGTGAGACAACGGGTTTTACGACGATCCTGGCTACAAAATGAGACCCGGGACTCGATTGTTAAATCTTACAATTGAATAGATGAAATATGTTAGATCTAATTCGTACTGGAGGTTTGTTTCGTGTTTTTGCTTAGTGTTTTTTAAATATCTTGTGTTTTAAATTTCATGTTTTTCGTTTTGTTTGTAATGTGGAAGTCATCCCCGCGGATAAGACCAGAAGTCCAAGACGTATATTATGTGAATTAATTAAAAGAATTTTACTACTTAATTTTTCGGCAGAGGAGAACCTAATGTTACCAGAGCGAAAAAATTAAAATACTAAATAATTCATTACATGGGAATAGAACTAACAACTGTCGTACTTACGTTCCCACGCTTGTGTCACTACCCTATGACAACCTAAATTTTACTCTAAGTTTAATCACCGCTAATACTTAAAAAAATTCAAACAAATTTTAATATAAAATACAATTTTATAATACCAAAAGCTATTCACAACCGACTTATTTGTATATTGAAATCAAAATAAAATATTCGAGATTGAGAAAAATGCCTTATTTACATTTGTGTAAATGAGTTTACTTTTATAAAAGACTATTTGGGAGTTAGCTGAAAATTAATATCGCTTTAACCCAAACGTTTCGTAAGAAAAAGTTCTTACCAAATTAGAATTGTAAATGACGAATGCTTTGATCCACGTCAGAATAAAAATGTCTAACGAATGAAAAAGTACTTGTGAACTGATGGTCATCACAAAAAGTAATATCTTGTGAAGAATTATGCTAAAAATATATTTTTAAGAAAGAAAATGTCAAAAGATTAGTTACAGAAAGGAATCTAAATATGTATTTTGAAATGCTTTCTTAGAGGTTTACAGCGCTAATATTGAGTGGTGTAAGTAGCACAAATACTTTAAAGAATGTTGGGGAAATTGTTTTCCGTAACATTCTTTAAAATATTACATTAGTCCCACAAGTACCTACAGAGGCAGAGTAGGCGAGAGAGAGGAGGGTAGTTCTCCACTTACCGCTGAATTCTGGAGGTATTGCGTATTTAATGGCAAAACTTAACGTCGCGGTCTGCCTCGACATCAGAGTGAAGAGAAGAAAATATGAAATATTTAATTTCCTCGAATAGGAATCGTATCCACATCCTGTTGCGTTTAAAGTCACACCATTGTACCTCCGCACCACGACTGTTGATTCATTTTTATAAACATAAAAATGATAACATAATAGAACACAATTTCCTAGTTTTATATTTTTATCAAATTACAAAATATAAAACTAATGGAGGCCTTATAATTAAATTGTAACTGCACCAACTAGGAGCAACTAGGAGCAGGGCCATGAAACACTAGGAATCACGTACGAGTTTTTAATTGACTTTCGCTCTGTCGCAATTCTTTCCTTAATGAACAAAGTTTCTGTATCGCGGTGTGCCAGAGTTGCTACAACATTTGTTACTTATTATTATGAAAATTGTGCTAAAATTAATCGCTTGTGTTCAATATGTTTCTATTGGATTATGTGGGTATTAAATTTTAGAAGTTTTAGTTTTAATTTATGGTTAAGTAAAAAAAAATACCTTCTAAGAAATGTGTGCAATTGTAAATACGATAGGTTGTGCGTTCGATTCCCATTTGAAGAAAACAAATGTTTAATATTTTTATTCTCTCGCTCTGGTAATTAGGCAAAGCACAGCGTTGAATTCCGCTACTCAACACGCAATACCACCAGAAATTTACAAAACATGAGGAACGGAATATCTTCCGACTAGTTACACTTTGAGCGAAGATTTGGTATAAATTGGCTTAATTCCGCCCGCTTGTTTTTTAATTAGGAGTATAAGTGGGCGAAGCCGCGTTTCAGTCGCTGATAAGAAATAAAATATATAATGAGGACTGTTAAATCCACATGAAGGTTGTAGTAGAGATCAAACAGGCGGCGCGGCGAGCTTCAAACGGCACAGGCACCACCTCCAATATTTATTTTAGAGCTCGCCCCGGCATTGGCTACTCGTGCACGGATTTTATTAAATTATTCAATTTAGCATAGTGAAAACTATACATTGAATTCCGAAATGGCATTTTCGAAATTGACTTTTTATGTTCAGTTTTTAAGGCAATGATGTTATTTAAATTGGGTTTGATATGCATTTTAAGTTTTAATAATTACAGTTGTAAAAATTTAGTCTATATTTTTTACTAGTGGCTGCCCGCAACTTTGTTTGCAATAAAAAAAAACCATAATGTCAAGACACTCTGTTCTCCGCTCCTCATATAAATATGAGTGACTGCGTGTTGAATTGCAACTCCATGTCACGCGTGTTACGAAGGATTATTTTTTGTGTTAAAAAAGTTTTTTTATCGAGGAAGTCTATAGAATTTTTACGTAATATAAACGACTTAGGTGAATATTTTCCTTCGAAACTAAGCTAAAGCTTAACAACGTATCGACAATGGATATAATCGGATGCAGCTATTGATTCTGCAGATTCATACACGAAACACTTTACTTGATTTTCATGTATAAATACTTCTCAGTTTCCTGGTTGGTGTAAGCGGCTTAAAGTACAATCTCGTAGCGGGGACTGATCCTAAAGGATATAAAATAGCTGCGTACATTGTATATACCAGTTTTTAATAGGATAGCTTTAATGAAGCTTTTAAATGATTTTGTTTTTATTTATTTCTTTAGTTCAGTTTCTAGTTTTGGATATTTTCCTACTTTTAGCAAATTTTCGAGACATTGCGTGTTGAGTGGTGGTTTTGACTAGTTGACAGAGCGGAGAAAATAAAAACACAAAACACTGCTCTATCTTTTAACTACGACTGCCTTAATATTATTTTTATTACATTTACGTATGTAGATATAAAAAGAAATAAATCATATTGAATGTTACATTAACAAACTAAAAACGAATCTAATACTTTGTGCACTTACGCCAAAAACTTAACAAATGAGCGTTGCAATCGATATATACATATTTTAAGTAGTACTCGGTTTATAGAATACGTTTCTAAAATAGTACTTTCTATAATGGCTATCAAAAAGTACAATACTAACTAAATAACAAAATTGAAATAACCAATTACGTTCATTACACTATTTTAGTTCAGAAACCTGCACTGTACGCCTGTACAGTGCCTGCAGTTAATGGTGAAATTAGATTAAGAACAAAATTATAGAGTAAACTTTGTGATAATTGTACCTACTAGAAAATGATAAATGACTGAACGGGGGCTCGACTATGTCAGTTCTTAAAGCTATAATTAAAATCCATTCAATTATATAGTAAGAAGTTATTTAGGTCAGTGACTGTAAACGCGTCTGGATGTGGGTTCGATTCACACTCAAGGAAATGAAATATTTATTTATTTCCATTTCCTCGCCCTGGTGTCAAATCAAAGACTGGCATTCCGCCACTCAGCACGTAATGCCTCCATCATTCGGCAGAAAGTAGTCTTAATACTCCCTGTGCCTTCCCTAGTGTGTGCGGGATATAGCAGGATATAGCGTGAAGCTGATTTAATTATAATTTTATTTATATTGTAGATGTTGTTTTTGGTTTCTTAGCTTTTCTTAATACAGGATCATTCTCTCACTGCTATAGGGGTGACTTAATAAATCATAATTGTACAGACAAAGGTCGTTAATCCTTGTTGGTTTTAATCACCAACCCTTTTGAGCCAAGCCCGATAAAAGCGGTTAATTAAAACGTTCCTTTTAATATTCACACATTAATATAGTTGAAGCCTAGTTTCTTAGACCTTCGATTACAAATGGAAATTATTTCATTTGATAAAATTATAAGCATGTTTACAATATCAGCTTCACTCTGTATCCCGCACACATTAGGGTAGGCGATTGTCAATTCTAATAAACTATTGGGCTTCTTTATTTTCTTTTTAGTTTTATGCAGAATATAAAATAACTATTCGAGTGGAATTTGTACTCGGAACTATCGCGTACTAGAAAGCAAATTGTCGAATTTGCGCCAGTCGTTTTTTGCTAAAAAACTAAGAAGAATAAATTTATTTCTTTTATGTTAATTTCAAATAAATTTTACTTTTAATATAAAAAAGGAATAAATGAGCGTTTCCAAAATGAAAAGGTCACCTAATTAAGCAAAGTCCAAGCGTCGCGACGGGGTAAAGTCTACCAGAATTCTTAATTTTTTTAAACGTTCGTCCTAGATTTTTAAAAATTAAAGAAATCTTCATCTTTTGTTACAAATTACTGGGATCGCCGTTGGATAAGAAATGTAGACAAAAAGGTTTTTAGGTTTCCATTGTTTTATGTAACAATGAGTCGTCGGGCCAATTGTAGAGAGATAGAGAGACAGACGCGGCGAGGACTGCAATGCGCTTTGATTCCACACTATGTCTATTTGATCAGCTTCCGCTTATCACGTCTTGGCTTATTTCTAATAGTCTTGTATGATTTTATCTATTTGGTTTTATTTTTGTATGAAATATCATTATAGAATCTAAACATATAATTTAAAAATGTGTTGAATGGATTTTGATGGAACTTATTTTATTATAACAACTACTCCTCGGCAACATGTAGGCTATATTTTAAAATTCTAACAGCCTGTCTAAAGTATAACAAATATTAATATAACGCCTTAGCAAAAGTTGATGAACATGATGAACACTTTCTGTTGGCATAAAAATCGAAGGTCTGAGAAACCCTAGTAGCCCAGCTAAATCTTAATAAATATAGATACAAGCTACATAACAATATTAAAAGAAATAATTACATAAACTATGACACTAAAATATATTTTTCTATAAGAATTATAAAAAATATTGGATGAAAAGATTAATGTTTCTGAATGAGGAAGTAAACATGTTGGGTTATATGAGCTTACAAGTTCCGCAACTTGTATCAATTCCGTCCATTTCAATTTATTTATTTCCCAAGTTTACTTTAAGACGTTAACGAAATGATATTACGAAGTTTTTGTTTATTGCTATCGCGAGGATTGAAAATGAGTAGGTGTTAAATACTTTTTTAAAACGCGAATTAGATATGAGACTGTGGTGAACGGCACAACGTATGACTGTTAATGCGAGGATTATGGGTTTGATTTCCACTGAATAAATTAAGTAAGAAACAAATTTAGTACTTAGATTATCTGCATGTTAAATATTGAAAATATTATACATTTCATATATATAAAATGTAAATAAATCATGAAAAAAAAACCTAGTAATATACAGTAGTCAATTTTGTCCTTTGAATATTTGATATACTCGATCTAAAGCTACACTGTTAGAGCTCTCCGTACTTTGTGGCCTTGTTTAAATCATAGTTCATGTTAAGTGGTGGTCGTGTAAACTAAATGGAAAACCATATACTCGGGTATAGCTGCTGGCGGTTGCTATGTATAAAACAGTAATATCTAATTATTTAATATCACTTATAACAAAGGAATTAAAATATATACAAAAATATATTTTTGTAGGTATATGCGGTTAGTTTGTCACGACTGGTTATGTTGTTTAAGAATGCTGGGTTGGTATGGGTTTAATATTTTATACTGTTTTTTATAAATAATATAAAACATTTAAAATGTACAGCCATTTTAAAATATTCCAATTAGGCAATTAATATAAATTTATTATACACATTACTTGTCTAATAGGTGTTTTATACATAATTTTACATGTTTGCTAGCATCTGTCTATTAGTGGTAGATTTATAAAAGAGCTTATCTCTTTAGTTCGAAGCAAAGCCAAATTTTGATATTTTTTCAAATTATTTTGTATTACATCAGGATAAAAGAAAGTGCCTTAGTAATATGAATTTAAATTTACCTGCTTTTTGCACTGGACTGGACTTTTGGTTCTTATCTAAAAACGTAGGGCTATTAAATTGAAGTCATAATTACATACCCTCATGCAGGCTCATCTCTCGAAAGGTAAGCTGCATTCAACGACCCTGAATAATTCATTTCGACTCCTGCACCCTTTTCTGACTCAGCTGGCGTAAATTTTCTACTATATTCAAAAAACTTTCATTGTAAAATAGTACTTAACACTGTCTAAGTAAGCTTATTTTTGTGTGGCTATATTTATAGGACCTTAGTTCTTTTGTTTCTATGGTCAGAATACGCAAATTAATTAGATCCTTTCATCGAGTTCTGCCATCTACTAGCTATCATTGGTGTTGAATTAGATGTAATCATTTTTGCTATAACTATAATGTGATTTTGGGATATACTCGTACAGCCGTATTTGATAAGTATCGCCCGATAAGCTTTGCATATGAGGAGTGTGGAGTTTGTTAGAGAAATATTCTCTTGTGAATGAACTTGCTTTGTTTATTGAAAATAGATAAATGAAATTATTTTGATTTAGGTAATGTTTCTTATTAAAATCATTTGCTACGCAGATGCAATTTATGTATTAATAAGCAAGGGGGACACTTCGAAAATTTGAAAACCTGATAGAAAAAATTCAATGAAAGTGTGCGTAAAGTGTATTCCTNAAATCATGTATAACAAAAGTATTTATTGGTAATTAAATTTACACTGTATCCCACATGTAGCAGGGTAGACAGAGGGAACCTAGTGTTAAGACACTTTCAATGTCAATAAATAATAATACATCCCTCGAGTGGGGATCGAATCCACAGCAGTCGCGTTTCAGTCACACCCTTGTGATCCTGTGCCACGAGTGGCAGCTTCAGTATGTAATAAAAGTAATAAAATGTTAAAGTACCCAACGTCACGATTAAGCAATAAGCAAGGTAAACCAAGTCTGTCTCTGGTAACCGAGCAATCTCCTTCACCTTGTTATTGGTCAAAGTCAATAATCACTTCGCCGAAAGGCCAAGGGCGAAATATAAAAGTGTGGATTTTGTAAAAGAATTTTTTTTTGACAAAATGATAAAATAAGCCAAGCACAGTATTTTTTAATAACTTTTACTTTTTGACGGGGGAACTCCCCCAATTTCTGTATAATGAGTATCAAATGTACTGTTTAATTGGTAACGCCTAGTCATAATGATTAAAAATAAGAGGTTCAATTTGAAATGTCAATTTGAAATTATAAAATTTAACGATGTATTTTTAATTTTCAAACGGAAGTGATTGCAAAGGTAGGTAATATAATATTACAAATTTAATCAAATATTATTATTTTATGTTTTTTTATCAGCTTCACGACCTAGTGTTAAGACACTCCATTCCCAATTATTATTTTATGATATAAAAATAATTGTGGCATCTTAATACGTGGGGGTGTGTAATATTACACGAATGATTTACTTTGGAGTCCTTCACAACTCAAACGAGGGTGTCCGTGGCCCAGGTGCACACGATTGTGACTGTATCGCGACGGTCGTGGGTTCGATTCCTATTCGCGGGAATGAAACATTTAACTTTTCAAATATTGGGCGAAAAGTTGTGAAGGTAACATCTTAATACTAAATTCACCCTTACTGACTGCTTGTAAAAAATAATAAAAACTACAAATACAAATTAAAATGTACAATATAATTAATAATAAAATAATAATTTATTATACATATAAATAAAACGATACTTTATAATTATTTACTTCATCCAATTTATAAGGAAAACTAAAATATAGTAAGAGTTGATATCACTTGATGTTTAATGAAGATGAGGGCTTTTCAGTTGGTAACTTTTCGTTGTATTTTTCCTCTTTGTTAAGATACAGAGGAGCTGCGTGTCAGCTGTTATTTATTCTTGTGTACGCTGTAAAGTTCCAACGTTATGAAATAGAACACTGGGCACTTCGCGTTAAAATACAATCATTTTCATTTTATACTTCGTGATGTTTATTCTTCCTTCTGAGTAAGAGTTTATTTTGTATGTATTTAATAAATATTGTAATAGATATTTATATTATTTTCTTTTATATTAAAGTATTTCATTTATTTTTGTGTGCACACTACTTTGCATTATATAAATTTGCCTTATACATATATTTGTGTTATATAAATATACATATATATTAGATGTTAAACACCTAAGCCTGTATTTCAGGTTTTCATATTTAGGTTTCCAGGTTCCTTCTGCTCATACTTTTACGTGCGGAATACAGCGTGAAGATGTAAAATTTGTGTATTAATTTGTGGTCATGACGGTGGAGATACCATCTCCTAATATATATTTTCATTTCAATAAGATAAAAAAAATATTTATATGTTCATTTTTCATTTAATTCATTTAGAAAATTTTGGCTACCTTTGAAATTATTAAATTTAAATACTTAACACTTAAAGTCTTGCTCTTATAAAATACTATATTATAGTTTAATGGACGTTTTCCTCGCGACTTTAATAGTTTAAGTAATGCTTTTTACTATACCGTACGACCAGACCTCTCCTCGGGGCGCTAATGTCTTCATAATGCATCTTGCAAAATATTGGGACCAACCGGCACTCAGAGCAAATAAATTAAAATTTAGATGACATCTTAATGTATAACAATTTAACTTATAAATATTTTATAGTAAGTTTATAGAACCTAGACTATATACCTATTATCCATTCTTCAATTCTTTATATTTTTTTTTACAGCTTCACGCTTTTAGGGTAGGTGCAGCAGAATAGGTTATATAGAAGAAATCAGGTGTTAAGACATTCCGTTCCCCCCTTTTCGTTTAATTTTAAAGACACTGCGAGCTACATCCTTTCTGCTATAGCTCGAAAATGTAAATAATTAAAACATAATTATTCTACTAAGTGGGAATCGAATATAGAACCACTGCTTTTGCAGTCTTACGTTCCCATTCCGCCACAGCCTCATTTTATCTTTATAAATAAATAGCGAGGTCAATTCCGAAGAAAGAAATAATAAAACATTTTTTGTTCAGAAAATATTTATCTCATTAATTTTAACGAAGTCAATTTGGGATTGGGTCATAATGTTCGGGCTCCCGATCGCTCGCAGTTCAACGCTATCTAATTTTATTGGCTTTTGTTCATATTATTTATGAGTCGAATTGTTCCCTGATCAGACAATATCATTATCCGCCTTTATCGGTAGTACTATCAATAAATTACACTTTTGTTATGCAGGTACGTTGGTATCGTATAGAAACTCTTTGTTCGATGTTGTAAGACTTGTTCGAAAAAGCGAGGCAGGTTCCCAACTTCCCGGGGAGTTTTTTAGTCTTGTTTAAATTACTAAGAAAATTTAATAAATACTGGCAAATATGATATTAAATACTGGCTTATGTTTATAGGTTGTACCATTGATTTTGAAAAGAACAACTGTTGAGTTTCTTGCCGGCTCTTCTCAGCAGAACTGCCTCCCGAACCGCTTTTTTTGTTCATTAGCTAGCTTTTTGTTCATATGTTCATTCGTCGATTCAAAATTGCTTATAATAATTCCCTATTTGAATAAAGAATATTTTGAATTTGAATTTGGCAAAATATGATATGAATTCTCCAAGCATTGACACGAAGAAGAAGACCGATAAAAATCTAAAATATCTAACGAGGATGGGAAACAAGCGTATAAATAGAACAAATGTGAAACATTTGTGAATCGATACTAAAGAGTTAAACTAATAAATACGAGAAACTTTGTTATTATTGTTATACAGTTCATTAGGCATTACATCGCTTGAATTGTATATAAAGGCATAGTACACGTTGGAACGCGAAACAGTAAATATCTCGATCTCTCGTTAGGGTTTGTGTAAACGGGAGACAGCACGGCTTGGAAAATATTAATTTAAATAAATATTTCATATTCTCGAGTGGGAATCGACCCCATAACCAGTCATATGTTGTGCCTATGCGCCGCGAAGGCCTTTTGCCACAACGATATATAATTATATGATGATTATAAAATTCCTGGAGTATTTTGCCCATTATCATCGTTTTTAGTAAAGGGAGGTTTCCTTAGCATTAAGACTCTCCGTTTCCCATACCCGCCGAAAAAATATCTATAGTCTGCGCGATACCACTATCAGAATTATTATTCGTCAGCGCCCATAGTCTGTAAGAGCAAGTTGCTTTACTACCGACATTACCGTCTCCGTAATTTTACATCCCTTTATCTGAATTGACAGAACTTGGTGATGTCTTTTGTCTAACTTCACCAACTTTGCGTAGATTGCTCGCTCTAATAAATTTAACGTCCTATTTAGTTATGCTATGTTTGTATTCAACATGTACTTATAGATTTCTAAAGATTAGAAGGTATTTTACAATCTTCTTTTAAATAAAGTGTTGAAAAGTGTGAGACTGTAAGCACGATGGATGTGGGTTCAATTCCGGCACAAGGAGATGAAATAGGCAATTAATACTCAAGTTGTTTTTAAATTATTATTTGCTTAAAATGATTTCGCATATTTTCTTTTTAATTTACCTTAAAGTTATCTATTAGACGTACTTTATGTACTTTTTGCTATTGATAAAAAATATAAAGTTACTCATTTGATGGGGATAACTTTGACTTATTACAAAAATCTGATTTTCTTCTATAATGATGTATTTTAAAAGGTTTATGAGAATGTCTATAAATGGAAAGTTTTATGAGAGCAATAATAAAACAAAAACACTCTTGCTATGTGCTTTAAAATTTTATATATAATGTATAATATCGCTCGTATCTGTCAAAGTTATCCAAATTGCCTGTACCTACGGATGCAGTTTATTCTAATTTATTAAATAAACAATACAAATCCATTTTTAAATATATACTCGTAAACACTTTGTTAATACAAAAAAACAATAATGGCTGCCAACTAACGATTACAATTTCTATTTGTACAAATATTACCACCCACCCAAATATTATTACCCAAATTCTTAATCATATGACAGGACAGGATCATTGTTTCCGCGTAATTACTAAGTCATAAACAACGCTCCGTGAACAGAGTGCAGACAGGTGCGCAGTTCTTTATGGTCTGCTGGCCCAATGGGAGAACAGTTTTCATCATTTGCTTTGTTACTAGCAATAATAATACAAAATAGGTATTTAATTTTTTCTATTATAGTTTAATTGTTAGGCATATTAAATTAATTGTTATTTGAAGCCAGTGTTGGCGCAACAAGAGTGTGATTGTAAATGCGATATGCTGTGTGTTCGATTCCTATTCGAGGAAATGAAATGTTTAATATTTTCATTTTGTCGCTTTGGTGTCGATGCATAGCGCGGCGCGGCGTTTGAAATTGTTTCCTGTTAGGTTCCCTCTGTCTACCCTGCTAAATGTGGGATACATAATAAAACGAAAAAAAGACTAATAACATCAAGAATTCATATACGTCTGTCCAATCAACGGACAGGAAACTTAAAGAGTCCTCAATGATTATTGAAGAAAAAAAAGACAACATAATTTTGAAGAGGACTCAGCAGTTTTGATGTGAAGTTTTACTAACTAATCCAATTAGGGCCGTCGGTGACTCGACTCTCAGAGAGGGCATCGTCTACTAAAATAAGAGGTCTTTAGTTACCTGTAATAAAAGGCAAGGTTCTGATTTTACTTGACTTATTCTGTCGCTTAAATTGTTAAGTATTTTAGCGTCGCATTCGCTTTTACGAAATGCTGGAGACGCAGCCTGTAATGAATATAAAGGATTGAGTTAAGTTGTCGTTATTTTATTTAATGTTACTTTATGTAGGTACTTTAAAACAGTGTTTTTATATATTTTTAAATGTCTTTAAGAGAAAAGCAAGTGTGGGATTTTTAAGCGTGGCAGGTTGTGAATTCGATTCCCATTCGAGAAAATCAATTATGTTCATTTCTTCAGTCTGGTGTCAATAAAACACGCGGCGTTCAGTTCCGCATCTTATCACGTAATGCCTATGTTGGAAATTGGGCAACAGAGGATCTGAACATAAGGTTCCCTCTACCTACCTTGCTGTGTGCGGGATACAGCGTGAAGTTGATTTTAATAGTTATCATGGATTTTTATTAATTTATATGTAATATCTATAAAAGTAGTTTAAATAATGTTTGTTTGATCACCTATCAAGTTAAGAGCACGAGCATTTTTATTCCATATACTAAAACCTATTTGCCAGATTGCTAGGGCTGTTTACTCATTGCGCTGCGTGATCGAGGGTTGGAACACTGTGGGGATGGCGATATCTGCATTCCGTATCGTCTGGATATTACACTGCAGCATGCGTATCGAATGGACGTTTTAATTTAAATAATATATATTTTTTTGTAAAATAAACTCGACTATAACAAAAATATTTGTATATGTTGTCTGTTTATAATGCGAATTGCATTTATTTTTTTGTTGTAAGTGGAGGATAGGCTGCTTGTGAATATGGATAAGAGTGTAGGTGAGTATTTTTTAAAATGTTTCTATAACTGTTTTTGTTTTGGTCTAGTGACTGAGAATAGTAAAATTTAATGTCGCGTCTATCTAATTATTTAGAAAATAAGCGTCTATACTTATATAAACTCCAATTAGGTATTTATTCTACTGGAATTTTCTGAGAGCCTCCCTAGTTATTATATAATATTATTATTTTAAATTTGATATATGATGTCCATATAATAAATATGTTACCTCAGTCGCTATTTTTAGAATAGCAATGAAGTTCTACATAAAGTTTCACGAATACCTTTTCGACCTCTGCATCCTGTCAAGGGTGAAGCGAAAGGGAAGGTTAGATCGATTTGAATGTCTACGGTAACGACCAGGATGGACGGTGCCGGTCTCAAAGGCAGCTCCAACGTTGAAAGATAAATGTTAATGTTGGAGTCAGACGTCACGAGCTCTATAAAGTGTGTAGTCAAAGCTACTACGGGTTTTATTGCTTTTATCTTTTTTAATTTTACCTTCGCTGGGTGAATACTAATTTTTTAATTTTTGTAAGTGGCAACTTTTATTTTAATAATTTTGTTTGCTAAAAGTAAAAATATAAAACAAGATAATAAATTAAAAATTAAATAGTTACTTTGTATATATATTTTCCTTTATATTATGTTTGTTTGGGATTCTAGTATTTTCTAGTTTGTTCTGGATTCTATTCTGTTCTTCTGATTTCAGTATATGTGTGTAATTGTGCAATCTAGGTTTTGAGTTTTACAAAATGGCTGCCAGCTGTTGGTTTAACATTTTATCCTCACTATAACGCTTTCATAATTTTCACGTATTATATGAAATTGGGTCACTTTATATACTAAAAAACTTTGAACACAGTACGCATAATATGTGCATTTATTATTAGATACTTAAATATTTTTTTAAAATCATAATATGAAAATCTAAGAGATTCCGTTCCTACGAAGACATTTCCGTTCTCTACTTTCTGTCGAGTTCTAGAGGCATTGTGTGTTGAATGGCAATACTCAACGCTTACACTTCGACCCCAGAGCAAAGAAATCATAATATAAATTGAATTACGTAACTTATATATATATATATTTTTCCATTTAATTAAATGACTATTTTTATAAATATTTTACTAAATAACTAGTATTTTTATTACCAACTTCACCCTTCTCTGGAAAGTAGAGCAGGCAGAAAGGACCTAGAAATATCTAATTTTTAATTATACATTTTATAATACAAATATTTTACTCAAATTTATTAAAGTTCCAAGTACTGTTTTTGTCAAATTTTAATATAAACAAAGTTGCTAACAAGTAAAATAACCAAAATTTAAATACCTACATAATATAAAGAATTCATTTATTATTAAAACACGAATATCGTCTCTTCAGTCTACTAAAGCAAGAACCATATTTTTGTATGAGCTGAGTCGATCTTGAAATAGTAAGAGAAATGTTTGTTAATTATTTGTTTGAAAGGCGAAAGTGTCAGGCAGCGGTGACACTTTACTACTTAAGAGACTCGACATAACACCTGAGAATTTAAGCTGTTCTAGACAGTTTACAATTCTAAAATTAGCAACAATTTAAATGCAGTAATTTGTTGTTGCTAATTTCTGCTTAAGTGATTAAAAAAAAACAGACAAAACTTTAAAAAGATAAGGCCGTTTATATTGCGAAAAACGCGTATTTTGACCTATAAAGGGAATCAAAATTAATAGGGATTTTACCTGAAAAATCTAAAAAATTCATCATACACGTACCAACATCGAAAACATCTGAGAAACATATTTTATACGTAACATATATATGTAGAAGCATCAGAAGGGGCCTCATAGCGGTCTTGGCTGTTACTATTCATTTGTGGGCGTTATAGCAACAGAGATGNTATTTTGACCTATAAAGGGAATCAAAATTAATAGGGTATTTCCCTGAAAAATCTGAAAAATTCATCATACAAGTACCAAAATCGAAAACATCTGAGAAACATATTTTATACGTAACATATATATATATATATATATATATGTTAGTTATAGTACATAACCTGAATAAATATTTAAATTTAAATACAAAAAAAAGTACTGGCATATACCACATATCATTACAAAGACACGTAAAACGCTGATAGGCTGAACTTACTAGACTCTACGAATAAATTAGCACAAAAATACTTGTTCGGTTATCGTAGGACGCGCGCCAAATAGCGCCATTAAATTACGTAGTATCTGTAGGGAAATGTGCGATAGTATCGCGGCGTTGCCAAATTACACCCTTGCTGCTGCAAAATAAGTGGCGAGGCACTATCTGCCGCTGTACCGTGGACTACAGCCTTTAAATCATAACTTGCTGGTATCTAGTTGTCATCTCTATTAGCACTGGTTTGTTTTTAGTAGGTGTATACAACCAAATTTTAAGACTCTCCATTTTCGATATTCCGTATATTTTTTTGTGAAATGTGTTGAGTGGCGGAGTTCAACGCTGCGCTTCGTATAGTAGAGCTTGGAACTGAAAATAAATGTATTCACTTCCTCAAGTTTGGTCTATAGGAAAAGAGAAAATAGGAGTGTCTTAACACTAGGTTCCCTTCGTCTACTCTGCTACGTGAAGCCATAGCAGGCGCGAAAAAATAGTATACAATTTATTAATTATAGTTTATTGAATAAAGTTGTTGAAGTAAAGCGAAGCGCTCCACAAACGAGCAATGGAAATGCCAGGAATACTCACATAATGTTATTTTCAAGTGATCTAAAAATAGAAACGCTACAACGTTTTATATTTCCAACTGAGGAGATGAAATTTAAATTTCTATAAATTTATAATAGTGATTTACATACAAAAAATAGTAAAAAATGTCAGTAACGCTTTAATATTTGTATATTCATATAGTTGTAACACAATTATCTTTTTTTGGCAAAATCATTTTAGGATAATATTACAGAATAGAAGAATGTATTTGAGAAAGAAAGAAGAAGAGTATAAATACTTCCGATAAAATTATGACTAACTATTTTATCAAGTTATGAGTCCTAAATTAACAATTTTGTTGAATGTGGGTTGGTTCACATTCAACCTGTAAGAGATTAAAAGTAAAAATTTTAATAGAATATCGCAGTGAAATATAAATTTAATATTCCTTCGGAAACAAAACATGTTATTCTTTGCTTACACATTTAACATTCTGAGAATTTCACCTCTGGCGTAGCTTATTTATTATCTCAGATGTTGATTTTGTATGTTTTATAAAAAAAAATATTTCAATATTTACTTACATTATGGAGAAGAAATATGTATCTATTTCAATTTACGCTTTCAGATTTATACAAAATGGCATAATGAAAGATATTTATTTCACTAGGCATTCTTCTTCTTCCTCCTGGCATTAATCCCGGCTATTGCCAGGGTCTGCCTTCCTACTCAAGGTACTCCACTTTGCACGGCCTTTTCCGTCCTCGGTGGTTAGACCATTGGCTCTCATGTCCTGCATCACGACATCCAACCAGCGCTTTCTTGGGTGTCCGGGAGGTCTCACTCCAGGAACTGGAAGCGAGGCAATCTATTTACCTATTTCACTAGGTATTCTCTATTTATAAACGTTGAATATTTTCGGTATAACATACATAATATAAATAACAAAAATATTTTATACCTGTAACACTTTATAATATACTAAATAATAAATACTTTGTAAAAATTCTACAATGAGTTATGTTTTATATCGCGATGACCATTTTTTACTTTTACTTACAGTTATTGCTTACATTTTAAAGCTACTAATTAAATGATGCAACTAAAATAAATTACTACAAGATATATATTTTTTAGTATCTAAAATAAATCGGTTTCACAAAATTAGTTTATAAAAGCTTACATTAAATAAGACGCCTATAAAATCCCCGAGGAAAATTTATAAAACGGCAGAATAGCGCTATAACGTTGAAGTACAAAAAATAAACAAGTACTATAGACCTATAAAGTTATAGACAGAACAAAAGTTGTGTATAAAACATCTATTTGCAAGTAATTGTTGGTGGAAGTTTATGTAACGCCGACATTTCGAAAGTGAGTCGAGGTTCAAAGTTTGCCATTGTCACCACACCTGGGGATCTTAAGCATCCATTGAAGGGTTTACTCGACAATTCTGAAATATTAAAAGCGCTAAGTTCCCGTTTTACGAACTCCGCGAGCCTTGTTAAGTATTCTTAAGGAACATCCACTGTTTTGAATAAGTTTTAAGTTAACAGTCGACGGTGTATTGTGAAATGTTATAATTAATTAATTTGTTTCTGTGTTGGTTAAATAGGAATTGTGTGTGTTTTATGAATATAAGAAGAAAGATATGCAATAAAATTATGATTGTAAGTAGGCACTAAGATGAAATGAATGGGAAATGGATGAATGGTGAAAGTAATCGCACCTTTGAAATTATCCATTCCAGTAGGAATAATAGAGTTAATAGATTTGAAAAAGATTGATATTACCAGGGGGATGGGAACCTGATTGTATCTTTTATATAATATGCGATTCTAACTGTACTACGAGTGCTATACTATCACCACTCACTGTGATATTATTTAGAATCGCGCTGTATCCCGGACATATCAAATAGGCAGTGGGAGGATAGGAACCTATTGTTAGGACACTCCGTTATCATTGGTTTTTTTTATAATAACATCAGAAACCGTTGTTTTTTTGTACTGTAATATAAATCCAAGAACTAAGACAGGTAATAAGCTAGCAACTAGACCAATCCCGCAGACCTAATCGTACAACACGTACAATAAGCTGGCTTTTTAAATATTCGTCGGTTGAGCAATACAAGCGATACAAGAATAATAAAAACCTCTTTGTATATTGTCACTCGAGCTCACATTGTGTCGACGTATGTACGTACAGACGTCGCATGCCTTGTATCGACCTGCAAAGTGTTGCACACTTAAAACCTCCGTTGATGGCTGCGAGATGAGAAAATAACTTTGTGAAGGGAGAAGAGATTCGAAATGCACAGAACTAATTGCGTTTAAGTTCTGTCTGAGTGTGTATCAATTATATTTTGCTCTTTTACATTTTCATGTCCCTATAGTATAAATGGGAAACGTTAAATGTCGTTGTCGCAGTGCTTTTAACTTACCCTCAAACTAAATGAATAAAAGAAATATTTTAAATAAACTTTCTTTTAACAATAAGTTTAAGAATTAATATTTTTTTAATTAACTAATTTTATAAAAAAATAAAAGATGAAAACGTATACATATATATATAAAATTATATGTAAATTATAACCAAATATATCTAAAAAGATTCCATTCAAAAATTTAAAACCAAATTACACATATAAATTCAACGAGACCTCTGTAGCGGACTGTTCACGTTAGTAATAAATGTAAATCACTTGATTGAATGTGTATACGACAATGCTTCTATTGAAAGCGATAGATGCATGCCGTGCTTAATGTTTTTTGCTATATATTCGCTTTTTCATCCCATTGTACCACACTACGAGCCTTTTTGATGGATTGTCAGCTAAACTTGTTTTTTAGTTTTATAGATGACAGGTTTCGCCTCTCACGCAATTTTTATCTATTTCTATTATTATGAGTGACAAAATAATAATTTAGAGCAAATTTGCATCGTATAAAACTTTCTAATAGAAAATCTTCCTATGACTAAATATATAAATAAGTATACCTGTCACAGAACAGGGTTGGCAGAGAAAACCTAGTGTAGATTGTGTGTTCTCCACCTAAATTCGTAGTTTATTTATACAATTACTTTAGTACAAAAGTAGCAAAAGAAATATTTATACATTCTTTCTCTTGTCATAACATTAAACATTAGGAATAAAATAAAACAATTTTTATTGTATATATTTATAATATTATTTGGGTTTATAAATTAGTAGAAAACAAATAACAGCCTAAAAATATCCACGAGTACTTAATATTCAAATATTAACATTATATATTCATTTTCACAGTAAATATCTAACGCATCTCTGCGTAACTCTTGCCTGAGGCAGTGTGTGATGTAGAGCACAACGATTTCTGAAATCGCTTTATTTCAATGTTTTGTTAGGACTGTTGGGTATAAACGTATAACAAAATTATAGGTCCTTTAATTTGCTATGGATATGGCGTAATATCATTTTCAAATACTTCTATTTTGTTTTCATTGTGCTGGTCAAAAATTAAACAAATATGGCTTTATTTTTAAAATGTAGACACTCTTTGGAATAATGCGGTTCATTAATCTCTCCATATCTCATAATTATTGCTTTTTGATTTACTAAGATGTAAACTTTTGAAAGATTAGCTTACAACTGAAATTATATATGCGTTTATATTGATCTAAAATTGTTTTAACATTAACCTCGCATGTTGCAGGGTAAGCAAAGGGAGCTTAGTCTTAACATCCTCCGCTGCCCACTATTCGTCAAATTTTGAAGGCATTGCGAGGCGGAGCTTAACGCCGCGTCGCGTAAATAAATTATATTACAATAACTTATTACCGAAATCAAGAATGATAAATGTGTGCTATTAACCTATATTGAACATTCTAATACGGTCGTTTTCATACGCAACGTAAAATCATTTACTCGGTGACGCAAACGTAAAATATAGGCAATTTTTTTATACATCCAGCTGTTTTTCACTTTTGTAAATAAAAAACGTACCTTTGCTTACCTACTGCTTAGATTTAATATTCCGCGCACTCTGTGACAAGCGCGCCTCATGTTTTATTTCCTTAGCCGAATATTTTATCATGTTTAGAAAGCTCACTCCAAAGCTTTATTAAGCACAGATTTTTAATTAACATAAGAGAATAGTTTGTTTGTTTGTGTAGGATAGAGGCCACTCGTGGCTCAGGGGCACGAAGTATGACGGTAAATGCGACTGGTTGTGTGTTCGATCCCCACTTGAATAAATTAAATATTTGTTTTATTATTTATTTTAATTTCTTCGCTCTGGTGTTGAGGCGTTCCGACTCAACACACAATGCCTGCAGAATGCGGCGGAAAATGGGGAACTTGTATAAGTGTCTTAACACTATGTTCCCTCTACCTACCCTCTTGTGTGCGGGATACAGCGAGAAGCTACTATATAGTATATTTTGTTTATATATATTTTGAAAAATTTAAAAACGAATTAATATTTGATTCTAGTGATATTGCGTGTGGAGTGACGTAACTTGTCACAGTCGTACATACTCGTACATAGTATACTCGTATGTACACTAGGTTCCTCTGCTATAGCAGGGCACTGTTGTGCGGGACAAAGCGTGAAAACAGCTCTAAAGCTGTAAAAATAGTTATAATATTTACTTCACTTAGCTTCAAATGTTTGAATTCGAGAATTTTCACCAAAAGTGGTGTAATTAGTAAATTAATTTGTGTACAGAATGTTAATTTTCTAGTTTGATATTTGATACAATAGGAATAGCGATACCATCAGGAACTCCTTTCACAGCGCTGTTTTCGATGAGTTTCGCTAATTAGATTAGTTTGTACAACCTCGGTGGGCTTTCATGCTTTGCTCATAGTATAATTATATTATTTGAAATAGTTACTAACTTTTGCGTTATTTTGTATGTTACTGTCAAATTATGTATGGTATGCAATGTCTGCAGTGACGTATGTTGATTCCTTTATAATAAAACTATACCAATGTGAAAAAAAAGGAAATTTTGTATAATGTACTATTGTATATACCGATAAAATAATATAATTTTATTAGCAATCTTGAAATATAATATTGACCCACTTCGTGCCGTCAGATATGCTCGAAAATTTGCACACGTGTTCGGATTCGATGACAATATAATACTTTCATGGCATGAATAAACCTGATATCCTTGTCTTCCCGGAAAGGGATAACGAGGATATCAGGATAACGAGAACACTAACTTTAAAGCATATTTCTTTCAATAATCATAGAGTTTTTTTGTTTAGTATACATATATGTACGTCCGATATTGTATTATAATGAAAAAGAGAGTTCAAATTCGATTCAATTCGGAGGAAAGTGGGGGACTCGGTGTCTTAACACTAGCTTCCCTCTGTCTACCCTGCTATGTGCGGGATATAGAGTAAAGCTTAAAAATAATTGAAATTAAGCGTAACTATTTACGTACTTTCAATTATGTAAAATATAAGAAAGGTCAGATATACCTTTAGCTTTTCAATAAATATAGATATGTAAGTACCAAAACATACGAACCTAAAAGGGGCAATGTAAGTACAATTTAAATTGTCCCAAAATTAAGTACGGCACATTAAAAGAACTTTCTTAAAATAAAAAAAGACACGGGCAAGTATGCGCCCGTGGATGTAGCTTTCAAAATAAAAAAAAATAAAAAAAGTACCAAAACATAAATAACATAAAAAAAACAAATTTAATATTCAATCCTAAAGCTCAACTCCGATTCTCGAAATTGAAATTGGAGCAAAGTACAGGAAAATTTAAGACAAGGGTTAATCATCTGTCGTGGAGTTCACCAAGTTATTGGGTGTTTGGGAAGTCGGTGGAGGTGTCAAACGTCGGATGTTACCACAACGCCACAGTCGAGTTTGGAAGTTTAGCGGTGACACCTGGGAATTTGAGCCAACCAGCCAGCGCTGATCATTCTAATATACGAGGACGCTAATTTTGTTTAATATTTATACAAGTATATCGTTGACATCGTAATCTCTTCAAAAAGCTGTTTTTACGTGTACGTAGTTGTATGGATTTTTTATTTTAGGTTCATACATAAAATAAATATATTATTTCTAACGGGAAATCTTCAATAAAAAACAATTTGTACTCATATAAAATTATGATATTTTATGAAAGCCTGAAAGCTAAATTAAGCTAAAGCGGCAATATGGCTAAAATACAGATTTTTAAATATGTTATTAATGTATTTCTTTAAGATTGTCTTTCTTTTCTCTTGGAATTAATCCCGGCTATTGCCAGGGTCGGTCTTTTGCGTGATTGTAGTGATAAAAGATTGTATTTCAATATAAATAATAACATGATATTAACTAATAGAAGGTGTTGGGTCTAAAACTCCGACCCAAGTGACAGTGACCGTTGTAACTTGACATAGGTAAGTTAAGGTATAAGTTGTAATGTTCTATGAAATAATCATACCTTCCCTTGTTTATTACAAATTATATTTATTTTTTATCTCCACTCTTACACGATATTTTTGCTGCTTTGATTTTGAAACAAAATAATCAAAGTAAGAAAATTCTATGCTCTCTCACTCCACCTTTAACATCAGGGCGGCCACAGCTCATCGACCATACTATATCTTGCGGAACAAGCAGAACTATTAGACATATAATCTTAGACAAACGGGTCGGGTTTCTAAAAATATATAATATCCTTAAAGAATTTCAATTAAAATGTGTAAAAATTCGCATATATCAAAGATTTTATTAAAGTTTTAAATACTATGTTGACTATGTTGTGAGAACATACAAGCACACTTCAGAATTCCATCAAAATATCGAATTTACGTTTTATTTGATGCATACATGACCATAAAAATGGTTGTCTAGTTATCACTGAACTCGGGCCGAATAGCGATACGAAAATGTCGACACTGCGGAGGATAACCTGCCTGTACAATAACACAATAACTCGAACTGAGCTTCCATGTTTATTAATAAATTAAGACATTTTATGTATGTGTATGTAAAGTATGATGCGGTCGTGGAGTAACGGCCGAAGGCTGTGACTGTAACGCGACGGTCGTGGGTTCGATCCTCACTTGAGGAAATAAAATATTTTTTATTTAAATTAATATTTTCATTTCTTCGCTCTGGTGTCAAGGCAGAGCGCGGCGTTCAGTTCCGCCACTCAACACGTAATGCCTCCAGAATTCGGCGGAAAGTGGGGAACGGAGTATCTTAACACCCTTTGCCTACCATGATGTGTGAAGGATATATGAAGCTATTTATTATATGTAGAGCGTTTTAATGTGAAAATTATTGTTTAGATTATTTATAACGCAATACATGTATGTCGGAGAAAAAGGCGTAATAGATATTAAAAATAAACGAGTAGAACCTCCGAGTATGTCCTGGCCTTTGGTTTTACTGGAAATACTAAATTAAATAAATAAGTAAATCTAAAACAAATAAACCAAATATAAAATAATAGCAACATTATCTTATTCTTTAAATTATGTAAGGCTTGGAGTAGTGCCTGGGACTTGTAACCCCAGGAGTAGGCTTAAGGGATCCCTTTCCGATATATCAACACTCACCTTTCACTGCTCCAGTCCAGTACAATTACAAATAGGTCTTAACAACATTCATAATTAAAATAGTCCAGGTTAACCAGCGGTGGAGCACGAGTGGTGGTGCTCAACATTGACAACGGTGACGCGCGAAAGTGGCGCCACCGGAAACTGACAAATACAAAACCATCAAATCAATATTTACAGCACTTTATTAACTCTAAATGTTATTTCTAATTTTACTCCTTAAAACATCTTTTATAATTAATTAACTAATTATGAATTTATTCTCAATCCTTAAATAAATTATCACCAACGCCGACATGTATTTAATATCAATACATATTCTTCGTGTTTAAATCGCATATCGAATGTGTTAGGTAGATGGTGGCAGAGCCCAACGTTTTATTTTTTTTATCCAGACCATTTATGTAATACTTTATTTTTTATACATATTTAATAAATATAAATTTTCGAACAATCGTTACGCTTAGCTCTAGATTATACCATGCATAAATACTCCAAAGTAATAGCTTATAAAATTTGGGCTTATATAACTTTATTTGTGTTTTTTTTTGCTNTAAAATTTGGGCTTATATAACTTTATTTGTGTTTTTTTTGCTTTAATTACAAAAGTTAATTTTATTTATATAGAGAAATAAAGATTTAACAGGATAACGTATTTCATTATTAACACCAAAAATCCATTTTATCACCAAAATTTGTTTCACATGTGTCTTATATATGCTTTTATATAAAATGAACCCTATATTGTGTTGTCTCTGAACTAGTCTATGGATATTTGATGTAAAGTTATAATCTATTAAAAACAAGATCCCTCACGTATATTGAAAACCAACGTTTGAAGTTCTTAAGCTCACGTTATGTAGTGCGGCAAATTTAATGAAAATATTACGGAAGAAAATGTATCAGGTTGTAAGAGCTATATTAAAAGGGGTGAAATATTAGCTGCATATTGCATCTCTAAGGAGATTTTCTTCGTGAAATAAATTATTTCAGATAAAGTGTGGTTGGTGGAATATAAAATTATGACATAATATTATTTAGAATTAATATTCAAATTCAAATTGAAAATATTCTTTATTCAAATAAACTTATTATAAGCACTTTTGAATCGTCGAATGAACATATGAACAAAAAGCTACCACCGGTTCGGAAGGCAGTTCGGCTGAGAAGAGCCGGCAAAAAACTCAACAATTGCTCTTTTCAAAATCAATGGTACAATCTATTACATTATTTGGCAGCTATCCTGCATTACATTCAATAGACATTAATTCCATACATGTTTGTCCTCTAAATATTCTTGAACAGTGTAATAAGCTTTACTTGTCAGAATTTTTTTTACTGATATTTTAAATTTTGGAAGTGGCAAACCTAGAATACACTGCGGAATTTTATTATATACACGTATGCTCAGACCCATAAAAGATTTAATAACTTTTTGGAGGCGAAAACTTGGAGTAACAATCTTATCTTTATTTCTCATTCCTATCCTATGATTGTAGCTATGTTTACTATGACAATGTATATTTTATGGGACAAATAATCTAGGATTATAAAATATGTTATAATAAAAAATATAAAAAAAAATTAAGCTGTTGTGTTGTAGTGTCTGTAAACGCGACGAATGTGGGTTCAATTCGATTGGAAAAATAATTTAAGTTCATTTTCTCGCTTGCGTCAGAAACAAAGCGTAAGCGAAGTTCTGTAATGTCTCGAAAATTGGACACAATATTGAAAACCGAGTGGCTTAACACCAGGTTCCCTCCGCCTACCCTGTCATTTAAATGACAAAAATTAGCTTTTTGTGCAACGAGATAGAGAAAAGAATGAAACAAAATATCGACAGTATATCCGTATCAAAATCGAGTAGATTTATTTCACTTCCTGGCAGTTGTACTTGGAAATTGGAATGACTTCGCAAGCTGATAAGCATCAGCGTAGTAAGGCCATGACTGGTGGACCAAATGATCTGAACTCTATATAGAAGTACGATGATGTGATACGTGGTTCATTTAATGGTGGTTTCATGTTTCGTTGGCAAGGTAATGTTTACAAGACTAATAAATCAAGATGGGGAGCCTCCCACTATAGATGCTTATCTTCGACAATAGCCTTTGATATGGAATAATATAATTGGTAATATTACATTTCTTTGATTTTATAATCATTATAAGGCAGGGTAGGTAGAGGAAACCTAATTTTAAACGCCCCATTCCTAATTTTTTGTTGAATTCTGGAGTCATTGCATTAAATAAATATTTCATTTTCTCCAGTGGGAATCGAATTCACATACAGTCGCGTGTACGGCAACACACTACAGCCCCTGCTACTACGACTGCTACTACGTTCCCCACTTTCCGAAGTTTCAAGGCATTACGTATTAATATATCATAATCCATTCCCCTGAGTGGAAATCTCTTTAGAATTCGGATTTCAATCGTTTTTAGTGTGAAATATATAACTTGCCCGTGCTTTTTATAATGCATAAATCATTAAATTACAACATTATATAGAGATACAATCGAAACCACAATAGTATCACGTTGGCAAGCTCGGTTTCCCATAATAATATTTTATTGCAACAGACTTCGCTACTTGGAATGTCAAATAAAATCGGATTACTGCAGATCCGTTACGATTGAGGCCTCTTGTCTACCGCTCAATAAAATTTAGAAGCTTTCCCAACAAAACTTAAGTCTTAATTCGAAATTGAACCGTCTTTACGGGACCGAATGGAATATTGCTGTTTCAAGTAGTTAAACTCCGCAGACGGAGATAAGGAGTGCGGTTTTAATAAATTAATATGAAACCATTTTCTTGTAAAGTAACCATTGCGGAATTCAGTTGAGAAGTTTTCGAGTTCTTAGCTGTTTTATTAAAAATTTGGGTGCGTTTTATTTGTGTTAAATATTTTTTTTGTTATAATGATAAGGGCTTAATTAATAAATTGAATTATTCAGATAACTTAATATTAAAAGAGAATTCTATATGTTAGTGGCGAAAACAAATGTTTTTTTTAGGGATAGGCGCCAAATAGTCTTTTTAGGTGCTTTCACGTTGTATTTTGCAATTAGATAGATGGAACCTGGGAACCTAGTTCACCAGAGCGAGGAAATGAGAATATTAAATATTTCATTCCCCGAGTGGGAATTGATCCTACAACCGTCTCGTTTACAATCGCACCCTCATGTCCCTGCCTCGATTATAAATATATTTAATTTCTTTTCTTGTTTTACATTAATTTGTTCATCAATTAATATGAAAATGTATATGGTACGATTTTTACCGTACATTTAATTTAAGCAATTGATAAAATCAGTTCATAAATTATCTGAATAATCAAAGCATATACAAAAAAGGACAACATACAGTCGAATTAATAGCTAGCTAGCTTTCCCATTCAGCCATAATCTTCGACTTCAGAGTCAGACAAAACTTTTGTATTACACTTATGAGTGTAACTTCAGAATTTCCTTATCGCGAATGTAATAGTGTGTTAAGAACTTAAATGACATCCGCAGTACTTGACAAGCGAAATCGTTTAAAAGTTCGAGCAACTAGGTCATACCGCACTTTTAAAGCTCCGTTCGAGAATCAGGGCGTTCCTTACCGTAAATCGGCAGATACGATCACATTTAGGATACTAAGTAACACTGTGATAATCACCGTGGGTTCCCTTTTGTAAGTAACTGATTTTTTTCTTGCAAAGGTTAGGTTTCTTAGTAAAAAAGTAAAAAAAAATGAATAGTATTTGTCGAAATTCTAGAAAACTTATAAATGGAAACCAAAAATAAGGTTCTACTTATTACGGTTTATTGCAAACTTTATTATTAAGGTTTAAAAAAAAATAACCAACTGTGAGTTTAATTTATTATTTTGCACACTAAATTTATTATTAACTAGCAACATTACGCGAGGAGACCAAAGTAACATAAACATCTTCAATTTGGTTCCCTAAAAAAGATAGATACAGATATATAAAAAATAAAAAGAAAATTAAAGACACCCATAAAAGATTAAACAGACAAGCTTCCTAATGGCACGGTAGGGTTATGTAATTGTGTATGTGAGCACAATGTAGTAGTGAGCTCTCCACCAGCCTCCTGATTGGGAGGCGTCATGACGTGACGTGACTTCCACATCGTTTTACTCTTCTGCTACTTTGTAGTCTTTGTTGATTGTTTTTAAGTCTTGTACTTTTTTTAGCTTCACGCTGTATCTCCCACATTAGGATCGGCAGAGGGAACGCAACGGGCGAAATTAAATATTTAATATTTTCAATTCCTGCTCTAGTAAAGAAGCAAAGCATGCAGCGGAGCCATATGATGTTAAGATAGAAAAAGAAAGAATCTTAAAAACACCCTTCATTCAACGGTGTTTTAAAAATATATTTGGTAAACAAAATGAACAATTGTTCACCTGTTTTCGCTAAAGCTTATATATAATCCAACGTTGAGAGACAGCCTGAAAGCTTACATCACATTTTCAGTCTCAGGACGTATAATGTGAACACTCGCTCCAAGCCATTATGCATAAAATTAAATAATTAATATTTGAAGGTGCAGTAGCACAAGGATGTGAAGTACACGCGACGGCTGTTGATTCGACTTCAATTTCTACTTGGGGTAATTATTATTTCGTAATACTTGCGTTTCTTCACTCAGGCAACGAAGTAAAGCGCGGGGTTAGGTTCTACCACTCAATATGAAATGCCTTGATTCAGCGGAAGGTGGAGAACGGAGTCTTAACTCTAGGTTTCCTCTGCCTACCCTATTATGCGGGAAAGAGCGTGAAACTGAAAATAATAACACAAAACATTAACACCTGTTTGTAATTATAGTCATTACGATAATTGCTTCGCAAGTTAAATGCGCTTTTCTTCACAACAAAGACTTGTTTGCTAAACCATGTGTGGACTTTTAAATTGTGTATGGTGAGAATTGCAGATAATGAGGCTTTTATTTTAAAAGTAAAACTTTATTTTGATGTTTTTTTAGCTTCATGTGGAATACATACATGCAGTGTTTGGACGCTCCATTTCCCATTTGCTGTCCAATTATGGAGGTATTTCGTCTTGAGTTACGGTAACTTGCTTCGACACCAGAACTAAGAAATAAAAGTATTAAATATTTCATTTCCTCAAGCGTGAATCGAACTCACAACCTGTCGCGGTTAAAGACACACACTTGTGCCCCTGCATCACGACTGGCCTCAAATTTGTATTTTTACGCTGTAGTATAATAGTAAAGTATATACATATATGTATAATCACTTTTATCTGCGACTTTACCTGCATTGTTCAATGATAATAGCTACGAGTTGCGTATGACATATGATACTAAGGAAAGGAAGGTAGCTGACCGCCGGCGCAGTGGAATACAGCTATAATTGCTGATATAGGTGGAAATACAGTTTGCTACTACAAATGGTCTGTCGAAGACATCTGAAAGTTTTACAAGCGACGATTATTTAACACTTATTTACTTTCAATTTTCTAATATATTATGTACTTAACAAATACATAACAAATCAAGATAAATAATTTGTGTTGGGTATATAACCCAGCAAAAAGCTTTTCCAGTAAATTGTATTATACTATAAAAGGAAAACCCTTTTTAATAGTATAAGGTTCAACATTTATATTCATTTACTCACACGATTTAAAAAGTAACACCTGATGCCTGAAAGTATTGGGACTTTTAGTGCGGCCTTTCATATTCACGAACAATGTCACGCTGAGCGTGGCGGCGTGACAGCCTCTCTACTCTCTCTATGAAATGTTTGCCCGCGAAATGACTATCTATTGATCGTTTAGAGTTTTGCAACTACTAGAAAGAGGGTTTTTGTTTCGGTATTTATCAAATATTTACTATGAAAGTGGATTTTTTTAGAGTTTTCTCTTTTATATCAAATGTTATATTAAATTTGTTTATTTTTAATGTTGGTAAATGATTTTTTATTTCAATTCGTCGAGGGTTTTTTAATAGATGCTTATTTGGGAAATTTTGACTTGTGGAGTAAAATTCAAATAAAGTTAAAGTGAATGGTGAGTAAAATTCATAAGTAGACAGATTCATAAGCATGTTTAGACTTTTAGGGTTCCGTTCACAAATAATAAAACTTCATTCTTTGTGTGTCTGTTTGTCCGTCTGTCACCTATACAACAGAGACAGACAGACACTCCTGTCTGTCTGTCTCTGCTGTAATTTAATAGTACATTGGAGGAACTTTATATCAGTTATAAAAACTTTGCTTTTTTCGATAAAATTTTAAGTTTAAATAAAATTTCGATAAAAAACTTTGCTTTTTTCAAATTGCAACGCAAGTGTCCATTTCAAGCCCCCAACGGACGGACGGTCACGGAATATTAACTAGCGGAATGAGATAAAAATAACCTCCCCCGCTCAGGTGACGTCGTGGGGCCCGACTTCGGTAATTTGACGCCTTTATCCCGCTCGTACTGCTCCTAATGACAGATGGGAATACTTTGACGGGATTTAACCGACGGACATTTTAATAATATAAGTATATAAATATGTTATATATTGTTTATATTATGTATTTTTTTGTGTGATTGTAACGCGACTGGTTGCCGGTTCGATCACCACTCCAAAACAAATTTATATTTTCATTTCTTTTCTCTGGTGTCGAGGCAAAGCGTGGCGTTGAGTTTCGCCACTTAACAACGGAGAATGGAGCGTTTTAACACTAAGTTAAGAGGCGCTAGCGTGAAACGAAAAAAATATACTCTACCTATAATGTATACGTATATCATAAAAAAATCCTTCCTTTCCCTTTCCTTTACCTTTTTCCTAAATAAACTTTTTTTATAATATTGGTAAAGATTTCATACAGTTCATAAGAGTAGGGACTTTTTTCTATAAAAGCTTTTGAAACGGTGCTATTACATTACTTCTATATGGGCGTAGCGTAGGTACGGCGTGGGTGGAGACTATCAATGATTATTGCGAAAAAACCCTATTGTTTTATATGTCACTGGGGCTTTCACCCTAGCATAATAAAATATAAACTATTTTTATATATTTTTTACAATCCGTCTAATCGGAAGAAGAAAATTTGTTTTGACCATAGAAATATATCATTTCCCGAGTAAAAATCGAATTTAAATTTGTATTCAGTGAATTAAATATTGGTACAAATTTACGTTTATGTCTGTACATCCACAGCCATTGGGTTTGCAGCCCTACGCTGTGCTACTGCGCCGCCAAGGGCTAAACTAAATTTATATAATCTTTAGTTGACTTCATTTCATATTTACAGATTTTAACCTTCACTCTGTATCCTGCAGAGGCATAGGGAACTTGGGAACCTACCTAGTGTTAGAACTCTTTTCTCATTTAAACACTTCCGTTCCCCACTTTCCGTCAAACTCTGAAGGTTCTGATTGTGTGTTCAATGGCGCAAATTTTATTAATAAAATTTCAAAAAGATCATTACCAAAGAGTAGAAATAAAAATATTAAATATTTTTTTACCTACGAAGATTTAAAAACGTATTCTACACATAAGAAGATAAACACAAAGTAAATATCTAATAGAAAATGTCACCCTAACGAGAAACGATAGAATACAATAAAAATAACAATCGCTGTGTAGACTGCTTGTTATCTCTGCCCTTTGAGCTAAAGGACGTAAGAAATAGACGCATAAACAAAAACTATAGAGAAGTTGGACCAACGGAATTTTTGGGGCCTAATATTTGGTTTATTTTCGTTTCACATGTTTTAGCAAAATCTTATGTTAATAACACGTCTTGAAGACTAATATTTTACAAAAAAAAATGAATAAAATATTTGCATATACAATAAAGATAATGGGATGTAGGTATATAATAAAGTAGAAATGCATCATGTTTTTGTCTAAAATCGTTCATTGTTTATGTTGACGTGATGGATATTGGAAGTTCTTTTAAAGTCAAGAGGAGCTTTGATTGATCACACTCCCCACAAGACTAGGTATACTTACAAAATATGATCTGTTTTGAACATTGTCTATAAAACTTTAAGTATTGTAGTAGTATATTAGGTACGAGTAATTCGTCGAATTTTGGATTTTCCAATAAAAGTAGGTTTCTTCAATCAAGGTAGTTTCACAATATAAAATTCTTTGTTTTTCTTTCTCTTTTGAGAAAGATTTCTTAAAAACTACGGACCCTGCAAATCTCTGTCGCATGGTCCACTGTCATCACACATACGTACCCTCCGGAGGATCCTCATGCGTTTTAAGTGACCTTCCTTTAGTCTCCCTCTGCCTCTCTGACCACTCACTCTAGCTTCATAAATCTTTTTTACCAATTTTGTAGCTACAAAGTTCATTGAAGTAAAAGATTAATGTAAGTGCATACTATAAAGGAAACTGTTTGCGCCATTTAATTACAAGCTATATTTCCACGACCTCATTCATTACGGTACTCAAATAACGATAATTTCAGCACAAGTGTTCAAAAAGCATACGAAAATGCATTCACAATGTCGTTTGTATGTTGAAAAGTACTCGTTGGATAAGTACTTTTGAGTTTATTGCAGCCATGAAGGCAATTCCACACGGACTGTACCCTCGAGAGCACTCAATTTAAAACCCCAAGTCTTAATTAAATAAATTAAGCAACTATAAAAAAGTGGTATTTTAGCAAAGCGAAACGTTAATAAGAAGAAAATGAATGGGCGAAGTTACGTTCGACTTTACGTCATAAAAATATTGCTATATTTTTGAGTACATTTCGCTAACAAATTATCTTAAAATTGTCCCTTATCTATTATATTATACTCTTATCGCATACAGGTTGTTACTTTTTATGATATGATTGAGACGCGCATTTAAAAAGAAAATGGCGTCGCGAGGTTAACTTGACTCGTATGATTTTATAGAATGGCAAAACAAAAAAAAATACAATATAGCGCCACAAGTCTGGGTGTATTATATATATTTACATTTTTTCCTATGACTATTGGTGTAGATTAAGGATGTTAGGTCCAATTTTTTTTATAAATATGTTAACCATATCTTGCTCGCCACCGTGGACGCATTTAATAAAAAATATGACAAATTGTGGGTTAGATCCCCACTAAAGGAAATGAAATATTTATTAAAATGTATATTTCCAATAATTCCCTCTGGTGTCAAAGCAAAGTGCGGTGTTGAGTTCCGCCTATTTATTTTTTGGTTGACACATAGTACGCATTTCGCACATGCACCGTTCCCATCAAGACACTTCCGTTCCCCGAATTCTGGAGGCGTATTGAGTGGCAGAATTCAACACCGCACTTTGCCTCGACACAAGAGCGAATAACGCGTTTACAGTCGCACTTTTAATACATTTCATAATCAAATTTTAATGATTGTCATACATTGTGTACCTTCCCGAAAAGGGTAATTACCACTTATTGCCTGTCGCGAGACTTTATCGATTTTTCATTACAGTTTCTAACATGCATAGCACTTACAATAGAATTTCAATTTGAATATTTTAAACGCTGACGCTTTACCAACGTAATTGTCACCTAGCTGTATCTACATCACTTTTATGTTAAAAAAAAAATGTTTTAAGCTATATTTTGCATATAGCATATTCAAAATATTAAATAATTCATTTAAGTGAGTGGGAATCGAACCCAAAACCGTGGTGTTTTAAAATGTTTTGAATGATCTATTGCATCCTATCCACAATGCACGTGACAAAAGGGAAATATATTAAACAGTATACGAGAAGCCATTACACGTGGTATGCACCAACTGCACTAAACGGGTCTGCGCACTTCAGTCAATGAGGCGATTTACATTTATCGCCGAAAGCGGACCCCCCGTCGATTCCTGATTAAGGGCCCAGGTGCGCTACGTAAATTATTGGAATTGAATAGACGAAGTCTTCTTTTCGCTATAACTACTTCGACAGTCACTTTTATATTATAATTGAATGTAGGAAAAGGTTTCTTGTGATGGCGTTGACAAAAGCTCCTTAATATTATTCTTTATATTTTTAAAGCATGTTTATTATTTTTTGATTTGTATTTTCATATTGAACAATAAAGTTGCATAATAGAATTCGGGGAAAGTGAGGAAAAGAAGTGTCTAAACACTACGTTCCCAGATTATCTCTGTGTTATCTGTTATATATAGGATACAGCGTAAAAAGAGGAAACAATCTGCATAGCTGTTTTACGGTACCACAAAGCCAAACATTGTACAAAGTGGCAGTACTAAATGCTGCGTGTTACTAGGGTGACGTAATGAAAATAATTCATTTACCTGAGTGGGAATCAAACCACATGCTTACTACACATCATGCTTACTAAAATATTTGAACCTACAACCGTCTTGCACACTTTAACCCCTTCAACCTAGCCATCCTCACGTTTCGAATCATATTTCCATCACAGGAAAGGAGCAACGTAATTTAATATTGACGTGAAGGAATGAGCGTATAAAAAACAATAGACACTCAAAAGCTGAGAGTTTCTTTTTTTCAGCTTCACTCTGTGGCGCATATTAGGCAGAGGGAATCTAGTGTTAAGACACTTCGTTTTCCAATTTCCGCAAAATTTTTGAAGCATTGCGTGTTGAGTGGGGGAACTTAGTCCCGCGCTTTGCCTTATTACCAGATCGAAGAAACGAAAATTTCAATAAATAATAATTCATTCATTCCCCCGAATGGGAATTGAACTCACACATACACAAGCTTGTGCCTCTACGACGGCTTCCTTACAGTATCTTAAGCAGCATAATATATTACGTTCAAAAGATCAACTTAAGAGCTGTAAGGGTGAAATAAATTAAGTTGGCGTGTATTAATTAGGAAGGTGTCACGAGGAAAGATCTCTCCGTTCTATCTAAGGGGACACAAATCTGTGCGGTCGAACAAGCTGATTATCAAGTTAAAAGGATGGCCACCGGAAACCACGTCTACTACAAGAGAAGGAGGAGGAGGAGGATCTAGTTAGTAGAATTAAAACAACGTTATTACGCGGCAAACGTCAAGTTACCCGCTGGTAGAGCCCTGTGAAGCTTTTATTTAAATATATACTGGAATTTAATTTAAAATATATTCGTTACAAATCTGTAGTACTCTCTTTTGCTGTCTTCATTTGTTATTTCGTTGCTAGAATTTAGTTTTATTATTTTAAAATTGTGTAATTATGTTATTTAATTATGTATTAATATGCCGTCGACTAACACATTTTGTAATAAAATTTCCATGAGTTATTAAATTCATTCGCATTATTTTTTATATTAAGCTTATAAGTAGCTTCTTCTTTCAGCTTCACGCTGTATCCTGCATGTTGCAGGGTAGGAATAAGGAGTCTAGACCTAAGATGGTCCGCTCCTCATTTTCCGCCGAATTCTGAAGGAATAGCGTTTTGACTGGCGGAACTCAATACCTACCACAAATGTATAATTCATAATTATGCCAGTAAAGCGATTGTTGCTATAGAAATGGTCATCAAAGTAATTCTATAAAATATTTTATATCTATAATTTTATAGCATTGGAGCTGATATGATCAGAAATTCGTTGATACGGACATGGATACGGATAAACGTAAATCATCGAGTGGGTACATAAAGCCGTCTGGTGCATTTGGTGCATCACATAAATTGAATATTTTTCTCCACTCAAGTGGCTATTTTAGTATTATTTATTGGAATCGATGGATTTTTTGTTGTATACTCCAGTGATATGAATTTTAAATAGTTACTTAAACTGGCATTGGTAATTCTAAATAAAGAAATTTACTTCTATATTTTTTCTAAGATATCTAGTTAAATATTGATTCTTATTTGCTAATTGCCTAAAAAGGTTAGGTTTTTGGCCGTATTTTATATGTTTGTAAATTGCTTTATTACCATGAATGTTGTACAATAGTCGTTCGTATCTAGGAGAACACATATTTTTATATATAAGATAATATAAAAAAAAACAATACAGGAAATTCTCCGCACCAACCTCCAATCAAGTAAAAATATATCAAAATAATTATAAAACTCATCTACCTACGTATGATATTTTTTATATTTCATACAAAAATGTTATAAATAAACATTTCGCCGTTCGGGTGCATTTTGTATTTAGCCCAGTTATATGAAGTGCGTTAGCGTGTGAAATCTAAGAGGGTCCTAGTTCTACTTACTTAATTTTCTTATTTTCTAAAATATTTTTAGAATAAGAACATGCACTTTGAAGCCAGCCAGCAGCCTTACTGTATAATATACGCGATGGGTGTAGGTTTTATTTATAGTAAACAAAATCACAGTACTATACTACATCCACTGGCTTCCTGTGCCCTTGACCATCGTCGTCAGTCCACCTGGTGGCGGGCCCGCCTACTGAGTGTCATCGTCAGGTTCGCAGCCGCCCCTCGAGCTCGAGAGCTTCGAAACGGTTTTCAGTTCTCTTCGTTTTTTATAGCGAAAGCCTTAAAAGTTAAATAAAATAACTTTTATTTCTATCTAAAAAGCTTACAGTATTTGGATATTATCTATTTAAAAAATGTTTAACAGATTAGCTTTGCATTTATATTCCACCTATAAAGCTAAAAACACCGCATTATTATGAAGGCGATCGCGTTTTTTTTGTTTACACATTTTGAAAAGGCCATTTGGCGTTAATCCAACAATTTACTGTAAGCCAAAGTGTGCATACATTTAGTATGTAGGTCGCTGCGAATTTTCCGACTCATTGAAAATGTTAAATGTTGCACGGATTTCATCAACGGTTGTAATTCCCTTTTTTGTTTCATTTCATATGTAATGTTGTTTTAAAGATTGAGTGACAGGTAATTACTGCAGATTAAATAAATTTAATTATAATAAATAATTTTATTATAATAATAAATGATTTTATTATAATAAGGAACTGATTATTGTGTATTTTGTCTTTATTTAAACTTCGGTATCTCAAAAGGACCTTTACAAGATCTTTCCGTCTGTTCGTCTGTCAAAAATACTGGAATCAATGGATCTTGCGTGATGAAACTGAAATCAATCCTGAAATCGATACGGAAGGCTCATTGGGTGAATCCGACTCGCACTTCATCAATTTTTTACTAATCACTCGTTCTTCTGTTTTTCAAACATTGTAATATAAGCTAAGTGATTTTATTCAAAATTGACACGCTCGAACCGCTATAATTAAAGAACTGAACTGAATAAATAACATACAACCCCTTAAAATATTTTGTTTAATTTGAATTACATAATTAAATTATGTCATCAAAGCATTTCCCTAATTTTATTAAAAAGTAAGAGAGGTCTCAATCGTTACGGATCGTTATTAAATGTCAAGTTTTAACAATCCGAGGTCTTCTGTCTGTGACATTAAAAACTTCTTTGAAGCTGACGAGTATGCAATGAAGTTCTGAGATGAAAGAGGATTTGCATATTTAGGGTTCCCACGTACAAAACAATAATATTAACGTCAATCAAATTTATTGTTTACGGGAAGTTTTGTGGAGTTCATTTATATTAATTTATATAAAGGTGGTTCTTGTAAATATCTATCGATTGTTTTATGACTGTTTTTTTTTGTTATGTTTCATTCTTTTAGAACTTATTGCTATATTTTATTTATATATATTTTATTAAAGATATTTGTAAGTGTGTGGTGTTATTAATTTTTATATTTGTTACTGAAATAACTTTCTTCCTTATTTTAATAAGCCCAAAGCGACTACCTAAAGCTATTTTAATATTATCTTTCTTCTGAATTTAACAACATTTTATAGTGTCGTCTAAAGTACAGGTAAAAAGTGCTAGAGATTTTTTTAAATGAAGATTAACAATGAGATAGTAATCTTAATTACAAGCCTTTTATATTATCTTTCATTACGGAATAATTACATTTTTTATTTTATGACCAGGAAGTTACTTTTTCATTGCTTCTTGAAGTTTATTATGATAATCGTTAATATTTTACAAGTTTTCTGCATATTCCAATATAGACGACGAATTTATTAAAAAAGTCGGCTAATGTTAATTTGTTCCCTCGGTTTAATTGGAAATTGAAAAATTGAAAATGTGGGCCGATAGATAGTAATTAATTATTGAAAACTTATTAAATATTATACAAGCATTGTATGACCAAAAATAAATCAGTACTTAGCTAATGAAACCAAATCTGCGGTTACATGGAAAATTCAAATATCCATATTTATAATTTCCGACGGAAATATATTGGTGAAGTCATTGGTCAACTCCAACTATTACATAATATATTGTAAATAATGCATTATTTACATATGAATATGTTACATATTTCACAAGGCCATTGCAGTTCATTTCTCTCTTGGTGGAATGATGTAATACTTAAATGGTTTTCGTTCTTCCGCTCCAGTAAGTTCTTCGTTCTGCTGTCGAAGTGCGGCGTTGAGTTTCGCCACTCACTATGCAATGCATCCAGAATTAATCTTACGGGAGGCAGCGTGAAGCTGATTTATTTATTTTTTATTCTATTAGCTATTTAACGACATGTAAATGTCACCGACGCGACGGCGAAGTTTAAATTCTAATTAAGTCTCAGTCAAACAAGAACAACCAAAATTCAATAAATTCAATAATTATTATGTTCAGATCTTAGATGTATTTTAGATATATTGAAAATCAATAATTACTCAAACTCTCTTATAATGAAATTTAGAAGCTTTTTCGTGTATCTCAAGCAATAGTGAGTGGGAAGTATGATTAGATAGCAAACGCTTTATTCCACAACTTTGACTAAGTTTAATTATAAATATATATGGCGTTATATATTAAATTACTTGGTTTATTATAGTTTCATATTAATTTTAATACTAATATGTGGGTCATATTTTTTTTCATTATTAGTTTTGAGGACTCTAGAAGCACTAGAAGCATTAGCATGGACATTAGAAGCATTGTTGACAAATTAAATCTAGCTATATATGAATGAGTTGCATATGCAAGAATATTCTTAAAATATTTTATTTATTAGTTTCACACTGCATCACGCACACAGCAAGGTAGGCAGAAGGGACCTGAGAAACGGAGTGTTTTAACATTAGGTTCCCTCTGCCTACCCTGCTGTGTGCGGGATACAGCGTGAAGCTGATCACTATTTGCAACTCCAGGGACAAACAACATAATTATGTTAAATGTATTTTCGTCTAAAAATAAAAAATATATATAAGCCCCATATAAATGATCACTTGAAATAATAAAGAATGTCGCGACAGCACTCCCGTCACATTATTTTGTGACGAGCGACACTGAATGTAATTACAAGAATTTTGATATGAAATAAAAAATGGACCCAACCTTCAGTAGAAAATACAGTGACATATTTCACTTTGGAAATGATTCAAATATAAGGGTATTTATTATTGAAATATAAATAAAAGATATAAGGGTCATAATCATATGAGTGTTATGTTACAATAGCAATAATAAATTTTAAAAAATAGAATGATTTTTCATTCTAAATTTGACTATGCCTACCCACTTATGATATGTGGATAGTCTACACATCAAAATTTAAAAAAATATGTAAAGAAAAAAATTCAAATATCATCATATGTCCCCTTCTTTGGACTGTTCAGATTCGTAGTTCATAGTTTCAAAAATATGTAATTTATTTTATTACGCCCGTGTCAGCGAGATCACAAATATTTTCAGCGTATACTTGAGTTAATTTTTTATTGATAATTTCCAAAATATGCTTCAGCCTTTTTACTTTAATTTCTAATAAGCTAGCCGTTACACGTATATGACTCTTTCTGTGATCCAAAAAATCTGCATTTAAAAAATGTCTACTAAAGTTACCCTAAATATAATATCTTTTAGTTTGGTAATATTAGACACCTATTACGCTTACACCCATGCTTACACCCATTACGCAAGATGTACACATCCATCAACCATTTTTATATTCTAATAAAAAGAATCGTGTATTTTGTTCATTTTGTAAAAGATCAATGAATCTTTCCTAAAAATTAATTAATAAAAATTAATAAATAAATTAATTATCATTAAGAAGTATTAGGGCCCAGGACCGGACGGAGTGGCGAGAATTAGGGGAGGCGTATGTCCAACAGTGGACGAAAGGCTGATGGATGGATGGATGATAAGAATTAAATGAGAGTGATTTTGAACAAATATTTCACTTTTTATTTTCGTACACATTCAGGCCGCGTTTTATGTATGACCCATAAATAAGATATATAACAAAGAACGGGAGGCTTGAGTAGAAACGTCAAAGAAGGAATGAAAAATAACGTAAAAATTGAAAATGACCTTGACCGTCAACAAGACGATGTCGAAGATGTAGGAGGTTACGTAAAAAGTATAAGGACACTCCCGCAGGGAATGCATGAATAAATTGAAGACAGTGGAAGAGCGAAAGGCGAAGCGAACAAGCTAGATATAACAACACGATTGGGTTGATATTTACTTTTTTGTACTTGTAAAATACGCATTACTAAACTTGACGAAGGAAAAAGTAGTGTAAAATGGTTCCGGTCGTTTTTCGTGTCCAACGAATCATTTGTAACTTTAGGAATGAAAACATATTTTTCAGTTGGAGTGATTTAATATTATTGACTTGACTTGACTTGAAAGAGCAACTGTTGAGTTTCTTGCCGGCTCTTCTCAGCACAACTGCCTTCCGAACCGGTGGTAGCTTTTTGTTCATATGTTCATTTGAAGATTCACAAGTGCTTATAACAGTCTATTTGAATAAAGAATAATTTGAATTTGAGCTTATTATTTAATTATCACCGATATATTAATCATTATTCATCTCACCGAATATTTTTATTGAAGTGATAATTTCTTACGGGAGGGTAAACCTCTTCGTTACACGTTTAACGTTAACGACGCGTTACGGCGAGAGCAAAATACAACCTTTTTTTCTCATATATTTAGATAAATATTTAGTCGATGCCTATATTTTTTCTAAATTAGTATTAATTTTAAGCTTGAATTCTTAAAATTATTTTTAGTTTCGACTATGACACAAATACGTACATCTACTGTAAATACTGCATTAAGATTAATGTTATTGTGCTTTCTAGAATTGTAATCAAAATAATTTGATTTGTTTTGACATTGTTTATGAAATAAAATTTAGATTGAGTCTTTATGTATGAAAATTCCAAGTCAAAATTAAAGATCCTAGCATTTTTATACTCGTAAGTAACTCAAAAATGAAACAAGATACGTAAATAACATAATATAATAAAAACAGCATATTACAAACTAAAATAAAACAAAAGATTAAATAGGCTAAAGTAAATAGCCAACGAAACTTCATTCAGTTTAGTTCATTGTTCTCTTAAAAGAAAAAAAACTTTACAGCTTGCCAGTTGAATTCATTTCACTAAATTTAAATAAAATATTTTAACAAGAACTATAGTATTAAATAACGTGTTTTTGTGGATATATGAGATTCGTTTACTTTTTGAAATTTAGTATTGTGAAGTGAAAATAGTAATATTTAAATAATTCATAAAATAACACAAGCTGGTCACTGTATACACCAGAGGTGGGTTCGATTGCACATTGATATGTGGTAGGCAGAAGGAACCTAGAGTTAAGACTCCGTCCCGCACTTTTTGCCATATTTTAGAGGCATTGCAAATATTTCATTTCCCCGATTGGAAATCGAACTCAGAACCTGTTGCGCACCCTGCCTGTACACTCAAACGCTTGTGCCCCAGTACCACGACAGGAAATTTCATCATCCACATAATGATGGATACTTGAATATTCATGTAATTGTATGATATTTCAATGTGAACACGTTTAATCCGATTCATGATCTTTGAACGTCGAAGTATCCAATCCAATTAACATTAGCGTTGTTTCCAATTAGTCGCTCTGTTGTGTTGGTTTCATTTGTTATGAGAGTGGTATTAGTGTTTTTTTTTAGTTCATAATTCAACGTGGCTTCGTGGCGCAGCGGCACAAGGCTGTGACTGCAACGCGACGGTTGAGGGTTTGATTCCCACTCGAGCTTCACGTTGTATCCCGCACACAGCAGGGTAGGCAGAGGGAACCCAGTGTTATGACACTTCGTTTCCCAGTTTCTGCCGAATTCTGGAGGCAATGCGTGTTGAGTGGCAGAGCTCAATACGCACTTTGCCTCGACACCAGAGCGAGGAAATGGAAATATAAATTTAAAATAAATATTTCATCTCCTCGAGTGGGGATCGAACCCTCAACCAGTCGGTTTTACAGTGACACTCTGTGTCTGCACTACGACTGCCTACATAAAAGAACTGATGTTATAATTCTAATATTACACATTAAATTTCCCAATAATGGGTACAATGCATACAGTAGCCACTCTCTGTGGATCACTTACTGTAAATATAAAAAAAGGTATTTCCAAAGCTGTAGTTCCCATTTCTAAATCGATTTAAGTTTAAACGCCGTAGCTTACACACTTGAAACACGAAAGTCGTTTTACTTGAATGTTGTTGAACAGTAGCTTTGGTTCAAAACTGTCGGATATTCAACTAATAGCTAAATGTAAATATACAACTTAGCAAAAATAAATATAAAAACTCTTTTTGTGGTATTCGTAATCCAATAAAATTATATACATTTTACCTCCATACACTGTTAAGTATATTTTATGTAAAAAATACTTGGAGAAATGTATACCGAAAGTTAAAAATAGATCCTTGATATTATTAACGTATTAGGTAAATAATTGTTTTTCTATTTCAATAACGTTAAATATAACCAACTCCTGACAGCGATGGTCTGACACTCGACACTCTGTAACTGAAGTCGAAAATTATTCAGAGCCTGTCGGACGCCCGAAATAGATACACAACTCTGTAATTATTTGTTGCTGTATAATATCTTGTTTTATTTTTATCTATAGTAAATATAATATAACGTACACTTATCTTTTACTGTTTGTTTACTAGTAAAAATTAGTGTCAGGACTCACCATTCTCTACTTCTATCTTGAAAACATTGCGTACTTGCTAGTAAAAATATTTTTCTGACTTTTTTGTTTGATACCATTTTTTTGTTTGATACCAGAACTATTTTGTGACTGGGGCACGATAGTGACAGTTTTTGTATGTTAAGTTTTATTTCTAAACCACAATATCCTTTCTGTGAAAGCTTTCTACAGACGGAAATAAATTTTACACCAGTAGCAACCAATAATTTTAGATGAGGATAAAAATAGAGGAAATGTGTATTTTCAGTATCGATTTGATATTCAATTTTTTATATCGATAATAAAAGAGTTTATTTAGTTTCACGCTGTATCCTGCTAATGGCAGGCAGAGGGAACCTGGGAATCTAGTATTAAAACACTCCGTTCTCCATTAAGACAACTTCGTGCCCAAAATTTCGTCAAATTCTTAGGCAATGGCATGATTAATAATTTCATTGCCCGGAGTGTGAATCGAACCCATGACCGTCGCGTTTATATGTTCGCATGCCTGCGCCCCAGCGTAGCGACGGTCTCATAATAAGAGATTAATAAAAGGTTAAGATTAACTAGATGGATAGCGATATTTATATAAAGAAAATAGTGTATTGTCGCGTAGTCACGCTAAGCACTGGTTAAATTATTATTACAGTCAAATATAATTTGACTGTAATAATCATATATTTAATTCGTATATTTACCTGCTCTACTCTTAATGCCATCGTTTATCAGTAGGTAATTGATTCCATCCAATTTTTTTTTAGCGTAAAGTGAGAAACGATGTTTTTTATTCTCTCTTTTCTTTTTTTATTCTCTCCCCTGCCAAACCATATATATGTAGCTGAGTAAAGATAAAAAAAAACATTTGTAACAGAAAACATTGAAATTTCCGTTCCGTTGTCCAAATGAAAAAGTAAAGGGCTTAGTGGTTTTGTAAACGAATGGTAAAAATGTTTTTTGCTCTAGTGTTTTGCATGTTCATCAAAAACTGTCCATTTTAATCATTCACGGCGAAGGGCTTTTTAACGAAATATACGAATGAAATTTTGGTGAATACTAAAGTAGTTTTTTTCAGTTTTTTTTTTATTTTTAAACCTTTATATAAAAAAGCGGTTAAATGCGATCTTATCTCGTCTACTGTCGGTTCCGTCCCAATTTTAGGATTGTGGGTCAACTGGAAGTACCACTTATAAAAGTTGATAAATTTAAATAATACTTTCAGACTTTTGTCTTTTATTGTATTGTTAGTTTGTACTCCGCGCCAAATTTCGTAATTATAAATCCACCGGAATACCATAAATTTCGATGATGAAAATGATATATGAATGCTTGACTTGCGGTGACTTAGCAGCCTGATTTTTTCTACTCCCCAAGGGATCAAAAACTTTAATATTTGGTTTTAATTTCATCTTGATGCCTTCACGTGATATGGAAATAAATGGTCTTGACAGACGTACAAAAATGTGATCCTATAAGGGTTCCGTTTTTCACTTTTGAGATACGGAACCCTAGTCAATTATGACACAATTTAACCATAGCAAGCTATTTTATCTAGCTAATAGTGAATTCCTAAAGCCACTTAGCTGGTTTCGATAGAAGTGGGCACTCGACTGCTTCGCGGTATATCCACAGTGGACTCGACGCATCGGAGAACTGTTGAAGTTTCCATGTTCATAGTTTAGTTTAATAGTCATATTTCAAATAGTTCTGACTTGAATACACGCTTAACTTCGATACGGGATATTCTGTATACTTCTTTAGTGGTTGTATGGCAACATTTTGATATAGTTATTCTGTGGACTAACTTAGCAATTTCGATTGTGTTCTTAAACTTAAGTAGGTCCATGATCTTATATTTTTTAGTTATAATTTTTTTCACGGCAGCTGGTCCCTTTAGAACTTGATTATGTGGCGAATTTCATACAAATTTATGTAAAAAGGGCTTATAAATGTTTTCATCTTTTAGTTGCATTGGCAGGAGGTTTAATTTTTATGTGCTGCAAGAGACCATGGATTTTTTATTAATTTCAGCTTGATAACTTCAGCGTCTTTACATTTTAAAATACGAAACCCTAAATAATATGGGATAATGGAGTAATTCATTGAAAATGCTAACTAAATTAATAAGTACGCATACGAAACAGCTGTTTTTGTATGTGTACAAAATTGTATAACTGTGAAAATGTATGTGTGAAAGCTCCATTCCTCTGAATGTTGTCAACACTGTTTGTCAATCGCTAAAATACAAAGCGAACTGTGTTGCGCCCTATTCGATATAATATGTGCTTTTGGCGGTATATTGATTTACTGACCTAGAATGCGATTAGAACGAGAACTACAGCGAACTTATTGCTTTTTCTATTTTAAAAAAAGTTTGGAAAAACAGGTTATGGAATAAATAAAAACAAAACATGCTCAACATGCCAAAAGAAATTCTCCAAAGGAAGAATCTTAATGAGAACGAAGTGTCTTAATACTACACTCCCAGGTTCCTTTTGCCTACTTTGCTATGTACCTGATATGTGATTAATAAAGGTAAACAACCTTGGTTAATGATCCTAGTTAGCTTACTTGATAGTAAGTTAGTTATCTTTATCATTTTAAATACATAATTATATATTATATAAAATTACAACACATACTATGTTATATATGAACGTCAATAAAATCCTATATTGCATATAAATCCGGTCAATCCTTTCGACAATTGAGTTTCAACTCCCCCTAGAAACTAATTTACCTTCTATTGTTCCTCCATATTTGCGCAGTTATTACATTTGGTTTGATCAGATACAAAATTGCCCGAGCAGGGCCGAAAGGCCTTCTTCTTATAAGATTTATCAGGACATGACATAATGGCTGGAAACAATGTTATGTTCGCCAAATGAAGTTATGCCTACCTACTCGTATTGTTGGACCTTATATGGTTCTAATATTAATAAAATAAAAATGAGTGTCACGGTGTATCCTGGTTATAGCAGGGTAGGCAAAGGGACCTAGTGTTAAGACACTCCGTTCTCCACTTTGGGTGCTGAGCGGCGGAATTTAACGTTGAGGTTTTTTCTTCGTACTTACGTACGTACTTCGTTATTAGTTTAGTAGCTTCAGTAAAGAAATATTTTTTTAAATTGTTAAAAATAACTAAATATATTTTTTCATGTTTATTATTACACTTATTGTTTTTTTTAATGATAATATGGCTAAATCTCAGCCGACGTAATCAAGTTTTTTGTAATTAATTAAGTACTTGTAATTAATGTAAATTTTACTTAATTTAGATTAATTAAACGTCTGCAGAGCTTGAAGACGTCTCAAACTAAAGTGGCTTAATTTATCTCTTTAATCGCGGAGACACTTCAAGAATTTTTCTTCAGTAATACGCTTGGGTTTCAAATTTTTATAACGAGCGCCGTCAAAACATTCACAAAAGGATTTACAGTTATTTTTTCAATTTATACGGCAAAATTAGAATGATTTTAAAATAACACTGCAATAATTCTTAAATTGCTATTTTTTAGTTAGACAACATTTTGAAAAATTTGAAAAACATATTTGTGATATATCAAAATATGTTTATTTACCTTCCCTCCCTCCCTCGATAAAGGGACATAAACATATGTCCCTTTATGACATCTATGGCATCATTTTAACCGTATAGGCTATGACATCTATGACATCATTTTAACCGTTTCCAAGTAACGCGTAGTACTTGCCGCCGAAGTAACTTCGGAAACTTAGATGTGTCATGTGTATCATAGGTAAATTCAAAGTGGTAACTATGGATTCTATACAGACTGGGAACCTGGGAACTTAGTGCTAAGACAGTTCGTTCCTCCTTTCCGCCGAATTCTGGCAGCATTATGTCTGGAGTTGAGTTGAGTGTTGAGTTTCACAACACTCAGCTTAGCTTCGGTACCAGAGCGACCAAATGTAAATATTAAATGTTCTACATCCTCGAGGAATCGAGTCCACACCCTGTCGTGTTTACTGTCGCTTGTACCACTGGGTCACGACTGGCCCCAAATATATGAAAATTACATTTTAACTACTGTGCTATAACGGTGTAATGATTTAAACAACACATATACATACAATGTAGAAGTGTTTCAGCTTTGTTGACTCATGTTTGATGCTCCATGCGCTACGTAATTGATGCTACGCAAGCTGCTTTACGCTACGAGTGCTTTGTGTGAGCTCGTAGTGGCGTTGTTTGACTATAAAAAATATTTCACAAAATTTATATATATTTTTTTGTATCTTTATTAGTATAATATAATAAATAATTAATTTAAAATGTATATTTTGTAATTTTATGCTTACAATTATCTTTTTTTATCTATAGTTATATAGGTAATCAAAATTGGTAGTAATGTTCTGGGCCTTCGTGGTCCAGTGGCACAAGGGTGTGACTATCTAAAAATGAAACGCCTCCAGAATTCGGCGGAAAATGGGGAACATAGTATCTTAACACTATATTCCATCTGCTCTTCTGTGTGTGGGATACAGCGTGAAGCGAAAAATATCGTTGAAATAGTAAAGGGCAATAAACATATAGAATAAGTCACATAAGTATTAACGAGGATAATTATTATGAAGAGCTCGTATCACGCGGCCAGCGCGGAGTGCCGTCAAAGGGAAGTCTGGTAATTAGCAAATAAAGCGAATACGAGACTCTAACAGTTCTAAATGTTCAACTTTTTATATATTAATTATCTTTGATGTTGGAATTTGTTTAATTTTAAACACATATATGCTTTCTATGAAAAGTATGTTTAACTTACGGTTACGAATATATACTTGTATGTATTTTCATTTTAATCATTCTATAATATCGTAACTTGGTTTGACTTAAAGCGATGGTTATAGTTTTAAATCTTAAAATATATCGATTAATCGAGGGAGGTTTTTTATTTCCATACAAATATTTGCCTTGGTAGATCTCGGTGATTCCCAGTCTCCTCTCAGTGTCCTAGTAGGGTAAGTTTAGAGAACGCAGTGTAAAGACACACCGTTATTCACTTCCCCTCCTAAATTTCGTATATTAAATATTGAGCAGACGGAACCTGGAAGTTCGTTTCGTTCGTTCTTCTTCGTCCCCTACTTTCCGCCAATACTGGAGGCATTGTGTGTTGAGTGGCGGACCTAAACGCCGCGCTTTGCCTTCACACGCCCTTACGCCACGACAGGAATTAGGGATTAAGAAGATTTCTTCATAATTCAACATTCATTGTCACGAATTCGAGCCGTGCTTTGCCTTCACACGCCTTACGCCACGACAGGTATTAGGGATTAAGAAGATTTCTTCACAATTCAACATTCATTGTCACGAATTCGAGCCGGAAGCGGAGAATGGAGTATCTTGACACTATATTCTCTTACCTACTTTTCTTTATGCTGCACTCTACTTAAGCAAACACTATAAACTACGAACTTACTTGTTTTATATTACACATCCAATATTAAATCGAAATTACTATACTAGCCTTTCATTCTAAATTAGGAACTTCGAACGTATTTTGCCTTTATTGCTGAATTAATATAAAGTTTTCAGCGGTGATATGTGGTTTCAGCAGCTTTAATACAATGTTATCACGGTATGATACATGAGGGTCATCGTATTTTATCTTAACGACCGGCGGGGTGTACTACAAATAAATACTATCAGTTTAAATTGTACGCGCAAAACGTTTGTTATTTACTTCCTACGTATATAAAATAATATAATTATTATTGCTGAATGTGCGTATCATATAAACTTATGCATATTATTTGAAATATCGTTGCGCTTGTGCCCTTATAAGCGTGCGACTGTAAATATGACAAGTGTGGGTTCAATTCCCACTAGAGGGAATGACATATTTAATATTTTATTCCATCAATTTCGGCTGCTCGCTCTGGAAAGTTGAGTTTGATTCGATTGAACTGAGTTCCGCCTAATATAAATAATAAAAGTAGATCCTAAGTCGCCCCTGCCCACCCTGCTACGTGTAGGTTTAAAAAAAGCAGCGCGAAGCTAAAAAAATATCGACAATTGTATAATTATATTGATATTTCATTAATTATTTTAAATAGAGTTTTAAAAGCACATTAAGCAAAAAATGGGGATGGAGTTACAGTTTCTAGTATAAACTTACCTATTAAGTATATATTATAGTTTTTACTAAATATACACAGTTACAAACAAACAAATTAGTAAAATTTTATATATATATATATATTCAATTTCTCTGTTATATAACAGTTTCGCTAACGCCATAAAGAAATAAGCTGTTTAGCATAAAATACGATTTTACAGTGTTGAGTGCGCGGGTGTGTTTGACATAGGATTTATGATTTTAATAAAACTCTCGCAATAACCTTCGAGTGTATCGCGCGCGGACCGCTGGAGGAGTGACATGCTCTTCTTGGAAACAAATTATTTATATTTAATTATTTTACTTACCTGCTTCGTTAAATATTTATGTTATTTATGTTTTATGGAGAGTGACTGGAAATTTTCGCATAAATAATATTTCAATGACTTGGTTTTTAATATATTGCTTAAAAATGATATGTAGGTATTTAATAATATAGTTTTTCTAAATACACCCCATGTAACAACTGTCACCACCGGCGTCGTGTGCTTATAACAACTGACGTCATATGGAGGCTTATCGGTTGTTTAAAATAAGTACGAAAAAGTTACAAAAAACAATTTATAAATAGAAATATAAATTATCATACATAATTTAATTCTTTGAATACATCAAAGAAAATATATTATTAGTACACATTTAATTTCAAGTAAGTATTTAACGACGCATCCATATCCACCGTCGAGATAATTCGTAATAAACGCTTAATTAAGCCTAAGCTACACTGAAGCCGTCCGTAATTCAGATAAGATTTCGCAAATACCTACACAGCCTACATTCGTTTCAATCAAATATTTACTTCCTTTTGAGTTGTACGTGATGGTTAAATACAATGGTAATTTTAATGGTTACCTAAGATGTTCTATTTCTAATGGAATTTATATGGATATGCTTGTAGCTCTTTGTAATTGTATCTAGTAACTTTGTTGCTTTGAAAATTGATATCCTTATAGTTAATGATCCGTGAAAAATATTTTGTAGTTTATTTACTATGCTATAGTTCATTGAAATATAATAATCGTTTTTTTACTTTCACACTGTATCTCGCCCGTATAACTTTCATAATAACTTATTCTTTTTCATTAAGGCACCCAATTTTTCACTTTACACTTTTAGGTATTGCATGTTAAGTGGCGGGACTGAAAAGTGAAAGAGCAGTGGAAGAAATGAAAATATTAAATTAGAAATTGAAACATAATCACAATAAATATAATCGAAAAGGAATTGAACCCACAATAACAAATAGCTGTGAATAATACTTGACAGAACAAAATATTTATATATCACGACCTTTATGCCTGAACTTTGAACTAATAATGCAACTCTCTGCCCTCCCAAATGTGAATAGATTGTATCAAAATGTTCATTAATATTTATATTGAAGAGTACACCATTATCATAGTATGTAAAATCTTGGTTTACGTTATACTTTTTTTCCTCCCATGTAACATAGCATAAAATATTTGAATTTGTTTCTGTAGCCTGTACACTATGCGTGCGACTGTAATCGCGACCGGTTGTGGGCTAAGTGGGCTTGAATTCTACCAATCATAGTTCTATATTACATCGAAAACGCTTATTCAATACATACTGTACTTAATTTCACTTACAATAACTGATAACCTCCTTTTCTTACGGAAGTCGGTTAAAAAGGCAAAATAACCAGTTAAGTTGGCAACGCGGAGAAACTTTATAACTGCGATTTAGTGACGATAATGTGAACATCGTTAGGGCAATTTACATAATGAGTACCTACAACCCGCGTAAGACATTTTATTTCAAGTCACGTTCATTCATACATGTTCTATATATAAGGCTTAAAATAAGAGAAGGATTTTGATTACTATAAAAGAATATATACATATAACAGCCTCTGGGTTTATTTCTTTTTGCAGAAATTGCTTACAAATTAGTATAATGTAATTGTATTTTCTTAATTTTTTTAACGTTTCTCTTGTTAATATTTAGACTGTAGTCCTATTAATCAAAGAGATGAGTTCGTTTAGTCAATTTATTATATGTTTTCTTCTTTTATTTTTCTTTTATCAATTAGAGATATGAATACTTAAAAATATATGAGTAGTAGTAGTAGCAAATATTCATTTACATGAGTAAATGAATATTTGCAAATGCTTTATTATATTGAAAGGAACTCTGACATTTACATTGATTTATTTTAAGTGTATTCTAAAACATTGTAGTTTTTGATTGGTGGAAAAAAAATAATTCTAGTAACTTGCCGTTGCAGATTAAATTTTCAATAATTCAATCTCTAATTTTAATATAATCCGTTCTAATAACTAAATATTTAACAATAAAGTGACAGACATTTAAAGTATGAGCTTTTGTTTAATTTTTGTTTAAGTTTCACCTACCAACCACAGAACCGAGTGTTAAGACACTGCGTTCCCCACTTTCTGCCGAATTCTGGGGGCATTGCATGTCGAGTAGTGGATCTCAACACCGCGCTTTGCCTCGTTATTAGATCGAGAAAATAAAAATAATAAATTCGGGTGGAAATCGAACCCACAGCCTGTAGCGTTTACATTATTTAATTTTTTATTTCACTCAGGCTCTTTATCTGTAGTTGAGTTATGTAATATGAAAAAAAGTTAAAGTGGAAAAGAGAATTTCAGGAAAACTGCTGTTTACTTAATGTGGTTGCACAAAATAAATGGTCTGAAACAACTTCACTGGTTCCTTTAATCAGATTAAATAAAAGTTTTGCATATTTAAATTTTTATTATGCTTTTTATATTTATTTTAAAAATGTAATTTTCGTCACCCCATATTAATATTAAATTTACTTAAATATCGAGGTCAGTAGTGGCGCATTACATTCATTTATACAAGCGTGGGGCTGCGTTTTCACTTCCTAGCTCTGGTAAGAAGGCAAAAGGCGGCGTTGATTTCCACCACTCAACATTCAATGTCTTGAAAATTCGGAGGAAAGTGTTAAACACAGTGTCTTAACACTAGATTCCTTCTACTTTTAATATAAATTATTAATAGGTATTAGAGGTGCGTAAAATATATAATTTCTAAAAGATTTCTTTTTCGAACGCTTTGATAGAAAAAGGTTGGGTTGACTTAGCCATTAGATGAACATATTGTGGTATTGAGTAGAGGGTAGAGCTTAATGGTTTACCGGTAAAGTGGAATGGTCAGAGTAAAAGCGACGAATTAATTTTATACTCCGGACTTAGAATGGTTTTATTTAGCTTCACGCTGTTTCCCACAAATATTAGGGAAGGTATAGGGAACATAATGTTAAGACATTTTGTTCTCATAAAGACCACCACCACTTTCGGTTGAATTGTCGATGTCGATTGTATTTGTAGTGGTAAATCTCAACGTCGCGCTTTGACCGCATTCTCAGGTGGATAATATCTAATACTTCATATTTTCGATCAAGCCCAAACCTCATTTCCATTTACAATGGATTTTACCATTAATTTCTAAATAAAAGTGTAAACTAAATACAACAAAAACTTAATTAGTTCAAACAAGGCTCATTCTCTTACAGTACATTTAAACGGGCACTTTAGCGCAGTCGTTTTGTAGTTAATCGCTTGTTACCGACATTAAAAGCGGGCTAATTTTATAGGGAGGTGTAAATAAAAGTTCTTTTAGTTATACAATAGATCAAATGAATAAGTTTGTTTTAAAATAATATGCGAGTTAGTTTTTGTTTTTATAATTTATTTTTTATTTCCTCGACACGCAATCCCTCCAGAATCCAGCGGAAAGTGAGCAGCGGAGAGTCTAGCCTCCCTCTGTCTACCCTGTTACATGCGGGATAATGCGTGAAATTGTAAAAAGCACATTAAACCTACTCAGCGCCGTAATAAGCGTGCTTAAGTCAAACAAATTGCAATTTGAATTAAACGAATTGTGATGGTAGAACGTTAATTAAAAAGAAATTGCTATAAAGGTATACACAGTAGGTACTGTTGATATTTCATTAACCCAGTATTGTTGCCTCCTGGGGTGAGAATTACATCGAATATTTTTGCAAAGTAGATGTAAAAAGAACGAAATAAGGGCACTTAGAGAGTCGAGCTTTTTTAGTAATCAAATTTTGTTCACGCTTTAAAAATGTTGAAATATTAGACGGCCGACTGTGTTTATATATGCAGTTCTCATGGAAAATGAGGAGAGGAAACGGTGGATGATATATTTTTGCAGTCTCTTTGCAATTAGCGTGTTTTCTGCTTTCCTTTTAATTAAGACCATTATCATAAAAAGAATGGATGTAAAACTCATTGGTTCAAGCATTGTGTCGTTATAAAGGGTAATAGAATTATTAAAACCAAATTTGAGGTTTAATAGCTTATTTAGAATAGTATAAGGCAAATTCGTAACATAATACTATTAATGTATATATTTCTGTATACGAAGAACCGATAATAACTCAATATATGTTCTCGTATTCCCAGAAAATAATTCGTTATACATTATTAAACTACCGGTATTAGTTAGGACTTGGAGAGGTACTTGTACCAATTACTGGTAACTGGCCGGGAAACTTGACTCGTTTGTTATAATACAGCTATACTTGTAATAATAACGGTAAATTGGGTGAGCGTTAGCCTTAACATATAATTTTCTTATTTAATTATATTTATATCATAATGAGAATTATATTGTCTACAAAAACTAATGTCGTTATTTTGTCTAAGGTGGGAAGTGGGTGTTCTATATGCTATAGTTTTAGGTGGTGTATTTATATTTTTTAAAAGCTATTATTTAACTTGCAATGTATGTATGTGGGTTCGGGTGAAATTTTTGAGTTCAATTTTGAAGTAGATATCTTCAACCGATTGAAGCTGAAATTTTGTATACACGTTTAGTTTGGATGACAAGGGACGATAAAATATGTGACGTCATTCTAAATCTAATATGGCGGACCATACAAGATGGCAAAATAGTTATTCTTAATGTACTTCTACAATATGGGTATCAAATGAAAGGGCTCGTTGAGAGCAACTCGAAAAATAATGTAACGTCATTCTAAATCCAATATGGCAGACCATCCAAGATAGCCGAATAGTTATTTTTGTCCACTTCTACAATACGGATATCTATTGAAAGGACTCGTTGAGAGTAACTCGAAGAGTGTGACGTTTATCTAAATCCAATATGGCGGAACATCTGCAATACGAGTATCAAATAAAAGGGCTTGCCGAGAATAATTAGAAAAATAATGTGACATCTGGTGTGAGAAACCTAGCCAGGGGTAACTAAAAAGTAAAAAATAAATTATAAGCAAAAAATAAATTATAAGCAAAAAATCATTTTTAGAAAAAGCTTTTATTTAAACGCTCTAAAAAGGAGAAAATAAGATTTGTTTTTTTAATTTTAACTATCAACTCATAACCTCATTGTACACAATTTATATGATCATAAAATCTTGTCGTGTTAATAAGTATTTAATTAAATTGAAACATTAAAAATTAAAACTTATCAGATTTTACATAATTAAATTAGTACTAGTTCAGTTATCCAAGTAAATCGTGCGACAAGCTTTTATGATCATATTAATTGGATTTTATTAAACTATAAGTACTGCTATGTTTTATATTCACTGCACTGAACTGCGCTTTACTATTTCTCAAAAAAAGTTTAATAATAGCAGCCATGCCCTCGCATTTTCGCAATGACAATTTAACAATCCTCGAAATAATTCGTTGATTTTGTAAAATAGCTTAAGATGATCTTATATTTTTTAACTTTTCTTAAATAGTTTTAGGTACACAGAACACTCCAATCTATATACTAAACGCAGAACAGAAGATTTTCAGTATCCAGCTATTCCAAAGCTATTCCAGGAATTTCAGCTATTCAAACACGTTTTAATTAAAGTGAAGCTGTTATACTGAAATAAACTTTACAGGTGTGGTTGTTTAAGCAACGCATTCCAGCTTATTCAGGTTTACTTAGAATTTATCGAGTAGCTAAGTAGAAACACTAATACGGGGCATTGTTTGCTGGAACGTTAGCCGGCGTGCGCTGTGTGCTCGTGTATTATTTGATACGTAAATATTTGTAGTTGTATGAGTGGGTGTAATGTCTTATGGGGGCTTGCCGTCGCGTGCTGAGGACGCTTTTTTAATATATTTAGGAAAAATTGATAATATTAATTTTGCAGCAGATGGTCAAAAATGTGAACAATTTATTACATACCTTAACAGTAGAAATAACATATAATAAAGAGTTAAAATTAAAAAAAAACAGAAGAAGAAAAAATTTGCCTCAAAAGAGACATGTTGCGCGCTAGCCTAGGAACTATGTCGGATGCAAGTGTTTGCGATGTCTCTCCCTGGAGTGAAACCTCCTGGACGTCCACAGAAGCGCTGGTTAGATGACCTGCATCCTTGCTTAAATAACTTCACAATTTGAGCTGGATCGCAGACCCTGACAAACGCCGAGATTAATACCAGAAGGAAGAAGAACAAGAAGTGGTTTTAATCTTCAATCTTCCCAAAAACAAATTTTCAAAATGTTTCTGCTTTTAAAATAACAACTATTGGAACTAATAGAGGCGTCTAATAGCAAGAACGTACAATGGCCATTAGTTGCACTTCCAATATTTGTAGTCGAGGGTGTTTCAATGTCTTGTTTGTCGTTAACTTGATACAGATGTACGTTCTGGATTTCTGAACGTTGAAGATGATAGTTTATTTAGAGTGATTGTTGTTAGCATGTGGAGTCGCTAAGTGGATAGACTAATGCAAAATATTTCATATTTATTTTGTAATTTAATATTCAGCTAAAGTAAACTTTTATATTTGTGGTATTGTGTACGTTTATAATAAATATAGAATTATTTACTATTTCTGGCCAATTGAGGCGCCGTCGCGGCGCAGAAGCACAGGCGTGTGACTATTGTGGGTTCGATTCTCACTCGGGTGAATGAAACATTCGGCAAATGAAGGATTCGGCGAATGAAGGATTCGGCGAATGAAGGATTCGGCGAAAGTAAGGAACGGAAGTGCCTTAAAGAGAAACAGCGGGGCTTTAACACTGGTTTCCCAAGTCCCCTCCGCCTACAGAGTTAACCGTGTGCTATGTGTAAAGCAAAAAAAAATCATTGTTGAATGCTTTCTAGTGTAGTCGCCGTAGAGCTAGTAATTTACTTATTAATTCTACAGATCGTCGATCAAACTAATTTTCAAAACAAAAGTTCAAAAATCGTTAAAAACTTACATCGCCAATAAGCAATATTTTTTATTTTTAAAACGTCAAATTTATCAAATGCAAAACTTTTGTATGAAAATTATTTTATATTATTTTACTAAAGACTTGTTTGCAGTTTTATGGTATACCAAATTGGAATAAGTGGCTAATATAAACATGACAGGAATATTTTTTTAATGAATGAGTTTTATTTTATACTTACTGAGATTTGACTACAGTATGAATAATTCAATTAACTTTTAGCTTTTATTCTTTCTCAAATATTAAAAAAGGTAAAAAAGCAGTAGGTATATTATTTTTCGTTAAATTTAAATTGTAGTGGGAAAATTAGTTTTTAATTTAGTATTTTTTTTTAAGCTCTCTTTACTTTAATAATTTTAAAGGCTGTGTATCAAATGTATCAAAGTAGTATTTTTAATTTATATCCCTTAAAACTGAAATTAAAAATATTAATAGTACACAACCTATATTTTTTTTATTCAGATGATATAAGCATATCCGTAATCATATATTTAATTACCATTTTTTTACTTTTATATTACCGACACATTAAGATTGTATAAAAGATATACGTTCAAATATAATAATTAATATGACAAAAAAAGTAATAACCGCAAGTGCAGTCCTATGCAAATATGGTCTAGGTCGCAAGGTATCTAACGGTTGAGTGTTTTCATGATATTTGATGTTTATTTGCGGCAGAGACTCAGTCCTTTGTATCGGCGCGACGGGGCCAGGCCGGCACCCACAATGGCGGTCGGCCCACAAAGCCCGGCAAGATAATGGATATTGCTTTTCTTGTGAGTTTCAAAGCTGCCTACTTTAGAACCTCTCATAATCCGCTTACAGCTAGCGCAAGTACGTTATTGTGCTCCGAAACATTTCCTGGCTGGAACTGAATCCTGCCTGATAGTTTGGCAGATCGACTTCCATGGTGTGTTTCTTTTTATTTATTTTTCACGGGCTTTGTTTTTATTAAATGAATATTTGTTTTACTATTTTGGTTGTAGGTGTTACTTATTTTTAGAATTATTGAGACTGTCAAATGTTACGACGGGAGCTTAAAGGCATTTAATACGCACATAGCAGGGTAGGTAGAGGGAACCTCGTGTATATAAGACACTCCGTTACCTACTTTACGTCGAATTCGGGAACCATTGCGTGTTATTTATTTGTTATTTATTTTATAACAAGTAATTTTGATGAAATGATTATTTTTATTTCTAAATTCTAAATACCCTTACATTTAAAAAATAATGTAGCTAGTGGAATCACTAGTCACTAGGGTGTCTCTAATAGCTCTTGAAGGTTGTATACTTGAGAAGGTCGTAATATCCTTCCTTCCTTCCTTTTAAATCTATTTCTCTTATAATTTTTTACACGCTTTTATTAGAGTGACTTGCAGATGTCTAATAAAATCTAAGAAACTGAACCAGGCCAGTCGTGGCGCTAAAGCGTGCGACTGTAACGCGACAGGCCGTGGGTTCGATTCCCACTTGAAGAAATGAAACATTTAATATTTTCATTTTCTTAGCGTGAAGCTAAAAAAACTAAAATATATTTTTATTAACACAACATAAAAGTTGTTTTATTCAAAGCTTATTGGTATAAAAAACCAATATACATTTCATTACGAAACCAAAGCGTTTTTGTCAAACGTTACCGAAGTGAATGACATCTGTTGCATTCTCTGGCACTGAAACTAAATAAACGACATTTTAAAATTTCAATGAAATGTTTTTTTATGTATCAATACGACTTTTATATGCTAATTATATGAAAATATTTTGTAAATAATTTTCATTGTGACAAGGTTTAATATTAATAACAAATTAGCTTCACGGTGCTTCCTGCACACAGCATGGTAAGCAGAGGGAAACTATTATTAAAACCCTCCGCTCTTCCTCTTTTGCCAAATTTTGGAGGCGTTTGCAGTCGCACTCATTACTTTTTACACTCTTTGTCACCAATAGGCTCCCAAACGGTTTGACCGATTGAGATGAAAATTTGCGAACATATAGATATGACCACGTAGATAGTTTTAAGTGAAAAAAAATTCTAAAAATTACAATTATAAGAACACTACCGAGATTTTGTGAGCGCAGCGTGTCAAAATTTAGGTCTGGTTCGCGCCCCTATTATTATATTGACAGTTTAGTTATATTAAAAATAAAATATCTTCCATTCAAGACAATACAGCCGGGAAGCCGCAAATTCTTAGAATAGGTGTTGGCCGCTGTTGAACCCGCACAGCATTCCAATACTGACGCTGGATACCAGTTAGTGTCGTCGATAAAACCGTTTAATGATAATCGCTCTATACGCGTAGGGCTCGCATACTGCAGTGGTATTAAGTTGTAACTCTCATTAAGCTGGCTTCGCTTTGAAATACGATTTAGGGGGAGTCAGCAGTACATGATAATTGCTATTAAGCCTTAAACTTCGATTATTTTGTAGTTAAATATTATTTTTTGCAGAGAGGGAAAAGGGAACTTGTTTTACGACACTCCATTCCCGTTCCGTTCCGTTGTAGAGAATAAAAAAAGAAAGTGATTAGTTATCTTATTTGTTTGCTTCCAGATTCGGCGGAAAGTGAGATACTGAAGTGTCTTAATGGGAACGGAGTATCTTAACACTAGAATCCCAGATTTCCACTCCCTACCCTGCTACGTGCGGAATATAGCGTAAAATATATTGTATAAAAAATCCTGTACTTACAATGATGAATTTGTTATAAGAATTAACTTTTTTAAGGATATTAATATGTTCCGTTTATATGCCAGTAACAAAAGGGATTCTTATAAAAGAGGGTAAGAAATTTAATAAATCGGGGTTGTTATGCAAATTTACATAATACATTCATTGTTTATACTAATTTTCATAGTCAATAATGTATTTAATGATTTTTTTTTTAAATTCCCAATAAAAATATTTACATCATAGTAAGTAAAAATATTTACATCATAGTAAGTGTTTATACTGTGTGAAACTAAAAAAAGCAATCGGGTTTTTTGCTTATAATTAACTTGTTTATATTATAAGATAAATAGTTAATAGCTATTCTCAATATCGTCTAGTTAAGGTAAAAGGCTTATATAATTAATTTAAACGTTAAATTTATGTTATTTACGAGAAAGACTTTAAAGTAAGTGGTGAGCGAATCCAATTACTCCGATGGGGACGATAAATTATAACTTCTTATATAAAATTTTATAATTTTCCTTACACTCAATTAAAATGATAAGAATTTAAAATAATAGTAACCTACTTATGTGTTGTTGATGAAAAGGATCAATTTGCCTGTTTCGTGTAAGAATTTTGTGTTTATTTTAGCAATTTTTAAATATATATTTTTAAGCCAGTTGTGTGTTTAAGTAAATCCCTGAGAAGAGACGCGTGTCGGCCCTGGCACGTGGTCAATAATTATTGAAAGCTACAAAAAGAAGTGCTTAGCGAAACAAGCAACTGCTGCGAAGTTACGGTAGAGTACGAAAGTGTTCCCGTGGCTTCGAAAAATGCAGAGTGATGGACCATCGTGGAGTTTTAGTGAGTAGGATGCAGAAGCATGAGTCTCACATAATCCGCATCACATTTCACCCGGCATGCGGATACCCGTAAAAGGGTTTCCCCACGGAAAAAACAACTGGCATAAACGTGTTTATATTCACACGCGCGACAGATTATGGGTTTGCTCTCTGATTACCCCGCTAGGGATACAGCGTGAAGCTAAGTTATATGAACATAAATACAAATAAAACAATGAAATCACATCATTAGTTCTACTATAGTTTATGCGGTAAACACCTTAGAATGAGTAGTGAGCGAACTCAATTACCTCGGCGGGGACCATAAATTGTGGCCCGCAGACCGACGCGGCAATTACTGTCGCCGCTCATCCGCAAAACGATGTTGATAGCTCAATGCCTACCTTTTATATGCTGTTTTATTGTTCTAAGTCAATCTATTGTGAAAATCGTGGACTTAACACTGATGGTTTAATGATTTGTGGGGCATTGATAGCTGGGATAGAGGAGAATTGCTTCGGATTAGTCTTTTTTAGGATATTATTTTAAAAATTTTGCGTGAAACGGAGTGGTTTAACACGGGATTCTCTCTATTAACCAGTTCATTGTTGGGTTTTTTTTTGTCTACCAGAGAAATACTCTAATCTTAAAAATTACTTGTCGTAAATGAAAAAGGCTTATATGAATTTTCATATTAGGATAAGGATAAAAACAAAAAAAATATTAACTCTGCAATAAGCTCGCACGCTTTTTATAAATCTTTACGAAACCTCCCTTTCAAAATAAACCACCAGCACCAGCCATTCTCACTTTTAAATTATACAAAATATAAGATAAATCAAGGCCGTCGTGGTGCAGAAGCGTGTGCACACGACGGTTGTAAGTTCGATTTCCAATCGGGTAAATTTTTTTTTTTTTATTTCCTTGCTGTGGTAACAAGACAAAGCGCTGCGTTGAAATCCGCTAAGCAACACGAAGTGTCTCGAAAATTAGGCGGCAAGTGGGAGAGCGGAGTGTTCTAACACTAAGTTCCCTCTGCCTACCCATCCAGCTGGTGCTGGTGATGCTAAAAAAAAAGATAAATCTTTTATGTAAGCTTAGGCAACCTGTGACTTATCACTTACGGTCACGTGACCGTAAGTGATAAGTCACAGTCTGGGCCACGTGGCCCACAAAAAATTACAGTTCACCCGAGTGTTCCGCAGTCGGCGGGGGTAGCCATCATTCGTTTCCTCTGGAGACGTGATACTGCGTGGAAGGTATTGTTAGGGTTGACCTGTAAGAGGAGTGTGATATGATATTCGATTTTTTAACTTCTGTTATTAGTAAATTTAATAGCATTTAAAGAATAAGATAAGTTTTGAAATTTGATTTGTCAACTTCGTTAGATCTCTTTATTTTTCATATCAAGAGAAAATATTGTAAGTAATTGTCGCACGATTTACTTGTGTAACTAAACTAGTACTAAATTAATTATGTAAAATCTGCTAAGTCTAAATTTTTAAAGTTTCAATTTAATTAAATATTTATTAACTCGACAAACTTTTATGATCGTGTAAATAATGTACAATGAGGTTATGAGTTGATAGTTAAAATTTAAAAGACAAATTTTATTTTCTTCTTTTTAGAGCGTTTAAATAAAAGATTTTTCGAAAAAATATTTAATTTATTTTTTACTTTTTAGTCACCACTGACTAGGTTTCTCACACTAGATGTCACATTATTTTTCTAATTGTTCTCGGCAAGATCTTTCATTTGATACCCATATTGCAGAAGTGCATAAATAATAACTATTCCGCCATCTTAGATGTTCCGCCATATTGGATATAGAATGACGTCACATTATTTTTCAAGTTACGGTCAATGACCCATTTTATTTAATATCTATATTGTGGAAGTAGACTAAATAGACACTCGGTTATCTTCGATATCCTCCATGTTGGATTTTGAATGACCTCTCATTATTTTGCGCGTTGCTCTCAACGACCCTTATCATTTGATACCCATATTGTAGAAGTACATTAAAAATAACTATTTTGCCATCTTTTATGGTCCGCCATATTAGATTTAGGATGATGTCACATATTTTATCGTCCATTGTGATCCAAACTAAACAAACGTGTATACAAAATTTCAGCTCAATCGGTTGAAGATATCTACTTCAAAATTGAGCTCAAAAATTTCACCCGAACCCACATACATACATTGCCAGTTAAATAAAAGCTTTTAAAATACAGATTTTTTATGTATATATAAAATATATATAAGTGAAAATTTGCATTCAAGTTCTATAATGATTACCAAATTCATTTATAAAAAACATAAAAATCCAACCAAACATATAAATAATTTATTTGTCTTTAATACATGGGCAGCCCTATTACTTTTGCTCTCATCGCAATACGACTTTATTTATCTAACATTCCCTACATTTGACCTCACAACGTCCTGGTAGCTTTCAATGCGGTATCTTAGCTAGTCATTCCAAATATTACTACTATTTTATATATGAAAATAAATTCGTAAGTGATTTGTTTATTCTTATACTCTATTTAATTATATTGCTCTTATAGAAATAAAAAATACAGTATCAATCTCGTTTAGTATCAATAATACGTGTTTTATATATGTAAGCATGTAAGGTTTTCGACGTACCTTGGTGACGTATAACTTAGTGGATGGTTTCCAAGAGGAGCGGGTTCAAATTTCGCTACATTAAAATTGTATAAGTTTTCTTAAAATATTTTTTTCAATACATTATATTTATTTATTTCGTACATACAGTTTAAAAATACAACATTTAAATCAATGTATATTGAAAGTATGCATTATCAGCTATTCAGTAGCATCCTATTTATAACTTAAAAATTTTATACGATATAATGTACGACCCTGTCATATCACGACAGTACACTATATTTCTCTGTGCATTGTGTCTCCCTACCAACATATTGCATCTTTGGAAGTGAAATTACAGAACGGTGTTTTTTAGCGTAAATAAATAATAATAATATTTATTTTGTAACTAAAAACGTTTGCTAGTTACCTATAAATTTAATAATTACAAAATTAATGATTAAATACTCTCTTCCTAAAACCAATTCAATTCGTAGGCAAGACTCCGTGGGCCACTGCGTGGAGCCCTATTAAGCTTATTTTAATATAATATATAAAAAACATTTTTCTATGTTATTTATCGATTTTTATTAGGTCTAGAACAGTAATTTGTAGCCACATATATATTTGTTTCTAACTTATTAGAACTAAACAAGTAACAACCGTAATCAAAAGAGATATATAACGAAATATAATTGTTAAAAGGTTGTATATCAGATTATTTCAGACAACCTTCAATTATTATTTATATAACAATATAACACAATATATTTCAATTTCTGTAATAACATACGTGTCTAAGACTAATTAGCAGTAATCTAAGCAAAAGCTAGATTGTTATGTAATAGTAGAAATTCTAAATAATTGTATTAGTGCGCAAGGGTTAGCTATATTTCGGGATTTTAGTTTAATTTATGACTATATACAATTTATGTTTAATATAATATACTGGTATATATATATATATTTGATTATTTAGAAAATATTTTAAATATAATAAATAATAAATAGTTTCCTTGTGCCTAATAACTATTTAACGTGTGTGATTTTTATGTTATTTATATTACTTATATGTTTTAAGTACCTACTCATCATAAATGTTAGGCGGGTAGAACTGAAAATTCGCCAATTGTGAGACATTTTCACTTTTGATTTGTCTTTATGTAATCCATCTCGGAGAAATGAAGAATATCACGGAGAAATGAAGAATATAAGTTGACGTGGTTGCAGACATAACGAAACAGTGTTAAAGAGATTATGGAAAAAATAAATCTCACCACGGCTCCGTTTTTTTAAGAGAGAAACCGTCGTTCACTTTTTCTCATATCTTATAACTTGAAAGTAAGTTGAAAATTTCTTGTATAGTTAAGTCGTTAAAGAGTTAGGTTCTTAAGTGAGCTAGTAACTTATTATCTTCTTTAAAAAAAGGTTTACTATCTAAATGATTTATATGCAAGATTTTAGTTCAAATTTACGTACAAATGTACTTTAAAAAATAATATTTATTCTTGTTAAATTTTATAGAAATTATCCATACCTATATTATAAATTCGAAAGTAACTCTGTCTGTCTGTCTGTCTGTCTTTTACGCAATCAGGGCCAGACCGCTAATTTAATTGTGATAAAATACTCATATAGAGATACTTGAGGGTCTCGGGATGAACATAGGATACTTTTTTTTCTCATATTTGTAATATTTTCGATATATACCAATATATTAAAATACTTATTAATTTGACATGCAATTTATTCCGCCATGTTTATAACAACCGCCGTTGCTAAGCAACGATTTGCAAAGTTTGTTGTTAGAAAACGTCACCCAAAATAAGTTTGCTTAACGCATACATGGCGCGCGCCGACTCAACCTTATGAGACACAAAAACAATATTCTCCAAAAATATTGTCCCTTAAATATTGTTTAAAAAAGTCCGCGTTGATATATACTATAGATATAGATTTGTATACATTAACAAAAATTAGATGATTTCTATAATTTGATATTCATCCTTATGAAAATAAATATAATAGTCACTTTTAGCATTTCATCTAGATGGAAATTATACGTAAGATGGTTTACTGTATAACAATTTAATAAATAATTAAGGAGATGTCAGTGATTCGGAATGACCTAGCCTACGAGTGGTAGGTATAGTATGACCGACGCGAACGGGCAGATGACTTTGATGGTTTTGTAAATTTTTATATATTTTCGAATTACTGTTAATTTTTATTTAATTATTTGCTGCTTATTACTACTACTACTTATTAATTTATCTCAGTTCGGTTATCTATACCGATGTTATACACTTAAAATATCGTAATTTTAATCATTTGGGATTTTATTTAATATTGTTCGCAAAAATTATTAATTATTTAATATAGAAAAATGTTTAGTACGCGCGCACGGCAAACTTTAGGTACTTTTTCTAATATTAAGAATTTCCTTTAGTTACTTTTACTTCTTTTGTTTGTTCATTTCGGTTACTCAGATATTTTATCTAATAATAAATCTCCACTTATTATTCTTTTTTAACTTATTTTAATTATTTAGGCTTATATTTTCTTACAAATTCTATTGAAAACCGAAAATAATTTCATAAATATATTTAATAAATAATCGTATAGTTCAAGCGGGCGTAGCCGCGTCCGGGCCCACTATTTTCTATGAAGATGATCAAATATCATCCAAATAGAAGCCAGTCGTGGTTCAGGGGTAGAAGTGCGAAACTGTAAACACGACTGGTATTGCGATCCTCACTCGAGGAAACGAAATATTTATTTAAATTTATTTTTTCATTTCTCTGGTGTCGAGGCAAAAGCGCGGCGTTAAGTTCCCTCACTCATCACGCAATGTCTCTACAATTCGCCCGAATATGGGGAACGGAGTGTCTTAACACAAGGTTACCTCTGACTAGCCTGCTGTGTGCGGGACGACGTGAATTTTTATTCTACTAATAATAAACATTTAGCTAGAAAATAATCTAAAAACCAGAGCATTAGTACGTAGTATTACGTAATTATTCCAAGTAAACGTATTCCATAAAGGAAATGCCAAAAGCTACTTTCCCCCATCGATAAACAGCCACGGTCGAGTTAATGAAACCACAGCTATACCCTAAAACAAATCAAATCAATATATGCCGCATAAACATCGAGGCGCCCTAAAGTATAACGTAATAATACTGTTCACATTTCTTCCAAGTAATACCGTTTCTAATAAATATGAAGCATACTCAGTTGAGGAGTTGGTTATGCGGAAATATGCCAATCTGCAAATTCTTATAGCAGTTCGATAGTTTAGATATATTATATATCTTGATTTTTTTTTTTTAGAGTTCCTTACCTAAAGAGAAAAATAAGACTTTTATAGGATCAGTTCGTTAAATATCTGTGTTGTTATTTATTTGTTTGGTTGGTCTTCCGTCATTCAAGACCAATTCTTTCAAGATGAAATTTGTGAGACTTGGCAAGAAATGAAAACTTACAGTACAATTAAAGTGAAAAAAATGGATATAATCACAACATCACTACGGTTTCATATATAAGAAACTACCAGAAATTATATGGATTGGTACATTTTAGCATAAACTTCTCCACATCACATAAGAAAAAGGTCGCCCCTGCAAGATATGCCGGTCACGTGCGAATTATTGGCAACGAGAATCAGGGCCTGGTGTCAATCCAAGACCATTGGTCCTCAGAAGTAATGGATATATAGTGTCACCCACTGTCGTGATCGGGATCTCCGGCAAACACGTGATTGCGTATTGTATTTTAGTAAATCTGTGTTGATTTTGGGTCTTGCCTCTTAAATCCTAAATGTTTTTTTTGTAGAGATTTCTCGATTTACTTATAATTAATTTCATCGATAAAGGTGCTGTAAGATTATCAGGGGTTATTTTCTAAATTAATTAAATTTTTAAATAAAATTATTAGATAATTTTCTAAAATTTCTAGTGCTATATTGAAGTAGCGATATCACTTTAGAATTAAATCCCACAGTATAAATCATATTTGAATTTACACCACGTAACATATATAACTTAAAATAAGAAAGAGCCAATCGAAGAATAAAGAAACGGTATAAATGATATATTATATTTATTTGTTGTCCTATTAGCCTAACAGAGTCTACCTAACGTTTACATTCTATAAGATGCCATTGAATATACTACAATACCTATATATTAAAGTATTAAATTCCAAAAGCAACTTACGATCCTGCGTATGTTTTAAATATTTTGAATGTGTAATAAATACGCGTTGTCATAATAAAAAAGCAATGGTGTGTATATTATTTCCTGATTCAGCTCCAATACTGCTATATCAGGGAGCTTCCAACTTTTATAAATCATTCCGCCATTTTAAAGTGGGGTAATATAGTAGTGGAGTTACGAGAGCGCCAGAGTTTGAAAGTTTGTAAAAGCTATCTCCTTATCAACTGCCGCTCAGAGTGACGCGTTCAACTAAATCATGCGAATAAGATGTCTAACTACGATCTCGATATTGATGAAACTTTTAACTGGATAGTTGAGAAAATTTTGCTTATGACTGTACTTAAATTAAAATTATTGAACCATTTTCATCAACGCAATTATATATGTCGCCCAATTTATTTATATTAGTTGTTTTGATAGTTGCACATTGTGTAAACCAGACTGCACAACTGTCGCGGTTGTTATGGGTTTGATTCCCGACCGGGGGAAAGTTATTTTTGTAGTGTATCACGAATACAGCAGGCTATGGAAAGGGAACCTGGGCATCTAGTGTTAAGACACTTCGTTCCTTATGTCACCATCTTACCCTGCTATGGAGGAAAAAAACGAGAGAGAGAGAGAGAACATACAAAGAAAGGCAACCACACGATTACAATAATGTTTATTATATTCAACAGAATATAATATTTCATGAAATATCAATGCTGATTTTTCATTTAATTCTACGTTAATGATTGGGACAGCGACGTGCAGTGCTTTCGTAGTTGATTAAGTGAGCTTTTCAAGTGTATGGCGCATTGAAAAACACACTCGTATAAATAAATAAATTATTATTATTTATTCATACGATATTTGTGTACTTGATACCAAAATTTGAAATTTGGTTTAATATTATATTTTATTTTTTTTAATTTTTGAGGCCAGGCGTGGCGCAGGGGCACAATGTGTGCCGGTAAGCGCGGTTGGTTGTGGGTTCGATCCCCACTCGAGGAAATTAAATATTTAATATCTTTACTTCTTCACATTGGTGTCGAGGCAAAACGCGGCGCTGAGTTCCGCCACTCAACACGCATTGCTATATAAAATTCAGCGGAAAGTGGGAAGCGGAGTGTCTTAATACTAGGTTCCTTTTGCCTACCTTGCTACATATGGGGGACAGCGTGAAGCTGACAATTAAAAAAAATTAAAGCAAACTTCAATATACTATGATTCTGTGACGATTATACAACTTATGTTCTTGGGTTTGTTTCTGTTTTTCTTTAAGAACGACAGTATAAATTTTAAATACTTTATTTTAAATTATTTTCCCTAATGAGTGAAACCATAAACCAGTGACTACTCACTAGACCAGAAGTTTAAAAAATATATACTTCAAATCAAGATAATCAAGATAATGTTAGTTTTAACTAAAAATTATATTCTCGACGGCGCATCATGTGGGTACTTAAGTTTAATTAGCAGAGTAACCGAAAGCTACACTGTATCTCTCCCCGAGGACATAAATGTTAAGTAAATTTTGTTTAATGTCATTTAAATTTAAATGGGTCAGGTATTATTATTGTAATATTTGTAGGTTAAGTGAGAATTACAATAGTTCCTAATTAATATATCGCTTATAATGTAAAGCGGAAAACCTTTACTCAGCCAATACCCATACTTTAACATAGCTAAACTGTGTAAATTATTTTTTGGAAGCAATTATACAATAGAATTTAAATATTTAGTTCCAATTTCTAACTAACATTGTGAGACACGGCCAGGAGAACCAAATGGTGCGGAGGCATGCAGGTTCTGTACTGGGAACATCTAACAAGACGACGCTCAATAGGATTGGTTTCTAACCAGGTGGACGGCCGATCTAGCCAAGGTCGCTGGAAGCCGCTTCTCTCTTCTTAAGAGATGTTCTCCCTATGTTCAGCAGTTCGGGTCATGCGGTTGACACAACGACAAAAATAATTAAGGTCATATTTCTTTTATTATAACAGCATTAAAGAAACTTGCCAAAATAATCCAAAAAACACTCTCAAGATATGCAAATGTTTCGCATAAAGTAGCTTAGGCACTGACTGATTTTCCCAGAACGCTTCGCTTTTCGGGGCGAAACTCATTTGCAATTATTTACATGGTAAGTAGCTGATGGTGATTGAAACTGACAGTCTCCATCTGATTACGGGAAATTACATTTGAAACGTATTTTAACATGACCCTTTGTTCGAGCACAATTCTATTAGACTGGTTTACCGCGTATAATTTAACTGTGGCCTAGTTTTGCCTAAATATTGTTTAACTATACTGACGCGACTGACTGTGACGTCATAGTCTATTTACGTTGCAATTTGTTCGGATATTCGTTAATGTTAATTACATATAAATTTTGTTTATATGTGATTTATTGATATTTGAATTGCTTTTGTGTGTATGTGTGTTGCTAATATGTAATGTATTACTTTATTTAGATAAAAATATTTAAGTAAAATAAGAAACAGCGAACAAGCGAACGACTGTTAGCAGTACAGGTGGTGGGTTCGATTTCCACTTGAGTTGAGTCCGCGTTGAGTTCTGCCACTCAACACAATGCCTCCAATAAGTGGGAAACTGATATCTTAACACTAGGTTCCCAGGTTTCATCTGTCTACACTTCTATGTGAGGTATGGTAGGTATGGCGTACATAATACAGGATATTGAAATTAAGACGTGAACATCTAAGGAAGATATCTTACTAAAAATAATTTTCTTAATGCTTTATTATGTATTGAAACGCCCACTTGAAAAGAGGCGCTATGAAAATACAAATATCAGCTTAACTGGGTTGTTAATATTCATCATCATTTTGATGATGAAAATAAATCATTATAACATAGAATAAAATATGTTTTTTTAACCGACTTCTGTAAGGAAAGGAGGTTATCAATTCGACTGTTTTTTTTTTATAATTTAAAATACTATAAAGATATTTTATGTAGGACATGACTGGCCTAGGTTTTTATATTCCATTTACAAAGTATAATATTAAATGAAGGTTACCTTTTACATTTAAAAGAAGTTCGTGTAAATGTAATAGCATTTTAAAAATAAAACAAAGTAGATATAAAGCCCATTCGCAGAACAAGAAAGCTGCTGACGTTAAAAGAATTAAAAGCTTCGCAAAACTTATACGTTGTGAGAATTTCGTGAGAACAAATAGTGGAAGTTAGAATTCACGGGCCGAGGCTAATCTCTCGCAAGTCCACGGTCGCGTGTGCTTAGAATATCTTTTTGTATTTGCAAGAAGGTTCTAAAAGAAATAAACGTTTAGAGCTAAATGTAATATAGCTCGGCGTTGAGTTCCGTCACTTAACACTCAATGGCTTAAACATTTTGGCGGAAAGTGGGGAACCAAGTGTCTTAATACTAGGTTCCCTCTGCCTACTCTGCCGTATGCGTGAAATTGATTTTTCATTTGCTTTAAACATTTAACAAGGAATTCTTTAGCTTCACTCTGTATCCTGTAAAAAGCACCGAATTCTAGAGGCGTGATAATTCTAGAGAACCACCGAATTCTAGAGAATTCTAGAGGTGTGATAAGAGGCCGGCGCAGCGCTTTGCCTAGACAGCATAACGAAGAAAATAACAATATGAAATATTTTTTTTATTAACAAGCTTGTGCCCCGGCGCCACGACTGGCCAGATTAATTATTTTTATTCTTAATAGGAAATGAATTTTGAACATAAGCACACAATTTTCAATTGACAATACGTCATAAGCACTTACCCCCACCCCCACTCCAGCAAAATACTCTTTACAATTACATAGACGTTGTGTATATCAAATCGCTCCCCTAAACAAGGGTGATAATTCGAACAAACGACTCCAGATAAGAAAGCGCGTGCATCTCAAGACAATGCTTGCTCATCCCCCTTTGTTCCTGTTAATTAACTCACCAAATCATTTCATTCTACTTCAAACGATTCATGACCCACATAGATTTTGAACTAATTCGTATTTTCTAGGCAGAGGGAACCTAGTGTTGAGAGACACTACGAATAGAGAGTTCTCTATCTCTATGCTGTATCTTTTATCAATATCATATCTGCTGAGTATAATTAGACATTGAACGAATAAAAATATGAATAATTGAATATAACAGTAATATTACTGGTTAAGTCAGAAGTAGGTCGTTATCGCTGCCCCGTTGGGAAATGAAGGAGCGCAAAAATTTTATTCGTCCGGAAAATTTTCCGTTCACTGTAACTCTGAAACGGATTACATGTTTTATTAACTAAATAAGTGTTGTTTTCACGCTTCTTGCTTTTCGTAATTGTATGCGATATCTGGTATCGTTAGAATATTTTAATTAACGCCATTAATTCTGTTTGAGAAACAAATAGACTAGCGAATATAAATCTTTTCGGATGTATTGTCGTTTAGAATCTACGTTTATATATTTTTAGTCCCCAATGTACTAAAGTGGTGGGTTGGCGCCATGGCGCAGAGGCGCAGCAAATGTGAGACTGTACGCGCGACGATTCTGGAGTTGATTCTAACTTGGAGGAATAAAATATTTAGCATTTTCATTTCCTCGCTCTAGTAATGAGCTCCACCACTCAACACGCAATGCTTCCAGAATTCGGCAGAAAGTGGCTAACTGAGTGTCTTAACACTAGGTCTCTGCCTACCCTGATGTGTGCACAATACAGCGTAAAGCTTATCTATATATATATATATATATATATATATATATATAATAAAACTGTAAAGGTAAAATCTGTACATTGAATATAAACTAAAAAAAACACTTCATACTAATACAACTAACAGAAAGTAAAAATATGATTTTTGGAATTCTTGTCGGTCTGTCTGTCTATTGTTCTCCTTAAACGCAAAAACTACTGGACGGATTTAAATAAAACTTCTTTTGTTGCATAGATATTAGTCTTCGCCTACATATAGGCTATAATTTATTTTGATGGTCCGAATATCTGATGTGAAACCCTAACAGCCCGCCTAATCTATAAGAGATATTAATATAACGCTTTAATAACAGTTATTGAACATGATGAGCATTCTCTATTGACTTAAAAAAATTGGATATCATGTGGAACCCCAGTCACCCAGCTAAACTTTATAAGATATACATATATAATGAGACCTCTTAAAATGTCTTATTCTACGTAATACTCATTTTGTTTTAATTCCCTTCCCACATATTTTAATTCCCTCCTCATTAAACTTATATTCAGAAATTATTTTATACAACTTCTATTTCTACTATTCTATTTCTACTATTATAAAACAAAAGAGATTGTTTAGTTGACGTGGTAATCTCAAAAAATACGGATTAAAATTGCATAACTAGTGTTTAGTAATGCTTAGGCTATATTACATCACGATATAGGCAAAGGGAACGTAGTGTTAAGACACTTTATTCTCTATTTTCTGACGAATTCTGGATTCTGTGTTCAGTGGGAAAACTCAACCCCGCACTTTGCTCGACATCAGAGCGAAGAAATGGAAATATTCGATATTTAACTTCCTCAAGTTGGTGGTCCTCAATAGAACCCACAACGTGCCGCGGTACCAGTCACACTTTGTTCCCCTACGCTACGACTGGCCTCATAATTACCTTTTACTAGATACATTTCAAAGCAATATGTTATAAGTTATTAGCTATTTAAAAGGCAGTATAACATAAAGATACCCTGTAGTACTATTGTATCAGTTACAAGCCACACACTCCTGGTCCATACATACGAGTAACATGTACTTATGTAGGTGCTAATGTGGTGTGAGTGTGTAGTCTTCTATTATATTTTTCTATCTATTTAATGAAGAATAAAATATTACTGTTTTTATATAAATATCAAAGTTAAAAGTCCCATGACGCACAGAAAAAATAAACTTCTAAGTCAAGGCAAATACGAGCGTTTATGTTGTGTTTTTGTTACTTTGAATGAAATTCGCACCGTAATCTATCCTATAGAATACTTCTCTTTGACCTTACATCATGAAATTTGATAACAAGTTAGAACTTACAATTCCTACGAAAAAATATTTTCCATTGTTCCCGAACGGTTTCTCATGTATGGAATATACGAATTATTTATACTTTATTAGTTGAACAATACGAATTTAATATTAATTAAGTGTATTTAAGTACTAATTTAACTAATACTTTCATAATATGTATAATTTCCTTCCTCAAAAACTAAACTTCAAGTTTTTACAATTTATAATTTTCCAAAAATACTGAAAAAAAAATTATAGTAATAAGTTAATGGATAGCCGTTCAGTTTAAATTTACCTAATTTAATTTAATATTACAGTAGATACCAAGAAAAAATATTTTAACGTTAAGGGTTTTTATCCCCCTTACAAGAATTCCCTTACAGTAAGGGTAAGAGGCAAATTGATGTCGTTAAAACTATTCATTACAAGCCAGTGCAGCTTTTCCATGCTTTTTTGAATGGAAAAAAGATAAGGTAAATAAGCGTACAGGTCATCTGACGGTAACTAATCACCGCCGCCCGCGAGTCCGTGTAACTGTTCAGAGGAGCTACAGATGCGTCGGCGGCCTTTGAGGTGGAAATTATGTTTTGGAAAGTATCCAAGTCGTATCGACCTGGAAGCATTGCTGCAAAAAGGCCATTCCACAGTTGCGTCACGCGTGGAACGAAGTTCCTACGAAACCGCTCAGTAGTGTAGTGCCACGTATCCAGATGGTGTGGATGGTATTTAAGTTTATGACTTATTGTGCGGTTAGAAAATTCGACAGCAGGTAACCGGTCAAACAGCCAGTTAGCCAGCCAGCCAATTAGTACAGATCATTGGTTCCCCAATGTTGCAAACGGTTCTACTTTGTATGCAATTAAAAGTGCCATGCTGGCACTGGTTGAGACAACAGTAGTCCTTATGAAGGCGTACCTTAGACCTATAAAGCTTCTGATGATCACTACTTTCTTTAAGGCCAACTTGGCCTTGCTTTCTAAATGATCGCGATACTATGAGTCCCGCGTTCTATATAAGGGCAATGTTTTTGAAGACTGGTGACACGACAAATGTTGTGATTAACGCGCAAACTTATGTCTTCTGGAGGTTGAATTAAATCAAGTTTCTTTCACCTATGAGGAAACATTCCAAAAGGGATTCGGATTCCCGAGAAAACAGTGTCCACTGTGCTATTATCTACATAGCAATGTATTCTAAAATCCTCTAGCATATGATTGATATGCAGAAGAAACAGCGTTGAGGCATGTCAGCCAGTCTAAATTGTAAGAGATATTAATATACTGTCTTCGGGAAAACTGAATATTTTGACAAACAATTTCTACATATTTCCACATAACAAAAATTAAGGTCTGGAGTACCTGACGTTGAACCCTAGCAGCCTATTTAATCTCTAACATATATAAATATAAAGTTGATCAACATCACAAGCATTTTCTGTCCACATAATAAAAATGAAGATCTGGAGCAGCTGATATGGACCTCAACAGCCCTGCTTAACCTTAAGACATATGAATATAATGGCTTAGGAATAGTTGTTCTGCGCGGTCAGTGTTGAATGAAATGAGGTTATTATTGTGCCCCGATAATTTAAAATGACATAAGCTACGAGTACCTCTATGCGGTATCCATGAATAATCATGAAGTTCAAGCGAGCGAAGCCGCGGGCAGACCGTTAGTTTGACATAAACTAATCTAATGAATCTTTTAATAAAACTTTCACTTTTCGAATCAAATCAAATCTAAATATCAGCCCCTAAGCTATTATCGTATATTTACATTTATAATCAAACGACTAAACCTTATATTTGGACAACGTCTTACATCGTCAATGTCAAACATTACAGGCATTGTAATCTTATTAAAGTAATATTATTAAAACCATAAGCAAAGTAAACAAACATGTTTATACTATTTGTAAAGTACCAAAGACGCTAAGAGCAAACTTACTCCTATTATGTTAAGTGATTATCTGAGCTAGTCCTCGTGTCGTGGCTCTCACAGACATCCCTCTCACAACCTAACAAATGCTCAAATTTGCATTTTGTTCCAAATGCGGACCGACATTTCATATTTGTAGTCATTTAGTGTGATATTTACGTACATAGTCTAGGATTTAGCGAGACGTCGAAGCTTTGTCTCGTTTGCGTAGATTTACACACAAATTTTGATTTAAAAGAACATACATATACATTGCCTGACGCCTCGCTTTGCCTCGACATTTGAGAAAATAAAATTGTACCTATAAAAACTAGTACCTATAAAATATTTCTTTTCCTCAAGTGAGAATCGAGCCCACAACCTCTCGCATTTACAGTCACACTTCGTAACTTACGCCTCAATAAAATTATAACTAACGATAGCATGCAAGCAAGAGTAATTAACCAAAATACGCTACAATTAGCCCCTTAAGTGCGCCATTTGCAGTTAGACGTTAGTTAAAAGAAGACACTTTGTGCTGTTTTGAACGTCGAGTATGTAATTACAGTGCAATTGGTTTTAAAAGCTGTGCATAATTATAGTCCGTGCAGTATGCATCTTTATAGATAATCGTCGTTTTCTATGCATTTTAATTTTCTAAGCTTCTAGCAGGGTAGAAGAGGATCTAGTATTAAGGCACTCTGTTCCATACGTGCTCAGCGGCGGAAGTCAACGCCATCCATAGTATCATAACCAGAGTGAAGAAATAAAAATATTAAATTATTCATATCCGCTAATGGAAATTGAACCCATAACCGTCGTATTTATAACACGCTGAGTGAGTATTATTTTTTCACAAAGTAGTACATCTAATCATCCATTACTACCACGAGCTCAGCTGAATCAACCAAAAGAAAACCAACGGCTGGGTCATCAATAAAAGCAGCAAATGTAACAAATTCATTCCCAAATAAAGCAATATTCGAATCAAACCTTCATAGCAAAAAGGGAAACAATGCATTCGATTCATTAATCAACGTCACGTCTAGCGAGTGACCGATTTCCTCTAGATTTTCCGAGGATTGAGTGTTTGTAAAAAGGGATGGGGAAACGTGTTTTGTCAACGACCTTTTGGCTTAGTGGGAGACCATCTGTCTGTTATATTGATGATGGGTTTGATTTTTGTCTACAGTTAATTCTACTTAAATCTATGTATGCTTCTATTTGTTGTTATAAAGCTGAAGTGTATGTTTCATTAAAGATACTATCTTTGAATTGAACAACGTATTTTGTATTTCTTTTATCAAGGAAGGAAATGTGTCTTGTCTTAATGGAATAAGAGTGTCTTAGATTCCTACCCCACCTACCCTGCTGTACGCCGTTAACGTAAAATAAAAACCTACGTAACATATATTCCAAAACAAAAAAAATCCTCAATTCGTTCTACCATTCTGTACCTCAATATATTACATGTTAAACACCGCCTCGCATCTCCATTGTTCCGTGAAGGCACAATTAAGGCACAAACGCTTAACGTTTTCATTTTTAATTCCCGCTATCAGAGTTGGAAATTTAAAAAGCAGATAATATTTTTAGCTGAACACAACGCTGCGGTGCGGTCAGGACTCAGGAGCTGTAAAATGTGCCTTTTATTGCTCTCCTTTAATTACATTCTTCGCACTCGCGCCGAGCTATTTGCTTCGTTTGCTTTTCTTTGCCGTTGCGTTGTGGATTTTTGTAATATTAACGTTCGTTTGTATTATTTCATATTTTTCAATTGTTTTTTTTTTATGATTTACAAATAAGTTTGTTGTAAGGAGGATTGAAAAAGAGTCTAAAATAGACAAAATAATAATCTATACCAACCAACTAATAGGTAATACCAACCTTACCTGATGAAATTTTTTTTTATCTCTTTAGCCTTTTCATACATGAACCTCAGGGGGATCCTCATGCTTTTTAGGTGACCCTCCTCCAGTATCATCGATGTTATGTTTTTGGAGGTCAAACCAGGTCTCTATCTACCTCTCTTACTATTCAATTTTCTTTCATTACTCTTTTTTGCTTAGACAATTCAATTTTGACATTCTCTAGAGTGGGGACCAATGCTTGCCATTCGCATTCAGATAATGCAATGAGCACTGCATCATTTGTGTAAATCAAGAAAACATTCAGGCCTACTTTCACTCTTATATTCTCCCACTTTCTTTCACTAAAAAGAAGACTACTACTAAGAACAAAAGAAAAATAAAAATATAATTTAATAAGTATTATTTTCTTTAGTTTAAATATAAATTAACTGAGTATTAATAGTGCTAAGAACAACTTATAAAATAGGCTAAATATCAATAATAATAATAATACAAAGAAGTCCATTTGTATAATTATTTCTACAAATCACGTTTTCTTATTAAAGATAGTACCTATTGATAACTCACTTCGGAGAAAGGAAAATTGTAGCTTTTTAACTTTTCTTGAATAAATATATTTTTACCATTGTTAGATCTTTCTTTGTATTGTATAAAATATCACAGAGTAGTGAAAAAACAACCGAGATAATTCAGGTCAGGTATTTTTTTAATAATTTTTGTTTAATATTTTTTTTAGTTTATATAATTACTAGTGGGCCCGGACGCGGCTACGCCCGCTTGAACTATACGATTAGTTATTAAATATATTTATGAAATTATTTCCGGTTTTCAATAGAATTTGTAAGAAAATATAAGCCTAAATAATTAAAATAAATTAAAAAAGAATAATAAGTGGAGATTTATTATTAGAAAAAATATCTGATAACCGAAATGAACAAACAAAAGAAGTAAAAGTAACTAAAGGAAATTCTTAATATTATAAAAAGTACCTAAAGTTTGCCGTGCGCGCGTTCTAAACATTTTTCTTTATTAAATAATTAATATTTTTTGCGAACAATATTAAATAAAATCCCAAATAATGAAAATTACGATATTTTAAGTGTATAACATCGGTATAGATAACCAAACTGAGATAAATTAATAAGTAGTAGTAACAAGCAGCAAATAATTAAATAAAAATTAACAGTAATTCGAAAATATATAAAACTTTACAAAACCATCAAAGTCATACTATACCTACCACTCGTAGGCTAGGTCATTCCGAATCACGGACATCTCCTTAATTATTTATTAAATTGTTATAACCATCCATCAGTAAACCATCTTACGTATAATTTTCATCTAGATGAAATGCTAGACTATTATATTTATTTTCATAAGGAAAGGAATATCAAATTATAGAAATCATATAATTTTTGTTAATGTATACAATTCTATATATATAGTATATATAAATGCGGACTTTTTTAAACAATATTTAAGGGACAATATTTTTGTAGAATATTGTTTTTGTGTCTCATAAGGTTGAGTCAGCGCGCGCCATGTATGCGTTAAGCAAACTTATTTTGGGTGACGTTTTCTAACAACAAACTTTGCAAATCGTTGCTTAGCAACGGCGGTTGATATAAACATGGCGGAATAAATTGCATGTCAAATTAATAAGTATTTTAATATATTGGTATATATCGAAAATATTACAAATATGAGAAAAAAGTATCCTATGTTCATATCGAGATCCTCAATCTCCATATGAATATTTTATCACAATTAAATTAGCGGTTTGGCCCTGATTGCGTAAAAGACAGACAGACAAACAGACAGACAGACAGAGTTACTTTCGAATTTATAATATAGATATGGATGATTTTATTTTTTTTATATATCATACGTATTATTGGTACAGCGAGTGAGGGATGTGGGCTCGATTCCTTGCTCTCGTAACTAGACAAACAAAAAAGCGTTGTTAAGTTCATCCACTCAAGGAAACTCAGGAAAGTGTGGAGCGAGTAGTAGCTCTGCCTACCTTGCTTTATCCGGGAAACAGTGTGATCCCTAAAATAAAACAATAATTTATACACAAATAAATAACTATGCCATATAATAAAATTATTATATTTACTTAGAAATAGATAGATAAATATCATTTTTAATTTATAGGTCAATCGGATCATGAAAGAAATGATAAACATTTTCTTAAATTCTTATTCTACTTAATAAGTTTTAGTTCGCTAGTTACAACATATATTAATAGACGCGGCAAACGAACACTATAAAGTTAAAACATTCCACGTAGTATCACTTAAGCAAGTAGACGACTCGAATAAATAAAGTAACAAAGTTTCCCCTACAACGTCTCTGCGGAACTAATATTGACATAATTAATAACAACGGGACGCCAGCGAGGGGGGTGGCCAAGAATCATAACTAGTGTTTGAGATCCCAGTTCGCGTTTGCTGTTAAATGATTTTGTTATAATATTGTAATTTATACTAGCCGAATGTCTAAATGAATGATTCTCTAAATGATTTTTTTGATCTTAGCAAATAATGAAGGTATAAGCTGTATTGATTTTATTGGTAGCTAGACCTAAAGTTTATATAATATTAGTACTAAAAATGTAAATTCAAGGAAATAAAATATGAATGTGAATGAAACTATTATACAAAGCCATCAATGCCCTTCGGCCAATCAGTGCGCAGGGCACTAGGGTGTGACTGTAAACGTGACAGGTTGTGAGTTCGATTCCCATTCGACGGAATATCTAATATCTTAATTTCTTTGCTGAAGTCGATGCAAAGCGGGAAGCTGAGTTCCGCTACTCAACACGCAATGCCTTCACAATTTGGTGGGAGGTGGCTAGCGTACCCTGCTACATGAATCGTGAAGCTGAAAAAAAAAACCTTGTCTTTGATTTAAAATAATTCGGATACTTGTATCTTTTCAGTTTACACTGCTTGCATTTCTTATTTTTGGATTAAGTAGATACAAGAAAAGTACCTACCCTTTAATACATCTTACACATACATATGAAAACTCGTAATTTCCTCCAAATGGATGCGTAATGAAATTCACCATACTCGTGTACAAAATAGCGAAAAATATGTCTTTACCAGCTGTTGCTGACGTAAAACGGCATGAAATCTTCAAAGCGTGGGGTAAGAGCTCGTTCATATGTAGCAGTCTACTGAGATTTATTCTAATTTTTTTTGGGGTCTTGATTATTATTTAATGTCTTAGCTTCTCATATTTCTTGAATTATATAAACATTTTTTTTTTATATTATGATATTTATATATTTTCATATTTGATAATCATAAATACAGACATTTGAAAAACAAAACACAGACGTCTACATTATAACGGCACTCAATTAACACGCAAAGTAAAAATTTCCACGCGATTGGCTAATCTGAATAAGCTTCAAACGAAGTCTTTCACGCACTGGAAAAAATGTATCTCTTTGTGTTCATTTCGATTCACTCAATTCGAGAGCCCTCTAGAAGGGTTGGAGCTCCCACGTTAAGTGTTCCTTTGCTAAATAAGGCGTAACTTATAGACTCGTGACTCGCCTCTACAGTTGCCATATTTCTGGAAAATATCAATTTTATACTGCATTGCCTTTTTAGATTTGGAAGTCGTTGAAATATTGCTTGTGGGGCGGAATGGAATGTTTAAATCTTGCTTGAGATAATGTTATTGCGATTTCTATACAACAATTCGAAGATTTATATATATATACTAGCGGACGCACGCAGCTTCGCTTGCGTATTTAGGGGTGAATTCTAATAACCCATGAAACATGTGTTCGATTAAATATTTTTAAGAGTCTAAATTTCAAATTTTATAAAAATCGGTTGCGATTTAAAGATTTTTCCATACAAACTTTCAACCCCTTATTTGTACCCTTAGGGGGTGAATTCTAGAAAACCATGAAACACATGTTCAATTAAATATTTTTAAGAGTCTAAATATTAAATTTTATAAAAATCGGTGGCGATTTAAGAATTTTTCCATACAAACTTTCAACCCTTTATTTGCACCCTTAGAGGGAGAATTCTAGAAAACGATGAAACACGTGTTCAATTAAATACTTTTAAAAATCTAAATTTCAAATTTTATAAAAATCGGTGCCGATTTAATTTTTTTTCCATACAAACTTTGAACCCCTATTTTACCCCTTTAGGGTTAAAATTTTTCAAAATCCCTTCTTAGTGGATGTCCAGATTATAAAAGTAAACATCTGTCCAAATTTCACGTTTCTACCATCAGTGGTTACGGCTGTGCGTGCGTCTTACCTCAGTCAGTGAGGACAAGTCCTTTTATATATATAGATATATATTAGTAAAATGGTTTGGGCGTTCAGTAATTGTAAAATGATGATGTAAATTAAGACTCACTCTGGTTACAAGGCAAAGCGCGGCGTTGAATTCCGCCACTAACCACGCATATCTCCAAAATACGAAAATGTAGTGCGTGGGTTAAATATTCTTTAAAAAAATGTAACATTGAATTACACTGTAAAATATACTGAACTCATATTCCAGTAGTTCTATCTATCATAATATAAACAAGCCTTTTTTTTTTAAGTTTGATTTCTTGCCTAGTCTATAAACAAGAAAATGCATTAAGAGTAAACTGCAAAAGTTGTATTTGATAACAAGGTCTCACTTTTATTAACACACATAGTATATATGATAAATAGACAAAAATAATTGGACATTTTACCAATATTTTGTAATAAATATGTATAAGTAGGAAGTAACAATTGTGCTTCAAATTGAATTAATTAAGGAAGTTTAATATTAAGATTCATTACATCTCAATATTGGCTGTCACAAATCATTAGAAACGTTATTCGAAATGACTCTTTTAATTGACTCAAATGTGACTTCATTGAATATTTCGTATCGTATTTATATTGGAAATAGGTTTTCAGTATATATTTTCTAGGATAGGAAATAAATTTAGTCATGCAAATGATATTGATTTTTAGCAACATTAATCACACTCCTAATATTTTATAATACTTAGATTAGAATAGGTTAGATTTTGTAGGACAAAATCCAGAGAAGTATATCTTAACATTTAGCTCCGCCAACTTCATATATTAAGCTTTGATCATAAAAAAGGTAATAATATTATCACATTTTATTTCATTATTTTACAAAGGAATACTATAATATTTTAAAACTTTTAAAACGCTTCAAGTCTGTCGGTAGCTAGGGTTCCACAAACACTGATATAGCATTCTGTATTAAGTTTTTATCCACCAGCTAATCGATAGCCTCTTAAGATGGTGGCCGAGGCTTTTCGTTAATAAATAGTTTCGTTAATGAAACTACTATCGACACAATGATAGTCTCACCGATATGATAGTAATCTTATGAGTCAAGTCCAAATATTATTATAAATATTAAGACAATTTTTAATAACCATTGCTAGTATAGTATATGTATTTTTACATGAATTTAAGGAATAATTTAAATCTCCATACTTTTTATTCAGTTAACATATGAACTTCCAACCATTATTAAACATTTGAAAAGGAAGAAAAGATAACGAGCTCCCTCCTCCACGTGATCAGGCCGAATTATGAGATACGTTACCTGAATACCAAATAAGTCGACGAAAGAACGAAGAAAACTTGCCCAAAATTATTACTGAACCAATCGGCGTACTGTCAACCCCTCGATAATACAGGTGAGATGATATAGAAGGACAGACACAGACAGTTTTTATAGGTAGGGAAGAACAATTGAATTCCTTGAATTATGGTTCTTTGGCATTGTTTTAATAACCAACTGTCTAGGACCAACTCAGATGTGGGAAATTCTATACATGTGTGAAAATATTTTATTATACATGAAATATTTAAATATACATTTAAATATTTCATGAAAACTTCAATATTTTACTTCAGAACTTATAGCAGAACATTGAAGAACTGAAGTAAAATTTTTCAATATTTTACTTCAGTTCTTTAATGTTCTGATATAATATTATGAAGTCTATTTGTTTGTTATTCATAAATATGATTAACAGTATAAATTTCTAATACTTTATAAAACCGGCCTCGGAAGTAGTTATTCCGTTCAAAATAAGAAAGAAGACGTGATTTGAAAATGGTAATGGAAAATTCGTCCAAAATTTCGTCTAATGGGGTCTAGCGAAATTGATTTTAAAGTAGGTATGGCTGTTTGGCGAATCTCCAATGAGATCGTGTTCCTGAGGTTATGAAAATGTGTTTTAAATAAACTAAATATTTGATCTTTGGTACGAGATAAGAAGGGTTTTTCAATTTGTTGGAATTCTTTTAAATTATATTATTCTTATATAATCTGAATATTTATTATGTAGTAATAGACAGATAGCTTCTGTAATATATTTAACGATGATGATGATGATGAAGTGGAAGCCCAATCTACAACTGTCGCGTTTACAGGCAGACGATCCACGATCTCATCATTAGTTTCGATAATTAACAATTACTGGAATTTGCAAAAAGTGTTTATGAATATCAATTAATAATAAAAAAATGATCGGAAAAATAATAAGTTATCAACATTATTATACATCCAGAATACGGCGTAAAGTGGGAAACGGAGTGTCTTAACATACATTTACGATTATTGGGTTATGCCGATAGTACTTTATTTATACATGTCAGTGTTAAAGTATCAATTCTATTGTATATTTTATATCCGTCAGCATCCATTGAAAATTTTCGAAAGGTCATTCTGTATACCTATTTAGATTCTAAAACCCTTTTAGGAAGCAGCTCGTGGGAATTCTGAACCAAATCAGTTTTGATAAATATCTCTCCATTTGAATACCTGCTTCTCACAAGTTAATTTTGTTGCCTTTGCTAAAGTTAGAAAGGTAAATATCAGAAATGATGCGATGTTATTACAAAGTTCCCCTACAGTAAGTAGGCACATATTATTGCTTTGAAACTAAAACTATATGTTGAAGCAAAGTTTATTAACATGAAATATCGATATAAATGGCTTTTCATACTTTAACTTAATTAATAATAATAGCTGTAATTGTGGTCGTTGTAGTTCTAGGCTCAAGTAGATTTATATACTAGGGGTTTTTAATTGGCTTCACACTCTATCTTGCATATAGCAGACTGCATATAGGTAGTAGAGGGAACCTGAGAACCTGGTGTTAAGACACTCCATTCCCATTAACATATATTCGAGTTTTTACAGTAGATATATGTATCACTAAGAGAACGTCCGGTATATCGACAGGAGATTATGGAGGATCCTGCAAGTCAGCATTAAAGGAAATGAAATTCACCTTTTGGTGTATATTTTCTTGTATATATTAGTGAACATGAATATTTTCGCTGTTGTAGCGAATCTGGAATAAACTTGATTGCGATATAATTATGAGAACAGTGCTCGAGTATTAATAATTTAAATAACTTCATTTTTCTTCTGGCCGGGTTTGATGGAGCGTGGCTACTATTAAACTAATATAGCAAGTTCTTTTTTCATCACAAGCAAGTCTCCTCTTCTTTATTTGAATCTCCTTCATTTGGGCAACATTATCTTCCAACTATCTATCATGGTGGTATCATTAAAGTCATATGTGAGACATCTCAATTCACACAACCTCAGAGGTAAGATATAACTATGTACGTATGTTTCTAGCACACTAATTTCCATATAACATACCCTATACTGTATGTTATATGGAAATTGTATTCCACAATTGTCGCCTTGTTCAGTGACAATCTTGATACTTAATTTGTATAAATATATACCTAGAGGCCATATAAATTATATTGGTTGTGAGTTCGATCCCCACTCGAGTAAATGAAATATTTATTTAAATTTACATTTTCGTTTCTTCGTTTTGGTGTCGAGGTAAAATGCCGCGTTGTGTTACGCCGCTCAGCACGCATTGCGTTATTGGGAATCCTGTGGAAACTGTGGAACGAAGTGTCTTGAGACCAGGTGTCCTTTGCCTAACCTGCATGTCCTATATGCGGGGTACAGCTGAAATATATCCTTGGCTGCCTTCATTTCGTATACGATCCCTTAACAAAAAAAGAGAGAAGAATTTTACTAAAAAGAATAAGTTCTAAACCAGAAAAAAAACTTTTCTACAATTATTTATTTATCAATTACTTTTGAAAATACGCTCGCAATTACTTGAAACATATTATTAAGTACCATTTACTATTGGACCCCGCCAGTTAAGCGTTAAATTGCAAGCGACATATGTATGTATTAATTATCATGTATTGCTATGGAGTACTTAGGGCTAATTACTTTGAGTTTAGATACCAACATGGAAAGTGTATAGATTGTTCGGAGAGCAGAGTGATGTCTCACGATGGGCCATCGTTACGTTAGCCGTCATTATGTCGTTACGTCTAGTGTCAAAGCCCTTCTTTCTCTGTTTTCTACTCCAATTTGGACTGCTTTTAAGTGGTGAAATTCATCGCTGTTGTTTGGTTTATGTCGTTTACTTGTAATCATCCACTCAAGTGGGAATCGAACCTGTGATTATACCGATTACAATTAGACTACTTCACTGCTCAATAATCGCTAGTTATTCTAAAATATACCTATAACATACGTCCTTCATATACATATTGTATTCATATACATAAGTACGGACGTAAAACAAAGCTGCATACATACATATACTCGTATATTGCTCAAATCCCTTGTTAGAAACGTTTCACAAAATTATTCATTTCCGCTCTCGCATAATTGACTAGATTTTCTATTAAATTTTAAACGGTATGAGAATAATTAAGAAGATTCCTCTCAAAGCTCGCTCACCAAATAATTAAAATTTAGCCCAAAACAATAACTGTGAATAATGAAGGAATTATTAACTGAAATTTTGCAGAAACATTTCTAATAATATATCAATACAATTTTACCTTACTTATAGAAATTATATTTTAAACGGGAATATTTTGCGACCCGATTCTTTTAGGGTTTTACAAAATTAAACAAAAGAATATTTTGTAAAGACTTCTGAAATAATGAGATTTTTTCCTCCCTTAAATAGTGTTCCAATTTTTTATGTTAAGAAATTATACTACCCAAAAAATCTCTACTATTTTAAGAATATTTATTCTTCCATGTCAATAACAACCATCGTTGCTAAGCAACGGTTTGCAATGTTTGTTCTTTTAAGAACACGTCACCCAAAATTAACTATTATTTTGATATTCATCCTTATAAAAATAGATATAATAGTCACTTTTAGCATTTCATCTAAATTGAAATTATAGTTTACTGTATAACATTCTAATAAATAATTAAGGAGATGTCACTGATTCGGAATGACCTAGACTACGAGTGGTATAGTATGACCGACGCGAACGGGCAGTTGACTTTTATGGTTTTATAAATTTTCATATATTTTCGAACTATTGTTAATTTTTATGTAATTATTTGCTGTTTATAATTTGTTTAAACTACACTTTGGTTCTCTTTTTATTTTATTTGATATTGCTCGCAAAAATTTACCTATTTAATATAGAATAAATAAAGTTTAGTTATTTCATAGAGTCGATATCTATGTACGCACGCACGGAAAACTTTAGGTACTTTTTCTAATATTAAGAATATCCTTTAGTTTCTTTTACTTCTTATAATTTTAAAGACAGTATCCATACATTCAAATCTGAAATTTCATTCATTAAGACGGTATTAGTAATTTTGTTCAACAAAATTCTTTAAATTGTTAGAAGTTTTTTATTTATTGTTATTGAGAAAAATGGGAGACGGGGTGTCTTAGCACCACCTACCTACCAAGCTGTATGCGAGATATACGAGTAGCTGAAGCTGAAGAAAAAAGGTGTTTGTACATACACATACCCACTCGTATAGCTTCTTGAATCAACTATGATAAAAATATACATTGAATTATACGTTATCCCGACAGTGCAATAATAGGATTTGTCGATACGTGTTTACTTTGCGAAAGATTACAGAAGAATCCTTTTATACTGGGATAACATTTTTCAATGATAATGTCATACGGATTGCTTTTATGTCACATAGAACATAGAAGAACATAGAAGTTGTAATGACTTATTTATTTATTACTATTTATTTTGTATTGCATAAGTATCTCATATTTTTTATAACATGCAGGTGTTATAAAAAAATTAAAAGTAGATGATGAGTTTGTGGGTTCGATTCCCATTCAAGGCCATTCGCCACTCAACACGCTCCATGCCTGCAGAATGCCTCTAGAGTTCGGCGGAAAGTCAGTAACGGTAGTGTTTTTATGACAACGGAGTGTCTTGGAACCTTCTAAGGTCCCCTCTGCATACAGCGTGAAGCTAAAGAAAGAAGATAACAGTTTTGTCTGTAATAAAAGAAATATTTGTTTTATCTCTGTAGTTGCAAAATAAAAACAAAAATTTTTGCATAATGTAATATTAACAACATTTTAAAGTCTTTTAAAGTGTCGTTCATACGTTTAAGATTAGAAAAACTTTACATAATAAAATGTATCTTACAATATTTGCGCTTTAACTGCATCTCTCTTGCACCTTCGTGTGTGATTTTTAAAGATTTTCTGGAGAAAAGCTTATTTCTCTTAGTAAACTAGAATAACTTAGGTACCCTATATATTTGAGACACTCCACTTAAAGAGTAATGACTGCAATATAAGTTTTTTTTAACATAAATTGATAGTCGTTAAGCCTCGTCATTTGCTGAGATAAAAAGTTTATAATGTAAGAAGAGCTGAATACTGAAAAGAGTATAAATCATTTGTATCAAATCTCATCTAAATTCTTTAGCCGTTTTTTGCATCCCAGACAACATAAAAAGTTATTTATTTTTACATTATTATTATGGAATTAAAAAATGTTATGTAACATTTTTCGCTTCACGCTGGATCACGCACATATCAGGATAGGCAGAGGAATCCTGGGAACCTAATTTGAAGACACTCCGTTCCCATTAATTTGCGTGTTGAGTGGCGGAATTCAACGCGGCGCTTAACTTTATTGTCAGTGCAAAGAAATGGATTTTTTTTTAAATGGGAATCAAACTCATAGTCGAGTTTACAATCGCTCGGTTTTGCCCTTGCACCACGACAGGCCCCTGTTGGAAGGCCTTATAGTAAATGCTTTAAAAATATATATCTTAATTTAGTTGATTTTATACAATCATATAAAATTATTATATATATAAGAATTTTAATCCTATTTAGTATATAGTAAAAAATATAGATAGATATGTTTCTTTTCTATACATAAAAACGTAAATAGCTCAATTACATTTTCAGTTCCACGTGTAAATAGAACAAAATTAACAATAACAGGCATAATTTTATATACATATACAAACCTCCTTCCTCTTGAGTAACAAAAGGCCTCTCATACAAGGTAAGTATACTGACCGTAAAACGAAAAATGTGTACGGAATTTTCACCTTAATTATGAAAAACATACGGATCATAACGCTATAAAACAAACAAAGGAAACAGAAACATTAACAAAATTCGAATTAATTTGTCAGTGAGTCCGTTTGCTTAGGAAATTTCGGACTCTAGAAAATCAAGGCGTCGAGATTAAAAATAAAATATTCATAAGCTATTTCAACGTTCATAAAGTAATTAAACTGTCACTGAGATTTAGCACGTAGCTTTGTTTTTGATAACTTAAGTGCGACATTTCTGTAATAAACAGAAATAAACTGTAAATAATATAATGTTTCAGATGCGGGGGGTTGGCCATCTGGATTTTATTATTATTGAAATTGTTTTTAAAGAAAATATTTTTTTTGCGAAGGTGTATTTTGTTGGAATTATTATAGCAACTTTTTTTTTTATTGTATATAGGCAAGCATTTGTCCGCTATCTCACCTGGTGGTAAGTGACGATGCGAACGATGGTGGAGCATGCTTGCCAGTATGGGCCAGGTTATACTTGTCGGGAACAGTTCACCAGACAGGGAGTTCCACTCCTTAGCCGTTCGCATTAGGAAAGTGGAGGCGAAGCGCTGCGTACGTAAAGGTGGTATATCGACGTCATATGGGTGAAATCCCTGCCTACCTCTAGTGTCCCACAGATGGAAAGGAGAAGAGGGTACTAAGTCATGCAGCGCTGCTGCACAGTCCCCGAAATATATCCTGTAGAATATCGTCAGGCAGACTACTTCTCGACAATGTTCAAGGCTTTGCAGCTTTGCCTCAACAGTCGCTGTACTATTTATTGAGGCCATCATTGTGCAGGTGCTCAGGCGTGTGACAGTAAATGCGTTGTAGATTCAAATCCCACTCAAGGAAATGAAATGTTTTCATTATTCTGGTGTCGAGGCAAATTGCAGCGTTGATTTCCGCCACTGAACTCCGAACCAAGTTCCGTCAGTCAGCATTTCCACTTATTTATAGGTAACTTACACTACCCTTTGTTCTACGCAAATGAAAACTAAAATTATTTAACAATCAACAAATTTCATATTCTGTTTTGTTGTTCACTAAAACCTTGTACAAAGACCTCGTTAATATTTCGCCATAAATATTGAAAACTTAAAATATCACTTCATAATCTGTTTCAAAATCAAAATTAGACAGATATTAATTCAAAGAGATCTAAAGTATAAGAACAAAAGGTCTTATCAGTATGGCAAAGAGCTTCGAATCAACTTTGGAAGATCGTGGCATAATTTAACGAAGTGCTTAAATTAATTATAAATCGTGAAATCATCCATTTAAAGATTCCACTGTCAGATTTCCAACAATTGCTGTGGTTGTGTGATAGATGTTGATAATAATCACTTATTTATGGCAAACTGACTGTTATAGTACAAGGATGGAAACCATTCTTTCAGCTTTACTCTATATCCCCCATGTAGCAGAGTAGGCAGAGGAAGCCTGGTGTTAAGAGACCCCGCTCCTCACTTATCACCGAATTCTGGAAGCGTTGCGTGTTGAGTGTTCTTCTTCTTCTTAATGTGCCTCTCCAACTAGTGAAGGCTGGCAGTCAACTTTGCATACTTATTTCTGTCCCTAGCCAAATGAATCAAATCTACGGCGGTTTTAATTCCAGTCCATTCCTGCAAACCGTTCAATCGTTTCGACCACTAAGACATATATAAGTTTATAGTTATTAAGAAAGGATTTCTCTCTCTTAAATTTGCAAAAACACTTTCAAACTCACTATTATACCATCTCATCTAAAAACACCAACAACTCTTCATATCCTGCTAAACAAGCCAGTGGCTTTCATGACATTTCGTTTCCGCGCGGTAATAGAATCAACACTACGCTACTTTCACAATGGCTGTGTTATGAATACGTAACGAGATATTAGCTGGAGCTGTAACCTCGTTAAGGGTGGATGTCGCTGGAGACTGCGGGTAGATTGTTTATAGATTGTTATGAATTATTTAGGAAGCTATTTTTAGGTTTTAGATTGCTTATTCAATTATTTTGGTCTCACATATTAGCTGGTATTGTGCGTTAAGCGTAGGTTTCACTTTATAATGTGGGTTAATTATTTTGACATTTTAATGATTCCCAAACTTTTATGTATTCAGAAGATGGTGGAAAGCCTATTTTGTCAATGGATATTGGAAGCCTATTTTGTCTTGCGGGTTCCGTCCCCAGTCGAGGAAATTGGTGAACAAAGTGTCTTGACAGTAGGTTCTCTTTGCCTCTTTTGCTATATAGGGAACTGTTTGCAATAGAATTTTTATTTCACTATTATTTCCACCCAAAACAATGTTTAATTAAAAATATGTTTTTTTGTTTAAATATTATTTTTACCATTATGTCATTAAGCAAGTAGTCAGTTAAATGTGGTCGAGGTTAATATCGATTATTGAAATATTATGTAATCTCAAGGTGAAATGAAGCAGTGCAGCTCGTGCTACACCTACGAGTCTACCTTTGCTTTGCTAGGTTTACATTAAAGTTCTCGTAGAATATAAAAAAAAAACCTTAAGAAGGAACCGTGGAAAGCTTTAAGAAACTCCTAGTCTTAAGATTATAATTATAACTATGTTTTTGTGCATTGGTTATTTAAATACATTTCACAATAGTTTATTATTGTTTATACGTAGAATAAATATTTGAATTAATACGTGTAATAATAGATTAGGTTTTTTTCAATTCTAAAAGAACAACCTTAGAGATATATTAAATCTTTCTCAATATCACAATATATTTTTTTATAATTTCAATAAATAAAAATCACTTGTAGCATTTATAGGATTTAGAATAGGTAGTCCCACTAACAATACCGTGTGCTTCAATGGCGAAAGAAATCGTATGTCAACGCGAGTAATATATAGGTAGGCGGGCTATTGTTGACGACAAATTACAGCCTTCTATTTATGCTCTCGATAAATTATATCCTTTATTCCTGGTGTTTATTAGATTACTGTATTCGTTGGGAGGAAGGATTTTGGATAAAGTGGCCAAGGTTCGTCATTATTTTTGGGGTTCCGTAGCCAAAGGGTAAAACGGAAAACTATTACAAAGACTTCCCTGTCCGTCCGTCCGTCTGGTACATCTGTATCTCATCTCATCAGTCTGTGACAGTTAAGCAGTTTCACAGATGATATATTTCTGTTGCCGCTATAATAGCATATACTTAAAAATAGAATAAAATAATTTTGTACCTATGTAGTTAAGAGGGCTCCTATATAACAAACATGATTTTTTCGTTTGAAAGCCTCGTGGGTGTACCCCGTGTCGAGTTAAAGCGCGGCGTTGACTTTCGCCATTTAATACGCAATGCTTCGAAAAATCGGCAGAAAAAGACCAACGAAGTACTTTAACACTTCTTCACGCTGTAGCCCATCTGCCAACCTTGCGACATGCGAGATTCAGCGTGAAGATGAATATTTACATCTATTTGAACAGTTAATTTACTCAAACTCTCTACTTAACTCAAATAATTCAGAGCATTGTGCGTTCTACGTGAAAAATAAATTTAAACAAACGGATGAGCGTTAAAAGAAACGAGGCAAGTAGTTTAGGCTAGTAACAAGGTATTTAAGTAGGAATTACGATACAGCCGTCATGAAGCCTCAGTAAATAACGTCTATCTGGCTCCTGCGTCTGCCAAATTACTTGGCAAAAACTACAGACTCCTTAAATAAACGTCGAGCTTGGTCGTGGTTTTGTCTTTATGTGCGTATGTAGGAGTATAACACCTTAACGAGCACTGTTAACTATCATTGTTTTTTAATCGCCTAATCATCTTTAAATGTTTCATAAGAAATAATCATATTTATTTTATATTCATGTTCATTTTAATAAATTATATTTTTAATAAGAAAACTTTGTCAGTCTCAAATAAATAAACAACTATGTATTATAAAGAGTTTTGTCATAATGATTAAACGTATATATCTCACAAAAAAAGATTGAACATAAAATAAAAAATATTGGTTTCCTAACCTAGTGTTAAGACTCACCGTTTTCCGCCTCACCACTTTCCGCCAAATTTTTCGGGGCATTGTGTGTTGAATTGCCTTGATGCCAGAGAGAAGAAATGATAATATTGAGAAAAATAAAAATCATTCCGAGTGGGGATCAAACTTACAACCATCAAAATCTTGTACCCCCGCACCGCGAATGTGAAGCTAACATTGAAGACGTAATATAAATTATAATAAACACCCTTATTTCTTTGAAATATTCAGAGCCGCTACACTATTAGCTCTACTCGATGAATAATTTTATGAATTTATTCTCTTTTAGTCGACTCGCACTTTATCAAATTCTTATTCAATTCTACAGACGTGCTCCTCAATAAAACTACTAACTGGATTGGGGTAATTCTCTAAGAACTATATTTTATTTCTGTAGAGTACCTACAGGGAATAAGATATTTTACATAATGCTCGCTCGGAGTTTTATAATATGTTATAAATCTTGTTTGTTTTATATGAGTGTAGTAAAGCTTGTAACTTTATACGGCAAAATAAGTTATAGACAACTGATTTTTGAAACTTTGTTTTTTCATATCAAAATTGTCATATAGGTACAATTAATCATGATTATTCTCGTATGTTATACGTAACAGTGTCAAAATATTCCACTTCTATGTAGGTACATGTAAGTACAAAAAATCTTGCGTGTTAAATGGCCGAGCTCAACGTCAAGCTTTGCCTGGTTAGCAGAGCTGACTGGTATAGCAAAAACTATTAAACATTTCATTGCCTCGAGTGGGAATCGAACCCACAGCCATCGTATTTACATTCACACGCATCACTATATAATTTACATAATCATTATACAAATTACCAAATAACAAATAACATTGAAAGATTATTAAAAAGATATATAATTCTGATGATTGAAATTTCGATTATAATATTCATACGAACATTTATCGCCCTCGCTCGATTCAAATGAAATAATTCATTTCAACGACTAATCTATCAAAGTACTGAGGTACTCATATTGTTCTCTTGTAATCTACATAATATTGGGACTGGATAAAAAAAGTCACATTATGCTCATTTTCCTTATCCACACAAAAGGGAGAGATGAAGATGAAACACCCCAAGGTATTCAATGGAAAATTAATATAAAGAGCAAGTAGGAATTTTGCTTTTAGGAAAATTGCTGTCATTGTAATCGTATGCGAATCAGAGTTCCGTATAAAATTACTTTGCTTTCTCTAATATTTTACTTGCGTTACTTTGCATTTATGTCTCGGATGGCTGTTACGAAATTTGTACATGGGCTTATGATATCATTTTTCAAAGTGAAACTGAAAAAAATATGCACTAATAATGCATATATCTTCTTGCACCGTTAGACAATTAATCTTTTTTTTTTTAATATAGTGGTTACTTATATAATCTTTCCTCATCTTATATAGTGAAGCTTAATTTTCTTTTTGTTCCTTTTTATATAGGTACATATACATATATATCTATGTTATAAAGAATATGTATTTTTATTTAGATGTTATAATATATTATTTTTTTGTATAACTATATTTATGTTTATTTATGTGTATGTCATGCCTAATTATTATTTTTTTTATATTTATTATTACTATTACTTTTATTTTATTATTTATTTTGTTTTTGGCTTTCTCAGTTTCCCTGCACTATCTTGTCTTTCCCGCTACTTTGCACTTCCACTGGTTGATTGGAAGAGATCTCTTCTAGAGATAAGTCCACCGTTGTGTATGTCTTTTCTTAATGTACGTTTTATTATGTGTTAATTTAGTGCAATAAAAGAATCTTATATATATTTTTTCAGCTTCAAAGTAAATTTGCAAATTTAAATATCCGGAGACCTACAACGATGTAACTGACACCAACAGAACTAGCTAACAGGTTTTTTACCTTTTTAGGTTCTCAAAGGGAATCTCAAAGGGAAACAGATAGAAACTTTAAAGGATCATTTTATTGCTATTTTAGCTATAAATTTACATTGAATATTCATATATTGGTTATTTTGCTATCTAACGTTTGTATTAGCATTATAGGCATAATATTGAATATTAAGCTTTATTTGAAATGTATACCGCAGGTTAATTAGTATGGGAATATTCATGATGGAAATGTTTGATTTGTTTAAAAGTATTTGATATTATATGAGTTCAATTCCGTAATACTTTAATCAAAGTTAACAAACATTAACCAATATGTGTTTAGTAATAATAAATAACCGTATAAAATAATGTTTTAGCTCGATTATAAGGAAATAGTTTTTTTTATTATAATATTGATTAATTGTAATGTTTTTTTTTTCAGCTTCATGCTTCATCCTATTCCTGTTATCCTACATACAGTCTAGAAGTGAGATCAGTGAGATCTTAGTGTTAAGACATTCCGTTCTTCTAAATCTGAACATTCTCTGTTGAGTGACAAAATCCAATACCGCTCTTTACCACTGCCATAATTTTTTATGGAAAAAAGAAGAAGAAAATTTTGATCAACTTTGTGTGGGTAATAATCGCTCGACGTCTTATTACAGGTATTCATTACAAAAGCACTGATTAACATATACATATATAATAGTATGAAGCAGATTTCAATTAAAACATCCGTTAAAAGAGGATGTTTATAAATTCAATCCTTGTTCGTTATATCAATAAGAGATAAAAGTAAAGAAAAAGACGAAAGTAACAACTTCTGAGGAAAAATCTTATGTGTTGACAAAATAAATCTAAAGTAAGCATCCGTAGTTCAAATTCCCTTCAAAATTGCAATTCTCGCGTATATTTTTCCTTTCCATAAAAGAAAATAACTGCGATGTAAATGCATTTCCATTAAATCTCAGAGGAAAATAAAATGTATTCTTAAGCGGCTCACAAAGGAAAGTTTGCGTTTGAAGTGAACTTTTTTCACTGACGTGTGATTGACTTCCCGACCCGGCTACGCGCATCTTTATTTATGTGGATAATAAAACTGAGCTTATAAAAAGCTTAGGAAATAGAGTGTGACCTTTATATTTTCCTTTCGAAATGTATAAAGTGTGGTTCAATAGAGATAGAGATACTGGACTTTAGCTTTGAACAAATATATTCGTGTAAACGTTATATTTTACTTTTTAAAACAATTTTTTTTTGGGGTGGGCACCACCCTATTCTGGAGTAGGCAAGTATCTGGTCTCCTACATTCCCGATGCGTGATAATGGGAGAGCAATTGCTTTGAACCTATTTAAATAGCCATATTAAAAGTACTAGTTAATAAATATTATGAACTTTGACTTATGAAAGAAAATAAATAGACTTTTTAAAATTATAAATTTATATAATAAGGTATGATACATAAAGAAATTTATCTTATTATTTACAAGTATTAATATTTAATTTATATTGAAAAGAATTTTCTCTTGAACGTAGCGGGTCTTTAAATAATGAAGATACAATGAGCGGTCTCAATTGTTCGGTACAAAGTTTGTTGTTTAATAAAACTTCTCCAATATTCTTCCATACTTTGAACAACATATTTTTGTCGATCAGTTTATTTGAAGTATTTTATAATCACTATTTTATGTACTTTTTAAATAACTTTATATAAGTTCTTTTTCTTTTAAATTTTTGTCAAACGTAATTGTTATTGTAAATATTTTAGATATATGTATTTTATACTATTAATTTGTTAATAGTAGACACTTGTGAAAATTTAAACCTCTATGATATTCAAAAAAATATATATATACTATTGCTAAAGATATAAAGGAAAGTTAGATATCATTAGTAAAGGTTTCAGTTAAGTACTTCTTAGTTCTTAGTCTATAAACATATTATTATTCCTTAAATACATTTAAATAAATATGTACTTTTTTTAAAAAAAAACAATTACATAATTGTCGTTTCTACTATTCTGAATAAATTAACCCTTATAACCTTAACACAAAAATCATACATTATTTCCGTATAAAACAATACACCAGCTCAATTTATTTTAATAACCAAAAATAAAGTATATTATAATAATGCATCTATATAATCATAATTAGTCGATCAATCGTAATTAAACACAAAAAAAATAACAAAAATAACTGAAAATAACAAAAATCCACGTCTCATTAAAGTGACAGCGTTGCGTCAATTAAACATAAAATATAGAGATACGCCTCTCTGTGAGTCCCCTTGCCTCCCTTCACCCACAATCCGGCCCGAGATCTCATTAGCACAGTACTAAATGTACAATTTATTTTGAATCCGACACCAGCTTTGTTTCTCTTACAAGTATCGCCACTTACTCTAGGTTAACATCGCCTTCCCTCAATTAAAATTTTCTATATAAATTGCTGAAGTTCGATGATATCGAGTTTGTTAAGATCGCTTCATAAATTAATAGGAATGGACGATGTTCGTGGAATTTATTATTTTTTAGGATGGCTTGGTTTTTTTATGACCATATATATATGTTTTGAGGCCAGTCATGGCGTACAGGCGCGTGTGACTGGAAATGCGACCGGCTGTAGGTTCGATTCGCACTCGAGGATATGAAATATTTAATATTCTTATTTCTTCGCTCTGGCGTCGATGCAAACCGCGACGATAAATTCTACCATTCATTGTTTTCAGATTTCGGCGTAAAGTAAGGAGCGGAGTGTCTTAACAGTAAGCTCACTCCGCCTAACATGCTTCATGCAGATAATAAAAATTTAATTATTTTTTTTAAATAGGGAATACATAACATATAGTATATGTCATTCTTTTTCCACTTATAATGTATAGGCATTAATCGGTTAGAGAAATCCTGAAAATATATAACTTTTTACTTTTAAGATAAAAGCGAACTTAACTACCCTAAACGCTATTTATCGAATTTAGATAGAAAATATTTCTGCTTTTTGTCTTCTAATAATATTTATCGTAACTCTGGGTTTTCTCTGCTTACCTTTGATGAAGTATGAAGCTTCTACTAATTACTTTGAGTGGAGACTTTGTAATTTATTTTTACCTACATATACATATATGCCATAGGAGACAAATCATATAAATTGCAATTAAACCAATGCAGTGCTTATTTACTTTCATACATACAAGGATTGTTAATTAAAACAAAAGCTAGTATAAAAATATTTTATTTATTTTCAACATCCGGCTCTTATTACTTTCAATTGCATTAATGATCAATTTTTCTATTCATAAATATAGAAATAAATTCGAGTGTTCTCCATAGAATAGAGTACATACATTAAGTATCATCGACGTGGTTAGAACTAATAATAATTACAACATAATATATACAACTGAAAATAACAAATTCAAATTGTGAAATTCATTATTAGAATAAATAATTGACTTTTGTTTACAGAAAAAATACACTAGCTAATTTACCTGGTAGGCCTTGTCTTATTTTTTCTTATAAATGACTAAATTCATAATGTAAAGATGTATCAAAAACATTTTGTAATTGTGTTTTTTATTAAAAAAAAAAGACTTTTTCATAGTTTTTTTTGTTTTTATTATCTCTAGTAGCGTATTTATATACGCACAGAAATATTAATAGACACAAAAGTAATTTACAATGAAACTAAAAGCTATATATCAGCATGTAAGCGCCGGCGATCGTAATACATTTGAGCGCCAGGAACTAAGACAAAATTTATGTTGTGGCCTAAAGGTGTCTAGTTTAATCCTATAGCGAGGTTCCAGCACAATCTAAGTAAGCCTCGCCTGTTAGAACTTTCCTTTCCATTATTCCTTTATGCTGCCGAAGGCGGCGTCTAATCCGAACCGAAATGTTTCCTTTACAACTTTTTGCAGGGAACTTCCAAATTGAAGTCGGTGGAGACTTAAGTCCGTGATGCTTGTGACAAAGATGGTCCGTTTTTAATGATAGTTGGGATATTTGTTGGTTTCTTTCATTTTAGTTTGAAATTGTGAAAACAATAAAGAAAAATTGTTTATAATAATAACTTTAAAACTGTTTTTTTTTCACATTTTCACACATAGTAATATAATTTTAAAGTAGTAAACTAGTAAAAAAATATATTTTGGTTTGGTAGAGAAAGGAGCTTAGGAAGTAAAAGCGAGCGCTAATGTGCATTTGAAGAGAACTCGTAAATTTGTGTCGCGAGGCCTAGGCATTGCTCTGAGCTCCTCAAGTGCTCACCCTACACCGCGATGGGCCGGCACCTGCATGGTGAATCCATGAAGCATCCGTTTCCCACTTTGTGGTCTTGACAATGACCTATTGCGTTGGTAGAAATGAAAATATTCATAAACAATAGTTTATTCCCCTGAGTAGCGAATCGAACCCACGACCGTTGCGTTACATTCACAAACTTTTACCCCTGCGCCACTATGGCCTCGATCCATATATTTAATAGATACGATAAATCAATTAAAGGTTGTTAATTTTATTAGTACATTGACAAACTCCCATAAATCGTGGATAAAACCACCCACCACCATATGCGACCGCTCGTTCAATGATAAATTTAAACTATAAATTTACTATTAACATAGTTTGTTAGGAAAATTTTCAATTTACATTTTAGTTATAACATTTTGTGTATATAGATTGTACTTTGGGAAAAGCTCATTCATACATGCACTCTAAAATCATAATTGGCTATTACCAGATATCAAATTTGAATAAATATTTGAATTTAAATAGATTTATTGAAAGGTAATAAGATAGTTTAGCTTCACGCTGTATTCCGCACATAGCAGGATAGGCAGAGGGAACCTGGGAACCTAGTGCTATGATACTTCGTGATCTTTAAGATCAAACAAATGAAAATATTCAATATTTCTTCTCCTCGAGTGGGAATCGAACCCACAATCTGTCGCGTTTACAATCAATATTCAATTGTAAATTGTTAGTCTCATAATTATTAAATTTGTAATATCAATTAAATTTGACTTGACCGTTTCTCTGCAGGATAACTTGAACAGCTGTATATAATTTCAATATGTCACGGTATCCCAGGTCGGGCCAAGGTCTATACGACTAAAGTTATTCTATCATCAAACTCTTAATGAAGCATGAAAATTATGGCTGGTTTTGAGTTATTTGATTATAAGAAATTATTACTAGAACATAATATACCCATAAATATATTTGAACTGAACTTTTTGAACAAGCGTTGAAATGAAGAAGTGGATCCTAAAGAGATTTTTTAGATTTATGGTTCTTCTGTTACAAAAATGCTATAATTTTAACAGGGGTCGAAAAACACATGAGAATAGACACACACTTACACACATTCGCAAATACGCGAAAAACTAATTATTATTAATTGTACAACGTGGCAAGTTGCATTTGTGTGGAATGATGAATATTCGACCTCGTTTTCGTTTTCCTTACAATCTTCCTTGAGTGAGGCAATAACGTAATACATAAACAAGAGCTCCGCGTCCGAAACGCTGTCACATTCGCCTCGCAATAAATTTTAATGAGTACCTACTACCTACTACCTACTACCTACTGCCTACTACCGGCAAAATGAACATTTAAATAGCTTAGTGGGATAGTGTCTAATACATTGCTGAGGTAGAATTATTTAGCGATCCAATTGAATTCAGAATAATGTGGATTGTTGTAATTGAAATATCAAGCGCAGGCGCAAAAGCGGGTGACTGTAGACGCAACGGTGGTGGGTTCGATCGCCACTCGGGAAAAATAATTATTATTTATTAATATTTTCATTTCTTTGGAAAACGGTGTATATTAACACTAGGTTCCTTCTGCCTACCATGTTATATGCAATATACAGTTAAAGATAAAAAAACTAAAAAAAAAAAAAAGAAATATCAACCTTTTTAAATATAAACGAAACACAATTATAAATAGTTGTATAAATTTGTTTTTAATTTTTACCGCATTTTTTATTCCCAGATTTTGCTATATCTTGTTAATAATAACTAAGCACATATACATCCATTCTATTTATCTTTTTTCACATAAATATTAATTTATATTTTATAATAACAAATCATTTTGTATGTAAATATTTGAATTTCCATCATCAAATCCTTTAAATCGTATCTAAAGCCGATAATGGGATGGCTTTGTGATGCAATATGTGGCCAAGCGGCATACGATTGAAATATGTATTTAATTTCTTTATTTTTTTTATATATACTTTAATAACATCATATGTAAATATACATCTTTAAAAGTATTTCAACTTCATTCTTTTACCAAAAAAGTCTTTACAGAAAATAAAAAAAAAATCGCTTTACGCATGTAGTAGAGCAGGCGGAGGGAACCTATTGTTAAAACACTCCGTCCCACACTTTCATTGCATTACGTGTTGAATGGTGGAGCTCAACGCCGCGGTTTGAATCGATACCAGAGTGCAAAGAAATAAAAATATTAAATATATCATTTCCTCGAGTGGGTATCGAACCTACAAGCTGACGCGTTTTCAGTTACATGCTTGGGTCCCTGAATGCAAGCAGGCTTCAATAATAACAATATAATGAATAATTTACATTTCTATCTTTCGTTGAGTGAGGATTGAACCCACAGCTATTGCAGCAAAGTCGAGGACTACACAATACCCCGCTTAAATGATTTTAATGCCTAATATAGTTTCTTTGTTATGTTTTTAATTGATCATTATTAAAACAACATAAAGCAATGTCAATTATACATGTATATATGTATGTGTATATATACTCAACGATTCGTTCTATCCATTTATTTGTCAATCAAATTTTAGTTGCACTGAAATTATATTTTCTGTATTTAACACAAATATTAATGACTAGTGGACCCGGACGCGGCTACGCCTGCTTAAACTATAAGAATATTTATTTATTAAATATATTATTTTCAGTTTTCAATAAAATTAGTAAGAAGATAATCAAAAAGAAGCTTAAATAATCAAAAAGAATAATAAGTAGAGAAAAATTGAAATTAACCAACAAAAGAAGTATTCTTAATATTAGAAAAATTACCTAAAAACTACCTAAAAGGATAATTTTTGCCAGCAATATCAAATAACATAAGAAGAGAACCAGAGTGTATTATAGATGAATTATAAACAGCAAAAAAAGTTTGAAAATGTATGAAAATTTATAAAACCGTCAACGTCATCTGCCCGTTCGCGTCGGTCATACTATGCCGCCCGAAGGTCATTTCGAATCAGTGACATCTCCTTAATTATTTATTAGAATATTATACAGTAAAGTTTCATTTCAATCTAGATAAAATGCTAAAAGTGAATTATATATATTTCATAAGGATGAATGTCAAAATGTGGCGGTATCGGTCGCGGAGCGACGCTACGGTTGTTATTAACATGAAGAATAAATTGCATGTCAAATTAGAAAGTATTTTAATATATTAGTATACTAGCGACCCCCTCGCGGTTTCGCCCGCTTTAACTACTAAATTATTCATATAATGTATGTTTGCAAAGCACTTAAGATAATGTGAAAATTAATTAAACCCTTTTTTTTTTTTTTTTTTTGTCGCTGGGAAATGCATTTACGCAGACCGCCCATACGGAAGGCGTGCCTTACGGATGAGCGGTACTGTGGGACTCATCGGTAAAACCGATCCTACCCACTAAAACCCAGCGGAAACCCTCTCCACCAAAATGAGACGCCGCAGGATCGCTCGCGCATGCTACTACGACGCCTCGGTGGGAAGCCTTTTGCAGGCCATCGTCGCTTTTTGGGTGCCCTGGGGTTTCTCCTAGAGCATCCGCAGCCTTGATAACCTGCAGGAAGATCACCCTGACCCTCCCGCGGTAACACCTCTAGGGTAGGGGGAATAGAAGATGCGCATACCGCCTTCTTCTACCCCCTGGCCTACGGCGGCGGAGCGAATCTGCGTTCGAGCTGGACTCGCGCACCCGCTCCGCGGCCTCCTTCAATGCGATTACTGATTCGCAGAAGGAGACCATTGCAGACCAGTTCCTCTCACAGTCCAGCATAGCCCCTACTACACTGGCCAGTGAGAGGTCCCTTCCCACTACCGCCATTAAGGCATGGCGTTGTGGGGCCCAAGCGGGGCATTCAGCCAGAGTGTGATGCGCCGAATCCACGGAGGCATCACACTCATGGCACACCGGCGACATCTCCCGACGTGCAACCTGATGCAGGTACTTACCGAAACAACCGTGCCCCGTCAGAACCTGCACCAGTCTGAACGTCAGGACACCAAACCTCCTTTTAACCCAGCGATCCAAGTGTGGGCGAACTGCCTCCACTGTCGCTAGGCCTGCCGCCGGAGACCCCAGGTCCCCCCTCCATCGCCGGATCAGGGCTTCATCCGCTCTCCTCCTGATCCGTGCGACATCCTCACACGATGGTTGTACGCCTCGCGACCGCTCGCTTGTGCGGAAAGCATGAACTCTGGCAAGCACTTCCGCCTGTAATTCCCAAGGCGGATCGCTCGCCAAGAGAGTTGCCGCCGTCCAGGACACCGTACGGTACCCCCGAATTGCTCTCACCGCTATGAGACGCTGCGCTTTCCGCAATTGGGTCTTATTGCGAACGGTGAGAGAATCTGCCCACACAGGGGCACCGTACAGAGCCATGGATCTCAACACGCCGACATAAAGCTGTCGGCATGGAGAATCTGGCCCTCCGACATTCGGCAGGAGCCTGCCGAGGGCCCCAGCAGCGTTTACTAGCTTCGGCGCAAGCTGAGCGAAGTGCGNTCGACCTAATGGTGAAAACCGCATCAAAATCCGTTGGGTGGTTTAGAAGAAGAAGAGTTAGAAAGTTCAGACAGACACGAAAAGCGACTTTGTTTTATAAGATATAGGATATGTGTAATGTAATCTTATATAGCCTATAGCACTTCTGAAGAATGCAGCTTTCATACAAAACAAACACATAGTAAATCAAACTAGTACATCCAGAGATCTTAGCGTTCAAACAAACAAACAAACAAACAAACAAACTCTTCCGCTTTATTATATTAGTATAGATATTTACTTATTTCTCTTGATTTCTTATCAGAAATTAGTTGTTGACTTATATCTCAGTCTCAATATTACAGATGGAATATAATAAGAGGCGTAAGCTATAACGCAAGGGTCGTGGGTTCGATTTCGTCTCGGGGGAATGAATTATTATTTATAAATATTTTTATTTCTTTGCTGGTACCAAGGTAAAAGCGCGGCGTTGAAATACGCCACTTGGAAGAAAGTGAAAAACAGAGTGTCTTAACTAAGTGGGTGTATTCAGGTTCTCTCCGCCTTCTTTGGTACTTGCGAGATACAGCGTGAAGCTAAAAAAAAGCAAGAATTTAAAAAAAAAAACAAATAATAGTAACTATATTCGTATTTTATGGTAAATAAATTTGTTAGAATCCATAACGCATACTTGAATAATATTGTAAATTGTTGAAACGGTAAAGCTTTATGTTCATTAACGATTTATCCATTGCAATAGATACTTATAAGGTAATAATGGTGAAGTGTTTGTTGAATTATATAATTTATGTTTGTTTATTTCTAATATCCGCTTAAAAATAAATCACGCTTCATTTCCCACTTTTGGCTGAATTCTGGGGGCATTGCGTATTGAATCACGGAACTCAACGCCGCGCTTTGCCTCGACACTAGAACAAAGAAATGGAAATATAAATTTAAATTAATATTTCAATCGAATCAATTTTAAAAGCTACTTAAGCCTTTACCTAAAGTCTATACGTAGAACAACAAATAAGAAATGTTAAAGTTTTGCTTGTTTATTAAGATTTAACGAGTAAAAGTTGTTATTAAAAAGTTCCTAACTAAGAATATTCTTCTTAAGTATTTAAAAGTTGAGTACAAAAATGTCGGCAACTTCCACTCACTTAATAGTTGAAAATTTATTTTAAATAATTTACTTTGTATACAGCACTTTGTACACGGTACGAGTGAAGTATTTCACAATTAAAATTATGAAATGGATTAAAATTATTTACAATTACAAATTAACAATGATTTCTACGAGTAATTAAGATTATGTATTCTTATGTTGTGGGTTCCTAGTTGCTTTCATCACTCAATCTTTCCTCAAAATTTCAGTGGAAACCGGAGAACGGACAAAAAGGGGTAGGCCGGAACCCACACTCTTCAATCACAATATACATTTATTTTTCTTTTTCTTAAATAGCTCGTTATGTGTTTCTAAACCTAATTCAAGAACATATATACGATTTCTTCTGCGGGTTGTAGAATCTGAATCTTTTATAAATTATTTCTATGGCTTTAAGTTTTAAATATTTCTTTTACGATTTATTTTACAAATCTTTGACGTTCTGGGCACAAATATAACCAGCATGCACAAATTGAATCACTCGGTCTTTTAATGAAAACCATTTCTATAGAGAAATTTGACCTCCAAAATATTATATTCGTGTAAGCAAATCCCTATTGTACGCCAATGACATAATTTTTATATATTACAAAAAGATAATTCAAATCTATATAGAGTTATCCATATAATTTGAACGTTAAATTTAAAAGGGTCTATCTCTATATTTAAACAATTTTACGTGAATAAAGGTAACGGCAGGCGCGTGGCTGAGTTATGGTAATAATCTCGTTCATCGTCCCCAGATCCAATGACCGGAAACTTTCTGATAAGGTCAGGCCTACTACTTTTTATATCCGTTTTTATGTGTATTAAAAACTATATTCGCTTGTTATAAATTACTCTGTAGTATGATATATTTTTTATTATAAAATTATGTTAGAAAATATCATGTCATTTTTATTATTATTAAAGTATTATTCCAAAGTTAGAAAAGAAAAATGGTGGTTTGATGAAAATTTTTAAGTAGCGGGATTTGTGCTCGCACTTCTTAGAACATGGGTGATTTCTAGGAAGCGCGGTTTAATATCCCGTTACGTTCAAATTGTTAAATACGTTTTCTACAAAATTTATTTCTTTATTTTTCTAACAAAAGTATTTGTTATGTATGTAATTTTGTATAATTTACAATGTATACTTTTGCCAGGTTAAATTGTGATCTTTTGTGATACAAAACTTTAGGCGAATAACTAAAGTTACATTTCCTCGAATAATTAATATCCTGTTTCTATTTCTTATATGTGCTTATAAAAAAAAAATAAGAAATATATTTCTGTATATTAGAAATAGTTCCCATATATGTTGTCAAATTAGGGGGATTTGAAAATTATATACCTACCTACATTACGTACCAAATGGGTTATATTGTTACGTTACCGTCGACTCTACGGTATAATTTGCAACATAGAACTAATGATAAGAATTATTAATTTCCATATCGTTACGGACAGACGGCTCACGTTAGAAGGCTATCCCTAAATCGGAAAGACCAACACATTACTCAGGATTGAAGGGCTTTTGAGGGTGATAATTTGACGCGACCACGACGTAGGGTGCAAATCCTTTTGCAAATGACAGGTCACGTGGCCCCTAAATGAGTCTTGTGATCTTAATATATGCGTTTAGGTATTTTAGGTTGTTTACAATTAAATATTACTATTAAAAAATATATTAGCATTACTAATTCACTTTTCATCCAGCAATTTAGTAAATAATTTTTTGACCGATGTTACCGATACATAAGTTATATATTTAATATAAATAAATACTACATACAATAAATTTTGGTTTATATAATTTGTGACCTGAATAAATATAAGTAATATAAAATAGTAATAGTAATATTATGGGAAAATCGGCCATCATTTTATTCACAAAAAAACATTTCAAATAAAAATCACCCACACAAAAGTATATTATCAAAAGTTTTCTTATTTTTTTTCAAAATGGAACTTGACGTTAAAATGACATGTCAATGAAATGTCAAATTCGATGTTTAAGAAATCACCAATTATCCAGTAAATATTTATTAATATATATTTCTAAAATTACTTTCTTATTTAATTGTATATTACTGATTTATAAAATATAAATATCACACTTCAAATAACATATTTCGTACAATTTCACATTTTTCATTTCCATAATTGCTCTAAAAAGAGTGGTTTAAATTGAGCGCGACAAGTAGTGGAGGGCATCGCTAAAAGGGATTCGAATTTAAATAAACTATTGAGGGGGTAGATTAAAGAGCGTCCTCGCAACGGTACGTCTATCATGTGGTGCTTTTTTTACTTTTTAATTTACTTTTGTGCTTTTAATGACTTCTGTCCGTGTATACCGTTCGGTACATATATGTATGGGTTCTGAAAAGTTAATTAATATTTTTCTGAGTTCTTTTTATTATTATATTACAACGTTTTTTATAAATTAGATGATGTACTTACTAATAAAAATTGTTATCTACATTTTAATATAATCGAAGTTAAATTCAAAACGTTTAATTCAAGAATGTAAATTTCAATAATTGTTCGTCTAACGAAAATATAGTTGTATTCAAATATCATTTGGTTGGTTTTGTAATACGACAATGACCCCGATCTAGTTGGATGAAATCAAGTTTCGGTTTCTGGGTGTATTATTTCTACCAGTCCTGCGAAAAAAAAGAAAGAAAGCATAAAAACGGGTATTTCAGACTCGCCTACCGAAGGTTTCGTTACAATATCGAGATTGTATATCAATGGGAATTGCAACTTATAAAAGACAATAATTAATGAACTAAAATTCTAAGTTTGTGATGGGTTTTTTTTCTATATATGTATTAAGAAATTTCGATTTCGATTTTTCCTTTACTAACACTGTAAGATTTCTGTAAGACGTAGTGACAGACGGAAACAACAAACAAGTTGTCCATTATTTTGGTCTATTAAGGCACAGAATCCAAAAAAAAAAGAATTCCCAATAACCTCTTAATAAAAATAGCTCCATACACATTAAGTGAAGGTGATATCGTTAATATTAGTGAAAAATAGTCATTAGTGTAAGTGGAGGCGAGGAGCGCGTAGGCATTGGAACTTCATATGAAGTTAATTGGATTTTTCCGTTTGCGCGCGGACGTGCCACGACTGTATAATAAGTGCTTTAATAGTGTTTTCAGCTGCGACACGCTCTCTACGGTCTTGCGTCGCTAATGGTATGTAGAATATTAATATTGAGAAAATATATATTTTTTTATATGCTGAGGTGTTATTGCACGAAGTTGCAAAGGGGAGTTATGCTGTCGGTTTTAATACATTTTTTTTAGATTTAAGACAAAGAACGTTAGGAGCTCTGGAGGAGTTATGATCATATTTCACCCAAATTCGTGGCATGGAATGTTGTGGGATGTAACTAGGTACCGCAATTATTAATAATGAAATAAGGAAGTTTTAATGTTTTAAAGATAAGACTTTGTTTTCGATTTCTTGTCGATACGTGAAAAGGATGTGAAAAATACTACAGTTAGAGCATGCCTACTTCGTTTCATCCACTGTCATTAGTTTCTTTTTAAATGTCCTCTAGGGGGTGATCATATTTTGTGCGTGACCTTCCTTTAGTACTATTAATTTTTTTTTTCAGGATTAACTGAGTGCATCGTATTTTTTAAGAAAAATTTTGACTAATTACCTAGACTTAAGCTTAACCAGACTTTTCAGACTTCCATCCATCCATCCATCGGCCTTCCAACGTCCACTGCTGGACATAGGCCTCTCCTAATTCTCGCCAATCCGTCCGGTCCTGCGCCCTTTGAATCCAGCGGATTCCCGCTGTCTTCTTAAGGTCGTCGGTCCACCTGGTTGGAGGGCGGCCAGTGCTCCTTTTGCCGAGACGGGGTCGCCAGAACCATTTCAGACTTATAATATAAGTATATGTATAAAAATGTGATAAGCCAGATTTAGTATGTGTTAAATGCAATAAATTCTTATCCATACATGAAGAATAAAATAACAGTATAATATTTCATAAAAATATATACCACTTCTTGATATGAGAGTGTAATTCGGAGCTTTTATGACTTGTAAGTTTATAGGCCTCGTTTAATAAAATTCTTTGAGTAATGCCTGTGTTTACGCTGTGTGCTTATTTATTGTATTATTATTGTATTTGTGTTTTATTTTTTATATCTTTAAAATATCTTGTTGGTAGAAATAAGTAATAATATTAATAAATTTAGTTTTTATATAGCTGAACTTACCGTCAATTTTGAGAGACCACTTATTGTCCCGAACCACAGAAAATCTCTCTCTCTCTCTCTTTTCTCATTTTTACATTTTCTCAATAAAGAAATTTATCCGTGACTGCCATGCTGTTAGCTAGAGCGAATCTGGTATTGAGACACTCCGTTTTCCCACATTCAAAATAAACCAAATATAATAATTGCTCCGAGTGGACATTGAACCCACAACTACGTACCTATTACCAACATTTCTCTATTATCTACCGACAGTATAATTTTAAAAATATTCCTATAGTACTATCTCTATTGACAGTTAAATTAAAATGGTTTCAAATAGTTGCATTGTTCCTAGCATAAAGCAGTTTAATAGCTTTATGAAACACTTGCATATGAATAGAAATTTTTAACGCAACAGAATCTGACATTTTATATGAATTGAAACGGACCATTAAAAATAAAGACAATGGAAATATTTCACAGTCGCCGTCAGATACGACAATTACGAATGGAAATACAGTTTGTGGCGCTATTAAAAATGATATTTTTTTTTGTTATTTATAGTTTAAAAGATATCAATGAAGTAAATGCAATTAAAAGAAGGCACAAAAGTTGTACTATATTATTTTTACTTTGGAATACTTAATATTTTTTGTATATTTTAGATGATCAAATGGTACAGTCAATATTGCCTACTCTGCTATGTGCCAATTGCAGTGTCAAGCTGAAAATAAGTAGAAAAACTATGATTTTACTGCTATTTCTGTAAATTACATTCTTTTTTGTTGACGCTAAGTCCCGTCACTGTAGTTAAGAGAGCTTAGTGTCACAACTAATATCGTCATCGACCAAAAGTCAATAATCCATTTATACAGTTGAAAACAGAACTATTATAAAAAGTTTGAGTTCGATGATTTGACTAGTAAACAAATACATTTTTATCTATTATAAATATAAGAAAAATTAAATAAGCATATAAAAACCCAACGCCATAATTCATCTGGAACTACTGTTTAATATTAAACAGCGATTGTACGTAAAGTTTCACGATAATCCCCCGACGAGCATCACGTTGGAAAGTCGTCATTATTGTTGAAACGTTATAACGTCGTGGTGGAGTGGTAGTGTGTGACTGTAAACACGTCGGTTTTGGGTTTGAGTCCCACACGGGGTAATGAATTATTGTTTGTTAATATTTTCATTTCTTCGCTCCGTTTTAATTCCGTTACTCAACACGCAATGATCGAAAGTTTGGAGGAAAGTGGGAAACGGGAGTAACTTAATGGTTCCCAGGTTCCCTCTGCCTACCCTACTATATGCGGCATACAGAGGTAGGTAGAGGGCATGGCAGCGTTGTGTTCTGTCACTTAACATGAAATTTCTGGAAAATTTGGCGGAAAGTGCTCTTACGTGAGAAAACGTGAATCTAATAATAAAAAATTGAAATAAGTTATTTGCAAACTAAATAAGATAAATTATACTGCAGTTGCGTGTAGACTGAACTCAAATAGCATTATCCGAATTATACTTGGCTGCAATAGTATTCTGTTATACAATATTATTAAAATAACCAACGCGGCGAGCTTTTAAATAAACAAGAGCTTAAAAATCCATGTTTTTAAAGTATTTACTTCAACAGCATTATATTTTTATACCTCAAGAGACGTGTTTTGTTATTTTTAAGAGAAACTTAATTTTGTGAATTTTGCTCCCGAAAATAATTTTAAATATAAATAATTTTACGAAAGAGCTTTAATCTCATAAAGTATACTATAAGCAGTATCTCAATTAGACAAATAAAAAATATATTTATTTCATCTTCACCCTTTATACTGTTTCCAAGACAGAAGAAACACTAAAATAATGTAAATTGAGTAATTACCCTGAATTACCCCGAATTACCCTGAATTACCCTGAATTACCCTGAGTAGGAATTGAACCATCTTGATATCCTATTGCGCCTCTACCACTTTTTGTCTACAAAGTCTAAGTATACTGTATACAATAAGAGTAGATCAGGCGAACCAAGTTACGGTTATGATCATGTCCATCGTCCTGCTCCAATGACCGGAAACTTCCTGATAAGATCAAGCCTAAACTGTTTTCATATTATGTTGCACCGATACTGATATTGAAACCTCGTTATTTTGCAGTTAAGATTTATTGCCAGAATGCTATGGACGAGATTTCGTGTAGATTAAATTAGCTAAAATGATAAAAAATATATGTATTTGTTGTTTTTCGTATTTCATCCGTAACATGTATTCGAATATAACAGGATAAAAAAAGGAAACTATTGATAAGACACTCGGCTCCCCACTTTCCGGGGAGGAATTATCGAGACATTGCGTGATGGCTTCCTCTATCTCGAAGTGAAGTATACGAAAATATATTGAATTTAATACTTTATAAAATGAAAAGGGATTCGATAACAAATGAATAAAAGTACGAGAGGATAGTGCTTGCGAATGACAGGTCACGTGGCCCTACTAGATGAAACGCCACTGCCAGCCATACCAATCGATATTTTTCATTTATTTAAGCAAGTTTTAATATTTAACACGGATTTATTACACAATTAACTCGTTAACCCCTTCTCTGATAATTATTGACAGGTGGAACTCAATTTGTAATAATTTTTAATGTCACATCCATTTCAAGTCTAGATTAATTTACTAAAGCCGTCGTGGAGCACGAGAACAAGAGTGCGACTGTAAACGCGATGTAAGTGTTTTCGATTCGATTCCAATTCAGAGACATGAAATATTTAATATTTTTATTTAATTTTTTGCTCTGAAGCGTCTTAATTAGAACGGATTATCTAGAAAAACATACTGTATATACTATACTGTTATAGATACCTATTTGCAAATTTGTCTATCACCTTTATTTTGCCTTTGAACTTTTTAAGAACAGTTTTAACTATGCATCTACTGTTATTTCTTTTAAGTCGAAAGAGTTTCTATTTTCTTAATACGTGAAATAACCTCGAGCTGATCATGTCAGCCCCAAGTACGATATTTTTTTAGTAAAACACTAGAAGTGCTGCTTTCTTTTATAGCGTTTTCAATTTAGCAATAATTATTATGATCCAGTGGAAATAAATGGCCTAGTAATATAGAATACATGGTCACCCCATCCATGTCTCTTGCCTGTCACATATGTGTCAATATTCATAAATGAAATATAATTAAACCTGCTTTCATATTATTACGGCTGGGTTTTAGGTATTAAAATTATTACTATAATTATGTAGTAATATACATTTGTGGGTATAGTGCTAGAAATTCGACGTTATTCGAGGTCTGGGCAGTGAGAATAAGTGTGTATAAAGCATAGTGATTGGTGTGATGCTATTGGAGGAAAGTCACATAAAAATCACTAGGAACCCCAGTATGAATGTACGGGAGGCTAGTGACAGGGGACGACGCAGAAGAGGTATGCGGAGACCGGAGAGTTAAATGCATATTATGCTTGTAGATGTAAATTTTCTATACACTTATATATAAAAAAATATTGTTTAGAAACTTTTATTCTTGTACAAATCCTTTTAAATGTACCCGATCGTATTAAACTTTCATAGGGTCACATAACAGTAAATGTTCATAAATGCTTCGTATAAAATGCAATTACCATATGCTCCTAAAGAAAGAAATTGCTCCTAGTTGAACTGTAGTCGTTTGAAATAGCTTTTATATATATATCAGAAAACCTTTGTGCACTATAAAATCTTCCACAATACACTTTTATAACCTAGCTGCTTAAAATACATTGTTGCTATACTTTCCTCTATTTTCCAGTGGTTAATATGAAATTATATATTCATGGGATATACAGAGGCCGTCGATGTGCAGTGGCACTGTAGACGTGAAGAATGTAGGCTTGATTCCACTCGAAAATGAAGTATTTTCATTTCTCCGCCCTGATAACAAGACACTGCTCAGCGTTTAGATTTGATTTTCAACTCGCATAGTCTCAAAAATTGGGAGGATTTTTTTTTTATTTAAAATAAATATATATTTTTTTAAAAAAAAAAATTAATTCCGCATAAAACTAACATAATAAAATAATAATTCTAGCTCGCTTAATAAAAATATAATGGCCACAAGAGTGCCACAGGACAAAAAAATAAACGTATAACATATTTCTGTTGGACGAACACATTTATTTTTATTTAAACGGACCGTTACCCTCAAATGTCTAGCTCAAATGAATATAAATTCACGCTGCCGCTGTATTTTGCTCTATTCTCTATTCTCTATTTATTACGCCTACCGAAGCTCAATCAAACCGTTGTGTCAATAGTATAGAAATTTATCTGTTTTGTAATATAATAAAATTTTATTAGTTTCAAAATTTCTGCAGGAAAAATTGGTAATAGTAAATGTTTATGTAATAAATTAATATTGATATTTTGGTTTCATATTCTTATATGTTTTTGCTTAAAATTTCTATCTTTCATAGTATAATGGTTTATTAGGTTAATTCTTGCTAGAGCTATCAATTGTTGAAGATAATTTATTGTTCCGAAAGAGTATGGAGTGGGCTCCAGCGCTTGTGGGCAAGCGCTACATTAAATATCAGAATATAATTTGAGAACGTAGTAACGTAGAGCGCGTAGTTGGTTACGGTACGGTCCAAGAGAAGCAGGTTCAAATTCCGATGCGTTATTTTTTTTATATATTTCCTAAGTAGAATAACATTTTATTATTATATTTTTTATGTAGAATAACACTTTAAAATTGTTGAAAATATTGTTTTCAAGTCACTTTACAATATTAAGTTAAGCCACCGCTACGGTCAGTATATTTATTACGTTGCCAGTATCAGTTACACCGCTGTTAGGCGTCATTTTGGATAAGCAACGTTCTATATTCATAGCTCCTAACATATTCATGTACGAAGACACGTATCGTATTTCCAATACATGGTTTAAATTCTACGTTTATAAACTTAACATATAAATTAGAATTTATATATGTTGACTAGACAAATATTATCCTTTCTTACACAAAATCCATTAAAAATTTGGGTATTATCATGGATAACATCTTGGACATCACATGTTTCAAATATTAGCCGTAAGATATTTACCACAATGGGTTCTCTAAGACGATGGAAAAATTTTCTACCGATTAAAACAAAAACAACATTAGCCACTTCCCTCCTTCTTCCCGATTATCGACTATGCCGATTCCTGTTGCCTTGACTTAACACAATTACACCTCGATAAACTAGAGCTCTTACAAAATCTGTGTATCAGATATATTTTTAATTTGAAAAAAAAATATCATATATCCTCATATCGCAATAAGCTTCGATGGTTAACAGTTCGGCATCGTCGATATTTCCATGTTCTTTGCACTCTCTATTCTATACTTTTCCATCCTAACACTCCTCACTACCTCAAGGAGCGCTTCACATTCCTTGGATCCGATACTTCGACTCATCTCAACCTCCGCTCCAAAAGCGACAACAAGTTAAAGGTACCAATGGGCAATACAGTAAGTTTTAATGATTCCTTTTAAAAGCGTCATTTTGTGGAATGACTTACCATCCTATATCCGACACTGTAAATCGCTTCACGTTTTTAAAAAAATCCTTGAAGCATTACTATTTGGCAAAACAAAATAACAGTTAGTACATTTTTTGTTTTCTTTTTTCTTTTTTGTTTAAAGTATCTATATATGTATATATATTTATTTTTCTGTATATTATGTATGTGTATATATACATACATAATGTACAGAAAAATAATCAGTCAAAAATAATCATAAAAAGCGAATCAGAAAATAAACATACAACATTACAAATGTGATATAGTTTACATATAGTACTAATATATATATATATGTATGTTTATTTTCTGATTCGCTATTATTGTAATTATTAACAAACTTTTTATGCACCACACAGTTTTTATATTGTTATTTTTTTTTTCTTATTTTTGTAAATGTTTACGCCTAAGGTTACCTGTAAGAGATCACTAATAGTGATAAGGTCACCCTTGCATGCTAGTTATATTACTATAGATATAGTTTTTCTTTTTTTTATTTTTTTTATTGTACTTATAGTTTGTGTATGCAATAAAGAATTTTATCTATCTATCTATATTCGGTTTTACCACCATGGACCATAGACGCTATTTTCGCCCTCAGAACTTTGATGGAGGCATACAGGGAAAAAAGGAGACCCCTGAATTGGCCTTTTTAGATCTGCAGAAGGCCTTTGACTGTGTGCCTCGTCGTTGTATCTGGTGGGCATTGCGATCCAAAGGGATCCCTGAGGACTATATTGAGATCATCAGAGACATGTACCACGATTCCGCTTCTATGGTTAGGACTGCTGTTGGGGACACTAGACCCTTCTCGATTACAGTAAGGGTTCACCAGGGCTCGGCTCTTAGTCCGTTCCTATTCAATGTAGTGCTCGATACTGTCTCGGCTCACATCCAGGATCAGCCTCCATGGCTGATGATGTATGCCGACGACATAGCACTCATTGACGAGAACCGACTGACGCTGGAGCGTAAAGTGAACCTCTGGAAGGGTACGCTTGAGAACGGCGGTCTTAAACTAAATTTGTCGAAGACAGAGGACATGGCCTGCGGGAGCCCGGACTCGAGCACGATCCTTATAGGTCCTGAGCCAGCCGTTAAGTCGGAAAAGTTCAGGTACCTTGGATCTGTTATGCACGAGTCTGGATAACGATGTCAAAGTCTGCGACCGCAGAATACCGCCCAAGCTCAAGGGGCTAGAGCATCATCATATGCAAGAGCATATGCAAGAGCATCATCCGACCGGTTCTTTTATACGGCAGCGAATGTTGGCCAGCACTATCTCAGCACACTCAGGAGCTTCACGTCACGGAAATGAAGATGCTGAGGTGGATGTGCGGCGTAACGCGGTCTGACCGCTTACGCAACACACTCATTCGAGGCAGTCTTGGGCTCTGTGACGTAGCGGACAAGGTCCAAGAGCGTCGTCTGAGATGATTTGGCCACATTACGCGCCGGCCTAAGAACTATGTTGGATGCAAGTGCCTTGCTATATCAGTTCCTGGAGTGAGACCTCCCGGACGCCCAAGGAAGCGCTGGTTGGATGTCGTGATGCAGGACATGAGAGCCAATGATCTAACCACCGAGGACGCAAAAGACCGTGCAAAGTGGAGAAGGTTGAGTAGGAGGGCAGACCCTGGCAATAGTCGGGATTAATGCCCAGAGGAAGAAGAAGATAAATATACGGTTTTACGTGTTAATTTAATTTAATTAATTTCTTGATATGGTCGAGCAGGTAAGGGAATCAGGAAATCTAGTGTTAAAACACTCCGTTTTCCATTAAGACAGTTCTGTTACCAACTTTCTGACGAATTTTTGAGGCAACTAAACTCAATTCAATATCGCAAAAAGTACGCTTCGTTTCAAAGTTTAAATTGTAATAACAATGTTCGTTCTAAAAAAAATTGCTTCAACAGTAGACTTGGAAGTTGGTTAAAATGATGTTCTCAAAGCTTTATATTAAGTCGCTTTTTAACCGACTTCAGTAAGAAAAGGAGGTTATCAACTCGACTGTATTTTTTTTTACTTAAGTACTTATCTACATCTTTTAACTTCTAATTTAGTGATGACCTAGTGGCGCAGTGGAACAGTGAGAGACTACGCGATACAAGTGGGTTCAATACTCAATTGGGGGAATGATTTTTTTATTTACTTATAACAGAGTGTCTTTGATTTAAATCTTAGGAATTAAAAACAATCACTTCATATGTAGAAAGATAAATCTTTTCGAATAAAAAACTAGATGGAATGGACCAAAAAAAGTAAAGTCTTTCTTAATTAACATTTGTAGTAATATTAATTGTCCATAAGATTTAAGATTAATGATATCTTTAGGTGTATTATATTTTCGTAAGCAAACTACAATTGCCAACGATTGTTTAACAGATTCCATTTTCCGAGACACCTGCGCTTCATAAACTTACACAAGTTGCGTGCTTTGTTATATTACGTTCAAGAAATGCAAAATATTTCTACATTTATATAAATATTTTTGTTTTTACTTTTTGAAAGGATTATTTTATCTCATATAGTCACTGAATTCTATAATATATTTTTTTCAGCTTCACGCCGTATCCCGCATGTAGCAGTTTAGAAATTCCCTACTCCCTACTTAACGGAACTCCACGCCACGCTTTGCCTCAACACCAGAGCGAAGAACAACCTGTCACGTTGATGGGCACAAATTGGCTCACTAATAATGATAATTGCCAATTCAAATTTGAAATATGTAATTTTATATACTTTGAGTACCTATAGCTATATCCATAAGTACAAGTAGATATTTTCCTATTATCACGTTAAAACATATTTACATAAATATTATGTAAAATTCGTAACCATTAAAAGCCACTAATAGTAACAATAAATTATATTTTAATATTTGGCCAGATGTGTAAATAATATAATTCTGCGAACGTTTTTCCGGTAAATTAGTCACGTATAAATACGCCTCATTAAATCGTTTGTGTTAACCGTAATACAATACATCTCTAAATAAAAATTACCGCATCAGTCTATTTTACATATTAAATAAGTTATGCCTGTAACTGTGGTTACTGCTGTTGAGTTGATGACATCACCTATTTATTTAGCTTTTCTCTGTATCCCGCACATAGTAGGCTAGGCAGGGGGAACGGACGGAAGTTTTCCTCTTTACCTACCTGAGGAAATGAAGTATTGTATATTGCCATTTCTTCGCGGCGTTGAGTTTTGCCACTAAACACACGACACCTCCAGAATTCGGCAGAAAATCGCGAACAGGTTCCCTTTGCTTATCCCGCTATGTGCGGGATACAGCGTGAAGCTGATTTTTTTTTAAAATCCTTTAGTTATAAAAAAAAAGTCGATCACAGGCCAGTCATGGCGCAGGGGCACAAGTTTGCGACTGTAAACACGACAGGTTGTTCGTTCAATCCCAACTCGAGAAAATGATCAAAAAATTCTCTGCTTGCCACGCCATATGCGGGGTGCAGCAAGAAGCTACAAAATATAAAAGAAATCATAGTCTCGATACATAGAGATGTTACTATAGAGGCCAATAACTCTTTTGACTCTGCCAACACAGTGAACCAAATCAGTCGAGTTCTTTGCCAAAAAAAGTTTGCGTTCAACTTAAATTATAAAATAAATAATTTTATAATGTACTATAAAAATACTATTTCGCATTTTCAACTATATATCTATACTAATATAACTAATAATAGTACTATACAGATGAAGAGTTTGTTTGGTAAGACGCGCTCTTCTCACGAACTACTTATTAGTTAAATTTGAAAAAATTCGCAGCAATACAGCTGCTATTTTTCTCGATATAGCGAAAGCTATCGATAAAGTCTGGCATAACGGCTTGATTTACAAGCTACGCACCGTTTACGGCTTGCCAGACTGTCTCGTGCACATCCTGCGGGACTTTCTCACTAATAGATACTTTCACTATAAAGTCGAAGGTACTCTCTCCTCCCCCCGCATCCTCCGCGCAGGTGTGCCTCAGGGCTCCACGCTCAGTCCTATCCTGTACTCGCTGTACTCCAGTGACATGCCGCTCACTCCGGGTGTTCACATGGCTATGTACGCCGACGATACAGCCCTCTTCACAACTTCACGTTGTACTCTCTTGTTAGAGAATCGACTCCAGGAAGCGGCCCGCGCACTCGGTGAGTGGTTCCGCCAATGGAGAATCGATCCCGAGAAGAGTAAAGCAATACTCTCTTGTTAGAGAATCGATTCCAGGAAGCGGCCCGCGCACTCAGTGAGTGGTTCCGCCAATGGAGAATCAATCCTGAGAAGAGTAAAGCAATACTCTTCCCTCTCAATAAAAATAGAAGTCTCTACCATCTACCTCTTAGATAAACCCATTCCCTGGGAAAGACAGGTCAAATATCTAGGTGTCACTCTAGACTCTAGATTCACTTTTAAACCCCACATTAAAAATGTCTGCAATAAAGCAAAATATATTCTCAATAAGTATATCTACTATTCTTGTTTATGAGATAATACAGTCCTATTATCTCATAAACAAGAATAGTAAAATTTCACTTAGAAATAAGCTGACACTATACAAAAGTTGTATTAGACCTGTCCTTACTTACACTTGCGTTGCGTTCGCGCACACTAAGCTTGTTCCCTTGCAAAAGGTACAAAATAAATTCTTACGTATCGCATCAGATTCCCCCTGGTACGTGCGTAATGTCGACCTACATAGAGATTTTGAACTGGAATCGATTCACGAGCACTGCAAACGCTTAGCGAAGCGCTACTTTTAAGCGCGCAAGGTCGCACGCGACTCCTTTCGTCACTGAGGCGTGTAACTACACTCCTAATGCGCACCCTTATCGTAGACGCCCGCGTAGCGTCCTTTTAGATCCCGATGACGCCATTACCGTAGCAAATGCCCCGTACGTAGGTAGGAAACACACTACACACGCACGATACACACACCGTCGTCGTCGTCGGAAACGACGACGTGAACCAGCTTATTCCACGGCTCGGCCGCGTCTCGGCGCGGTCGGGTCCAGCGGTTAGGGACCGTTAGCTCCCTTGGATTAGTCTAATTTTATCCACCAGTCGCGGCTTCTGTGTCGCGGCTGGATTTGCTTAGAATAGGGAAACTCCCAGTCCGCTCGACGGCGCAAGCCGAGGTTCGAGCCCTGCAGGGGGCGCCCTTGTGTCGTCGGCACTCCCACAGGCAGCCACACAGTGCCTGCATATTTTCAGGGACAGAGTACCCTCTTTCCTACCCACCCGGTGTCGCTGTAAAGGCCAATAGGGCTAACAGCATTAACCTCAAAACCAAAAAAAAAAAAAAAAGGCACCCGGGCTCATTACGTTCTTAGATTTTGTCAAGACGACTTGTTGTAAGAATTAGTATTTAAATATTGTAACTATGAGTGTATATAGAATTAAATTGTGTAGAACAAGTGTAAATAAAGTCATTGTAAAAGCTGCATTTTGTGTCTGATTCGTTGGTTCGTCCAACAATAAATTATATAAATTATAATATAATGTATACATACCTTTTTACCTTAATCCTGTCGATTTTAATAGAATGTTCGTAAATAAGCAGTATAAATGCGGTTAGATAACCTGTTTAGGGAGACCCCAGGCTCCTTAGCTTCTGGCCAAGCTAATCCCCTCTGACTTGAATTCTAATCAGTAACTTGAATATTTAAGAGAATAACCAATACGGTTTTCCTATTACGGTTAAATGTTTCTTCTTATGTTGCTTGTATAGATTTTTAGTATGATCCTCGAAGCGCAGTTGAAAGCTTTTTAATTGTTAATTACTTAATTGTATACGTGATGGTTCTGGGATCGATTTCCATGTAGCGTAATTATTAGTTTTAATTATTTAACTTTTGTAAAGTTAGCACAGTGTGGTTTTGAGTCTTCTCTATTGTTGACGTGGAAAACGGAGATTTTTTATTAAATTTCTCTACCTAACCTGTATAATAAGAAGAGTTCAGTTTTGTATATAATATAACTAATTTGTATATAATATAAGTAATTTTGATCGTTGTTTTAGGAGCTAACTGAACTTACGTTACTGAGATTGAGCTAACGGAACTAACTTTGTTCCGGGTACACGATCTTCGTATAGACTTTTTCTATCTATTATTTATTTTTAAGGGATACATTCTTCCTGATTTTGAGAGTATTCTAAAGAGAGTATAAAACCAGTACACTCATTGATGCCTTCGTGGCACAGGGGCAGGGTGTGACTGTAAGTGCGACAGTTTTGGGTTCGATTCCTATTCTGCCACTCAATACCCAATGCCTCGTAAATTCGACTGAGAGTGGAAAACGAACTGCTTTAACACTAGGTTCCCACTGCCTACGCTCTAATATGCAGTACAGAAGCTGAAAAATAGTACCAAAACTTATAAGTTCAAGCGCGCCATATTAAAAGTCTTTTACAAATGTCAAAGAAAGTCTAATCAAATCCGTCTACGTTCAAAATACACACACGTATTACACGTAAGTCAACATATATGTATTATATATATGTTGTATATGTTATAGATGTATATTTTAAACACGTAGTACATTCAAACTGCTTTGCATTAAGTCTGTACGTTTTGTTTCACTTTACCCCGAGTTATACACATCGTTATAATGTTTCTCCTCTCGACGCCTTCACCTTCACCGCGGTATCCTTTTGTTTCTCAGATAGGAAATGTTATTAGTGTTATGTTCCGGATTGTATAGAATTGCAGGGATTGTTGGGATCAAATGAAGTGGGAAGGTTATATTGAAAATATTACATTATACACTGTGTGTAGTTTCTTGGAAATGGTGTGGAATAATTATTTTTATTGTCCATTCCAGTCCATTGTCTCGGTTTTAACTATTTGCTTTAAAATATAGATATTTTAGTTTTAGACAAAGTTTTTTACAGCAGTGTAAAACTGATAAGAAAATGCATTACTTTATTTGAAACGATTCATTTGAAATATTTTGAAAAACAAATTATAAAAACTCACCATTCAAAGAACTATAGTTCTTTATTTTAAATTACGTATTAAAAATATTTGCACAATGTTTTACCACATTTGGCATTAAAAAGGCCGAAAATCGCAGTAGGTATATGTTGTAAATTGACTAGTATATACAATTGTATGCTGTAGGTACATATACAAAACTGAATATGATAGAAGTAAATATAGCAACGTTTACTCAGGCATATGGGACAAACAAAAGGTAAATTGATTCGTGCAAAATGTTAGAATGAAATAAAAAAAACTTATAAATAATATTGTTATTTAAATAAACATGGCAATAAAATTGGCGATTGACGTAAACGTGACGGTCGTGGGTTCAATTCCCACTCAGGGAAAGGAATTATTTTCATTTCCTCATTCTGATAACAGAGCAAAGCGCGGAAACGATGTCCGCCACACAATGTGTCAAAAAAAGGAATGGAAAGTGTCTTAACACTAGGTTCCCTTTGCTTGCTAGATGCGGAATACTTCTCCTGAAGAATACCTAGGCTGAAGTTTATAAAATCTAGATATATTTGTATTGTATTTATAGGTATGTAAAACATTTGAAGATTGAATTGACATTGTCAGTACCAGGTCACAGTCCGTATGGGATCCACGTAGCTCGAGTCACGTATTGCTTACTGATTGAGTAAATTAACTAATTGTGTGTGCTTTCACACTACTGTCATCAAAACATATACTATACTAGTATACATGTATATATTAGTCATATATCTTGTATGCAAATAGCATTCATATAGTGATTCAGAATATTTTATAAATAATTAATTTGTAGTATGTCCTCGAAGCTATTAACTTAAAATTAGTTTTCTATTTCTGATGGAATAGATAGATTCATTTTTTGTAAACTAAATGTGATACTTAATTAAAATTATGTAAATAATTTAATGTCATAATTTTTTTATATTTTTCTTTTGCCATATCTGACTATGAAGTAAAACTTCGGCGTTTAATCCGCCACTCAACATGCATGAATTGAAGTGTTTTAATGGGAACGGAGTGACAATAGGTTCCCAGATACCCTTTACCTAAAAAAGGAAGTTAGTTATCGTAATATTTTGACTTCAATGAAAATTCAATGAAAATAAAAACCAATGGACTACTATACGAAAACAAGTAAACATACTCAAGCACATATCGCGCTCAAAGGTACTGCTCACTACAAAAAAAAATCTATTACCAACAAAAATATAAAGAACATTTCCCACAACAATATTACAAAGCGTAATACAATAAAAAAGATTAAGGAAAACAAAACAAAATATTTATTTTATATCATAATAATATGTAATAACCGACGGGCGGATGCTCCAAGGTACCTCACACGCCGTCTCCCCAGATGACGATTATTGGATAAGGTTTGATGACAAAAACCATCCAAAAAATGGCTGAACGACATAACAAGAGAGAAGAACAAGGATGTCTTTATGAAATTATGTTTTGCCGCGCCGAGTGGGTGACAGTGACAAATGACGCGAGAGCTGTTATTCACTGTCAGATCGAAGTGACGTGTTCTCCCCTGGTGGTGGTGGTGGTGGGGGGGAATTATGAAATGTGGTAAACAGAAAAATACAGACAGAAAAAATAATAATTTCAAATTAGTAGACTTGAGAACAGCGTGTCCAATTCAAAGTAAATTCTGTAATATTAGTATAGATGTGTAGTAAACTTAACTAAACTTAAAACTAATGATAAAAAAGAAAATTAAATCAGCTTCACGCTGTATCCCGCACAGAGCAGGGTAGGCAGAGGGAGTAAAGATTATTTTTTATTTAATAAAATTGATAGTTAAGTAAAATTGTTAATATCTAAACGAGGAAATCATATTACAGATATACTCATTTAGATGAATTATTACTCAGTACAAATCTCGAAGGTTATTTACACAAAGCTAAATAATAATGAAGCGAAACACGTAATCTACCTCTAACACGCAGTAAGCCGACAACGCCGTCAGGCCCATTCGATCCTATCTAATCCTCGCCAGGGCAGACCTACGGTACTCCCTGGGATTACATTGTTAGAGATCTGTGTAAAAAAATGTTTTAGACTACCAAATGGCTTCCAAAGGTGTTGGGTTTCTTGTTAATTATGTGCGTCTGATATATATTTTTATTAAATAACTTTATTATACAGTATTATAACCGTTCCTTTCTTGTTTTTGGTTCTTTTTATATTTAAAAGTAAATTAATTAAAGATATGCGCTCGAAAAAGTTTTTTGTTGTTTCTTATTAATATATGAAAGAAATAGTCATTTCATTTTTATAAATATGTGTATTTCATAGAAATTGAAACACAAATACGAATAAATAGAAATAAGCAAACTTTAAGTTAAAACTTTTGTATTTGGAACTAATATAGAAGTCTTTCTATTTACGTGCATACAATATTAGATCGTAAAAATCTCAAACAGTTTTCATAACTTTGTAATATTGTGCATCCAATATATATGAGTGGTGCAGATTTTCAAGATTTCAAGGTGCAGAGAGCCTCTACGATGTATCCAGAAGTTATTTCAGTAGATAGCTTGTTACCGCAAGAACGGGGTCAGCACTTGACTCGAACCCCATTGTCGGGTTATTTTTAAAGCATCCCTAAAATGTGACCGCATTGTTTTAGACTGGATTATAAGGGATGCTTTTAAAAATACGGTAAATGAATTTTGGACGAATTATTTTTTGCATGTTTTTTGGTAAAAATACATTGGAAAATACTATATTGTAAAGTCGTATTGGAAAATTTAATTAAGTTGCATCTGTTTGCTGGGTGCAAAGGTTATTAACTTATTTTTGATGATTTATTAAGCATAATTTTAATAATGCTTTGTTATGAATAAGTTTTTTTTTGTATATAAATATTAAAATATGTAATTTCTATTCGACTTACAGCACCTATATGAGTATACTTTTAATATAGTAAAAATTTCAAGGCTATGAATACAAGTTAACACATATAAAACAATGCCGATTAACGTAACACAATAGTTGTCAGTTCAAATTCCACAAAACTCGTGAAACGTATAAAGATAAAAATATACGAAAATATGTCAAGGACGAAGTCGCTGTCCTTTTATTTGAAAACCTTATATTCTTTCCATCAATACAGTATGTTTTTTTTGCCCTTTTTCCCCGTAACCCTAAAAATAATCATCAATATTACGTCGGGATAACATAATAAAGAGATTTTGATGACAGCTCGACGAGAGCAAATAATATATTTCTAAGTCATTCCCTGTTTCGTCGCGGAACTTTTGTATGAAATAAAAAGGGTGTTCCGGAACCTTTGGGGAACAAGAACAATGGATGTAGCGTAATGAAATCTGGCTCAACGCGACAGTTTCTCAGTGAGTAAATATTTAAAATATACCCAGTCTTTGTAACATGTATGTATGTAGTCGTATGTGCATTGTAGATTTCGTTCGTACGTAGATACCTATGAGAACCCGCTAGTGTGTACATTTGTAATTCTGTTTCTCTGTGACTTTGGAGGTCTTTGACATTTTTCCAGCATCATGATTAGGGTGTCCCCTTGGGTGAAAGTTGAACCGACAACCGTCGCGTTTACAGTTTACCCGTTAAATATTGTTAAAATCCTAATCTCAAAAAAAGTATACTAATATAACCAACTAATAAATCACACAATAGTAATAACGTTCCTTGAAACGGATTATTCACGTAGTTCTTATTTATAGTGTATGTTCTAAGAGCCCGCAATAAGAGTGTGGGACATTCGTCACACTGACTTCAGAGAAATGATCGAAATAGTTTACCTGAGCTTCACCCGCTTTTGGTAAAGTAAATACCACCAAGTGGATTGTTGGTTTTTGTGATTCTAACTGATCAAACGTTACGTTTTTCTTTATTTTGCGTATTAACATATTATGTTTTGTCTATTATTTACAGTCCTGAATACTACGTGGTTGTGGGCTTCAATTTCCCTCGGGGTAGCATTGTTTTTTTCTTTAAGCTTTACGCTGTATCCCGGACGAAGCAACTTGGGCATACTAGGCAGAGGAAACTTAAAAACCTGATGTTCTGGGGACGGAGCTTATTAATGAACCGATTAACTATGGAAGTGTCTTAATGAGGACATTAAGACACTTCCGTTCCCCACTTCCCACTAAATTATAGAGGCATTGAAAATAAATAAATAAAAAATATATAAAATTATACAATCCTTCAAGTGAAAATCAAACCCACCAGTCGTTGCGTTTACAGTCACAGGTTCGTGATTGTTTTTAAAAAAGATATGTTTCCCATTTTTCTGAGTTGGCCAGAAAGAAAGAAGAAACGAAGAATGGCTTTCCAAATGGTGAGCTATAAAAGGAAAAAAAGAAACAATATTGATGATCATGTTGAGTTTACAAAAGATTAATAGTCTAATGCGTCACAGACGGAAAAGTTAAATTTATAGTTAGATCTTGTGTTGACGTACAATTTTCAGTACTTTGCCGGTTTGTTGGAAGACGCTAAAGTGGATAAGCCGCGTATCATGGTAGCCGATAGTAAGGTATATTACGAACAGAAAATATAATATACATATATATAGTGTAAATTTACAAAGTTTTACTTCTTTATTTTAAGCTAATCAAGGCCAGATTATTCGAGTAATTAATACAATAGTTTTAAAATGTCTTAGAAGATGTGTGTTGAAGGGCTCCCCAAAGTATATGTTATTCTTACAACCGTTAACATCAAATACTGCATCTGTACCACTATATTTCATTTATTTGTGAAAAATATAAATAATAAATATATTTCGTTCCCGCAAATTGAGCAACTCAGGATTTTTAGCTTCACGCTGCATTCCGTACACAGCAGGGTAAGTAGAGGGAACCTAGTGTCAAGATACTCCGTTCCTCATTTTCCGACGAATATTAATAAACAATAATTCATTTCCTCGAGTGGGGATCGAACAAACCCTCGTGCCCCTCGTGCCCCGCTACGACGGCCTATTTATGAAAAATATAAATAATAAATATATTACGTTCCCGCAAATTGAGCCCCCTCAGGATTTTATTACATGTAAACAAGATGCCCCGAGGGGAGAGGGGGCTCGGACAAACACAACTCCCCTACGCGTGTTCACTGTGATCTTACAATATTATTGATGAAATGTCGAAAGTAGTAATAGAATACGGTTATATTAGATCATCTTTGAAATAGTATGAATAATGGTGTGTAGGTATATATAGGGGATGTTATTTATTTTATTATAATAAACATTGAATGTAGTTTTAACATATGTATTGTATTTATTTAATTACGTTTCATATACCTTTCAGTATAAGAAACGTACTAAAGTAAACATTTTTAATAAATACCATAAGCAATAAAAGGCGCTACTTAACTATTGAGGCTAGTCAGATATAGCAACATAATAATGTTTGCTCAGTGAGCAGGAGTAATGGTATGCAACAGGTTGTGAGTTTGATTCCAACTCGAGGAAATGAAATGTTTCATATTATTATTAAGTCGCTCTGGTATCGAGGCAAAACGTGGCGTTGGCCCCAGCAACTGAAACCGCAGTGCTTCCTGATTTCGGAGGAAAGTGGAAAATGCATTAAATGGTATTAATGGGAATAGGAATTAACAGGCATTGAAACCAAATGGTAATAATATTCTTCTATATCCTGAAATGTAAACACATATGTATTCACCAGTACAGTGCCCACTTAACTTGTAAAGAAGATACAAAAGCTTAAAGCCCATTAATTACGTGGTTAATCCTAATTAAAATGTGAAAAGAATTTCATTTGTCTTCAAAACAAAGTAAAACAATAGAAGTGAGAGGAAACAAGATCTTTTTATACAATTAATAAGTCAGACCTTGTCCTCTTTCATGCAGACCTGTAGTGGGTACTCTTGTAAAGTTAAAAATACCGAAAGAGACGCTCCTTAAGTGTTGACGTCGCTAAGAGGGGAATTTAAATTTCTTACAAACACTAGCTTAGTTGTGGCCAAAGTTACTTTTAGAAATTAATTGGAGAAACTTATTAAGCTTAAGTTATTTTGGTACTAGTTATTTTTTATACATTTTTAGGGTTCCGTATCTAAAAATTTTCATAAAATCAAATTTATATTTGTAGTTCATTTAATATAAAATATATATGCCTGCACATTTAACTTTGTCAACTTTTACAAGTTATAATTCTGAAATTGTTACGGAAACCTCGGTGGGTGGTGGTCAACCTTAACCGGTTTTTTGTAAATTATAACTTAGATGAGTTTTATATTTCGCAATTGCTATATTATCAAGAAAAAAATAAGTTCATTTGTTGAGTAGCAGTCATGTATCTAGCCTTGCCATTTGTCATTGTCAAAAGGTATTATTGGATTACTTGTTACGGACGTCATAAAAGTTGTATTTTATATAACGCCGAGGTAATGCGTGATTATAAAGGAATAGATATATATATATAAATGGCATCATGTTCTATCTCGATATAGCTATGCTTCTGCTTACAGAAGGAATTTAGTGTTAAGACACTCTGTTCCTCACCTTCCGTCCAATTTTCAAGTTATTACGTCTAAGTGGTTAAACTCAAAGTCGCAATTTGTCATGGTTACTAGTGAGGAAATAAAATTAGTTCATTCCCCAGAGTTTAATACGAATCCATATATTATATATTTTATTATTTACTTTGCTGTAATTTTAACCTACCTTTAGGTGACCTAATCCATATGTTTGCAGAACGCACAAAATTTCAGTTTGCTGTTTTAACCAGACCTGTATTGGACGGTCTATGGGTATCTCAGAGAGACACGTCACAGTGTTATCAATACAAACAGAGCTGGTAAAGTGAAGCTTTTGATTTAAAATGAAATCTGGTGGTGAGTATACGCCTAAAATAAGGCTGACAAATAATCCCCTTCTACTTTCTGTGAAAATTCTATAAAAATGGAACCATTTGTACCGCTAAATCACAGTAAAATTTGTTCCTACAATAATAAATTAATCCGAAATCACAGAGGGATAAATCAATTTCATTTATATAAATAGCTGTATTGATTACAAATGAGAAGCTATTATTGCTGTAAACAATACAAAACTTTTAATATCTATAATATTTATTTTAAAACACATCAGTTTCAACAAAAACAACAAGAAAAATAAACATAAAGAATTAAATTGAACAAAAATATAAGCAACATGTTGTTTCTAAGCTCATATAATATGTAAGAGTAAACTTTCCACAAATACTATTGTTATACGTACTGCAAACAATATCAAATTTACAGACCGATTGAAGGTGATCGAACATGAGGGAGAAATGCGGGGAGCGGTGCTCCATATAGAAAATAGATACCTCAGTAGAGGTTGTTTAAAATATCCTTTCTGTTTGCACTCTTTCAATTTGTTCTTGAGATTCTTGCGAGTGTACGTACTGAAAATTCTAGTTTTGTATCTGGAATGTTTTCAAATAAAAATAAATGTTCACATTATATGGATAGGTAATATTATGCAGTAGGTTCTATTTTTATTAGCATAATATGTAGAGTCATTCCCTGATTTTGGTAACGAAACGAAACGCGGCCTTGAGTTTCGCCATACGGAACGGAAATGTCTACGTTCCCAGGTTCCTTCTGGCTACCCTGTTTTATGCGGGATAGCTCATGCTATAGCTAAAATTATAAATCAGAAAATTCGAGAATTTTAATCATTTATTCGAATCATGACAGTACATTTTATAACTAAGGACCAAAAATATCTATAATTAATATAATATAAAATATTATAATATTCACAAATATCACGTACGATTTAAATAAACGTATATTTATCCAAATATTATCACAAAAGCACGGCAATATATTCATGTTTGAATAGTTGTCGAAATCGGAAAACTTGTTCGAAGTAGTTGATTTTGGAAGAAGTACAAAGAGGACTGATAAATAATTCAAATCCCGCAATGCGGGCCGCGGGGATCGACGGGATGTCTTAGACGGTCTCTGAGTGAGACACGCTGTATCCCTGAGTGAGTAAGTGAGTAAGTATTCAATGAAACATTGTTTTGATATAAATTTACTGTGAACTAAAAGTGGGAAAGGACTAAAGACAGTAATAAGAATCTGTTTCAGTTTCTTTGCTTCTTGCCAGTTGTAGAGTTCTTGGATAGTTAGTTGGCATAAGATTTATAATTCAAAGTTGTTTTAAAGCTTTGCGTTGGTACTCCTGCAATTGTTTTATAGTAAAATTATTATTATAAAATTATGTTCACAGGATTTAGTATTTAGGTATTTTTATTAAATAGCAGTTTTTTTTCTAATTTATTTTTTCTGATATTAATCTAGAAAAATGATAATGTGAAGTACTTCTATCAACATATTTAAATGTAAATCTTTAAATAACTACTTTCGTTGCAAAATTGCAAAAAATGCATTGTTTAAAAAATCTGAACATAATAGAAACTTTTTTATAACTTTGTTATTTAATCAAAGAGCTTTCATTTGCATCTCTAACAACATTAGGGAAACTTTTAACTTCTTCTCCATTTAACAACACAAATTATCTTTGACAAAGTCATTTTAAACAAAATTAGTAACATGTGAAACAGACGCGAAGTTACGTCATTAGCACTTTGAAAAGTTCTTAATACATGCGTAAGCTTAAGCTTGTTATCCTTAAATAAGCTTGCATTGATTCGAAATTATACAATTCTTATTTTTTATACACGCTGTTCCCACGTTCCCACTTTCTTTCCACTTATGAACATATTATACAGACGCTCCCGTGTCTGAACACTGGGTTCCCTCTGCCTAGAACGTTATGCTGGATCTTATACTGTGAGCGGCATACAGCGTGAAGCTGATGATATTTTAAAAGAATTATCAAACTAAAACAAAGTTTAAAATAAATAAAACCTTAAACAATTTAGTGAGGTTTGTTACATAAACAACGCACAGCACGTGTGTGCTACATACTCGTACCCACCACTGGTTATTTATCGGTCCACCGTAATACGTTGAGCCATAAAATTGGAATAGAAACACTATTGAACTCCCCTTTCGAATTTTTATATATTTACAAACCGTCTTTCAACTTATTTACTATTTATTATGTTTTTTTGCATACAAAACATAAAAACAAATATCTTGAGATATTCCTTTATCTTATTATTATAGCTTTGTTTAGTTGTAAATCCAGCACCTTTTTTTTTTGATATTCGTAACCATGGTATATATAGAATATACTTTTATTAAATTAGTGAATCAATTTTTACATTTTTAAATATAAATTATTATAAAAAATACATTTAAAAATATAAAAAACCACTCTTCCAAGGGCGGGACAAGGGTCCAAGCCCTCGGTGGCTAGGGCTCCAGAGAGAGGAACCTCCGCACAATACGCGCCGTCTCAAGTAACACTGCCTTATGTATCCGGTTCTTAATCCAACAGCTAAGCGATAGCCTCTTAAGGTGTACCATGGTATTGTTATTAGCATCTTGGTTTTAAGAGAGAACGTAGTGTAAAGACACTCCGACGCTTATTGTAGAGACATGGCATGTTGAATGGGAAATCCAATGCCACGACAGTATGGTTTTTGACCCTGACATTTTGATTGACACCGTGGCTGAAACCGCAACCACCCTAGTAGACTGGCTCACATGCATACGATGCTTGGACTTGTCAGGTTAACAGGGGGCTTACAAAGTTGCTATATTACTAAATGTTCTAGGCGTAACTCGGGAGTGTCTGGTTGTAAGATAACCAAAAGTTCAGTGAGACAAAAAAAATCCTAAATAAAATGAAGTATTTCAAAAAGGCATTTAAATATATGGCCTTTATTTTTAGAAAACTATTGATATCCATATTATAAAGGATAATGAAGTATCGATTAAAACTGAACTCTACATAATATGTAATAAACATAAATGTAATTTTATCTGATATCTGTTCAACTTTTACTTATCGAATGTAATTACATTCTACAGCCAGAGGCGCTTACTCTCTATAAATAGATGCAAACCACACGTAGCCTCGCTAGGCCCTGTGCTCATGTTATCAGATTTAATGAATATATAGGCATAATGCTATAAAATAATAATATTGTGTCTATATTTGAATGAAGTATCCTAATGATAATGGAGGGTTTTAACTTGTAAAAATGTACTTTTGTATTTTGAGTTACGGAGGATATACCACCTTCCTCCTAAATAATAACCATTTCTCTCCTAACTAATATACGAACATTATAGGAACTTTTTTTCTAGCTTCACGCTGAATCCCGATATAACAGGGTAGGCAGAGCGAACTTAGTGTTAAGATACTCCGCTCCCCACTTTCAATCGAATTTTTGGGGCATTGCGTGTTGAGTGGCGGAATTCGACCTCGTGCTTATTACTAAATAATTATTATTTTCATCTAGTAGAAATCGAATACGTAACCAGTCGCGTTTGCATACTTTGTACCTCTTTTCTGCTACTGGCCTCATAGGTATTTATATTTTACAAATAGTATACATTTTCCAGTTTAACATTACACCCACCACTAGGCCGGCTATGTCGATTCGTGCGTGATGATGTGCGATTCCCTAAAATGTAATATCGTGAGTAACGTAATCAATTCTATAGGGAAATAGAGTCACTATGTAAACGATAGATCAAAGGGATGTTCAATATTTGTATTGCAAAATATATATATATGTGAAATGGTTTTACTATAGAATAATGAATATAGTAGGTTCATATATTGGATATAATAAAAAAAAATGTTTTAAAATTAAATTTGAGAATGCGAATGTAAACGCGACGGTTGTAGATTCGATTTCCACTCGGTGGAATAAAATATATTTAATATTTTCATTTCCTCGTTCTGGTAACGAAGCAAAGTGTGGCGTTGAGTTCAACCACTCAACACACACAATGTTTACTTCGAGTGGGAATCGAATCCACAATCTGTCGTTCTTACAGTCAGATACTAGTGTCCCTACGCCTGTAATATTAACTGGCCTCTGTAATATTAACTATTTTTGCTTCCATAAACTAAAATACATAAATTGCAGCCCACTTTATTTATCGGAGCCGACAGTATCGAGATGAACACGGATCGACACTGAGCGCCGATAATGTGTCATTTACGAGATAACATTAACGCGCCTGCACTTTATGTGATCAATATTATAGGAGTGAGTGTGGACTGCAGACTGGTGACACCGTGGCAGTACGGTAGATTACTATTTCATTTTGCTTTTTGTGGTAGTAACAGATTCTACGTGATGACAATTTTAATTTGTTGTTAAAATCAAAATAAAATTAATTATATATACGTAGATCGCAAACAGCATACACTGTGTAAAATATAAAACCATACGAGAATCACATTTGACAGAAGTAGCCAACTTTGTAGAAATATGTTTTCATTTCAATCCTTTCTCGCAAGTATCTTCAGTACTTTCAATTCATGCACAGTTCCTTTTATTTTCCGGAAAATTTATCATATAAATATAAAATAAAAATTAATATAACTTAATTCGAAATGATATTTTTTGCAGCTTTACACTGTATGCTATACGCAGCAGGGCACAGGGGAACCTAGTATTAAGACTCCGTTCCCCACTTTCCACCGATTTCTTGAAGCATTGCTGGTGGAAGTCGTAGCACCGCGCTTACTCTCGACACCAGATCGAAGATATGAAAATATTGCAAATAAAATGTATCCTATCGAGTGGGAATCGAACCCACAGCCCTAACGCTTACAGTCACACTCTTGTACTACGACGGCATAAAATAATCCATATAATCAAAATAACCGTATATATCCGAGCACGAATGTGCATCGCGATAGGAGATCAACACGCTATGCTAATGAGCGCTGATAACGCGTAATATATGAGAGGGTTAACACGCTTGCACTTTATGTGTGCCTATCTCTACATGTTATATCAAGTGGAATTGCTTATTACGATATATACTCGCACTCCCGTCTTTGTCTATTTTCTTTATGCGAACTAGAGGTCATTCTAGCACTGTGCAGAGCTAATGTGAAGATGATGGTTGCTAGTTCAATCTGCATGAAAGCATCTTAATATATTTGCAACAGATAATATTATTTAACTCATAATACAGTCTAGGCTACCGTAAGTCTGTAAGTGTAAAGTCTGTATTTGAGGCTTTGATTCTAATATTTCCAAGTTGTCGCAATACTCAGGATTTACCATTCAACAGACATGATGTTCAATTCTGGTAAAAAGGTATAAAGTAGGATCTTATTAGGTTTCCTTAGCCTGACTTAGTGCAGGATAGAAGTTAAGCTAAAAAAATATTCACATATATTAAATATATTTAATAAGAATAGTGCATAGAGATCTAAATTAAATTATTCTATTCATAATATAAACACCACAGATAATTCAATAAAAATGTTATTCTTCTTAATTAGATCAACATTATTGAATGTGCGTAAAATAGCAATGAAATCACTTTAGTATCGGTGGGTTTATCGGAAAAACATTACGAAAAGATACCATTTACATATTATGGTTTTATTATCGCAGGTGCCGCTATATTTCCTGTATTAAAATAAATAAAATTAAATACTACGTTGAACATAGCCTATATAAATTTTTATATATTTTCGAATTACTGTTAATTTTTATTTAATTATTTACTGCTTATTACTACTACTACTTATTTATCTCAGTTCGGTTATCTACATCGATGTTATACACTTAAAACATCGTAATTTTAATCATTTGGGATTTTATTTAATATTGTTCGCAAAAATTATTAATTATTTAATATAGAAAAATATTTAGTACGCGCGCACGGCAAACTTTAGGTACTTTTTCTAATATTTAGAATTTCCTTTAGTTACTTTTACTTCTTTTGTTTGTTCATTTCGGTTACTCAGATATTTTATCTAATAATAAATCTCCACTTATTATTTATTTTTGACTTATTTTAATTATTTAGGCTTATATTTTCTTACAAATTTTATTGAAAACCTATATATCATATATATATATATATATATATATATATATATATATATATATAGAATAAGAATATATAAGATACCGTAAACACCAGTACCGGAAACACAGTTGACTGACTTACAAAAATATAATATAATTATTCCAATTCAATTTCAAAGTCAAATTTCCGTTCTCTCGAGTTATTTGTACTGCAGGCGCAGATACGAAGTTACGAAGCATGAAACCCAGTCGACATTGTTCACAAATTTCTCACAGAGCGCACCATAAATTTTTCGCTTAGCTAAAAAGTTATTGAATAATTTTCCGTATCTTCTCTGTTTATTATAAATGGGGGAAACCACTTGTTGTGTGCTACAGCTACGTGAATTTAAAAAATAAATAAATCAGCTTCACGCTGTATCCCGCATATAGCAGGGTAGGCAGAGGGAACCCAGTGTTAAGACAGTCCGTTCCCCACTTTCTCAAAGCCGGGCTTTTGTCCTGATGGATTTTCTTTCATGAATATATTATGTACCTAGTATGTAGGTATCATTATGTTAGTTTAAGGTGAAATATTTCTTAGATAATGACTGAAAAGTACAGTAATGTACTCTTATCTTTTATATTATACAATTATAATTTTATCTCGTTTCTTTCTTAATGAGATGAAAATAACAATTGAAGGCGTAACACAGGTAACAAAAGCGTGCGACTGTATACGCGACAGGTCGTAGGTCCGATGTTTGTATATACAAGGATATGTACATATCCATACCTATATTATAAATTCGAAAGTAACTCTGTCTGTCTGTCTGTTTGTCTTTTACGCAATCAGGGCCAAACCGCTAATTTAATTGTGATAAAATACTCATATAGAGATACTTGAGGGTACCGGGATGAACATAGGATACTTTTTTTTCTCATATTTGTAATATTTTCGATATATACCAATATATTAAAATACTTATTAATTTAACATACAATTTATTCCGCCATGTTGATAACAAACGTCACTATGCGACCGTTGCTAAGCAACGATTTGCAAAGAATGTTGTTATTAGAAAACGTCACCCAAAATGAGCTTGCTTAACGCATCTCTCTATTGTAAACTGAAAATAATTTCATAAATATATTTAATAAATATTCGTACAGTTCAAGCGGGCGTAGCTGCGTTCGGGTCCACTAGTACTATATAAATAAACTGACGCAAGTCACCTTAATATATTTATTTTAAAAGATTACTAGCCGTCGGTCCCAACTTTGTTTTGACTTTGAAACGTGAAATGAAAATATCCTGTTTTTCCTGTAGGAATTTCCTGAAAATCTTTATCAGTCGTCCCTAGCCTTGAAAATTATTTTTTCAACTTTCTAAATCCAATAAGTCTTTGCATCGTAAAATATGAAAATTATAGAACAATTCAACAGTTTGTCGAGCTTATAATATCTCCAGCTCAGAAATCCTTCGCAGCCATGTCGGTAACCAAGTTTGAAGTCAGCTGCTGAAGTTATTTTTTCTTCTCTCACTTCGAACAATATTGTTACAATTTAAACTTTGAAGTCGTAATTTCAGAATACTGTAGCGAAAGAACTGTAGAATTTGTAACTCAATTTAATTTATTTTTTATAGAAGCGGTGTAGGCTTAGAAAAGGATATACTTCTAGCGATGGGCTTAAATTATGTATCCATGTACTTAGTAGTTGTTTACTTTTACAGATTTAAAATTATGTATAAAAATAAAAATGATACTTTTTTATTTAATTATTATTGAATTTGTCGTTATAATAATTAAATAGTCAAAATTCAGAACATTGAAATTATTTCAGCATACTAATTGGTTGTTTATTTTACGTACACGCTATTGTATAACACAATTGCATGTTTTACTTTTTTATGCGACAATTCATTTTACAATTGAATAATTACGACTATACGACTGGCTGTGGGTTCAATTCCCACTCGACGAAATGAAATATTTAAGTAGTGTTTTCATTTATTTGCTTTGGTGTCGAGGTAAAAAGCGGCGTATAGGGAAAAAATGAGGAGCGGAGTGTCTGAACACTAGGCTCCCTCTGCCTACCCTGCTAAATTCCACATGCGATGCGAGAAACAGCGTGAAGCTGAAAAAAAAACCATAATTAAGTCGCTTATATAACATTTAACATCGTTGCAACTATTGAAAATGTAAAATGAAACGAAGTTTTAAATCGGAGATTTTAATTGAAATGACAATAAAAACAGAACACGTCGGCTACACGGCCGGTGGCCAACGATGCGAGGACTCGCTACTGATATCTCTGACTCGAAAGTTTTCACTGATAACAGAATAACACCTTGTTTGAACGAGATAAGGTTGCAAATGCAACTATTATATAAATAGTAATGTAGAATCCAATGCAGGTAATACAGGGGAGATTAACTTTAATGATTAAAAAATTCAATTCGATATAAAACTTTTAATAGTATTCTAAAGTGCTACCTACGACTGTGGAGTACTTGTATAATACTTTTAAAATGTTATAATCATAAAGATTTCTATAACTTCATATATTATTTATGTAGCAACAGTTTTGGTAAAATCTTTCAAGTTTTTTTAATGTAGGGCGCTTAGAACATGTATTTTGAAAAATAAATGCTTCTTTTTTTTCTTTAAAAAGAAAAAATAAAGAAGACTAGTTTCTTCTGTCCGAATTCTGGTATTTAATTGTGGTGGTATTAGGATTGCCATAGCGCCCTTAAAGCGTAGATTCATCAATACTGTCACGAATAGGCGCGAGGGTAATCCTATAACCTCTTTTGAATGTGCATTAGGACAACCGGAAGGTATATAACAAATGTATATAACAAATTATATGCTTATGAAATAAAAACTTTGTTAATTATCGCTATACAGATATACACTATATCACTAGAATGTTTTCCTGTCTTGCTAGATATTTGTATGAGTTTGCGGGATAAAGCGTGAAACTAAATACATATTAAAATATTGTAAATTATTTTGTTTGAATTAATGAAAAAACAACCCTTTTCTAACGAAATAATTAAGTGTTATATTAATTTAATACGAATAGAATGTGGTAAGGAATTACGCAACTGTGTCACGATCCTCTTAAGAAAATGTTGCCTTTCTATTAGGCTTCTTAGTTTAAATCAGCATTTACCCAACAAGTTGGGTTTTAACTTACGGGATAAGGGAAATCAATGAGGGGCTTTAGCTCCATTGAATTGATGACCTATTTTTGTATAAGCTGAATGGCCTTGACGATTAATGGAGATTTTAACTTTTCTTATACTTAGTTTGCCACTACCAAAATTTAAAATATCTGTAAAAAAATATTCTAACAAGTAAAGCTTATTACACTGTTCAAGAATATTCAGAGGATAAACATGTATGGAATTAATGTCTATTGAATGTCAGGCAGGATAGCTGCCAGCTAATGTAATAGTAAAATATACCATTGACTTTGAAAAGAGCAACTGTTGAGTTTCTTGCCGGCTCTTCTCAGCAGAACTGCCTTCCGAACCGGTGGTAGCTTTTTGTTGACATGTACATTCGACGATTCAAAAGTGCTTTTATAGTTTATTGGAATAAAGAATATTTTTAATTTGAATTTATTCTTTTCTTATACTTTCAGCTTTATATCGGCGTTGAGTTCTACCACTCAACACGCAATGCCTCTTAATTTCGGGAGCAAGTGGGGAACGGAGTGTCTTAACACTAGGTGTATCTTATACTTTACGGACTGTCGTATACTTTCTTATACTAAATTATAAAATATTTAACACATTTTCTATTTTTATATGTGAAAAAATAGTGTTGAATTTTGCAGGCAATTTTCAAAGGAGATAACGAATCGCGAGGGAGGTGAGATGATTAGTTTCGAACAGAGCGTCGATCCGCAAGAGGGATCTCCCGCTATAAAAGTAAATTGAATTGTTCGTCGAATGCCGCTTCGATATATGTATGTACCTACAAATAACTTTCTACGTTTTTAATTTTACGACATTTTTGTCCGCTTCAAGTTATATATTTATGTTACAATAGAATACCTTAGATTTTTCATTCTGTTTTCACGATCGTAAACGTAGAGGATTTGAATAGCTTTAGTAAGAAAAGTCATCCAATAATGTGTTGGAAATATTTACTGAACTTTATATTATAGATTTTAGAGCGAAGTAATGGAAATATAAATTTATCTATATAGATAAATATTTCATCTCCTCGAGGGGATCGAACCCACAGCCAGTCGATTTTCCAGTAACACTTTGTGAACTGAAATTCAATAACAATAATTATAAAACAGAATCACATCCCTACGACAATATTGTAACTGAGGTCAGCAGTATAAAACTTCGACAGTAAAACGTAAGTCAGCGGCGTTGGGCCCCGCCAGATAACGTTGTATAGGCCTCTTAGTAGAGTACTTTTGCTATTAACAGTGTGACCCCGCTGTTGGTGTAAGCCAGACTGTCCTTAGTTTCACTTTAACTTCGACTTTGATTAGACGATGAGGACAATGCGCTCGACATTCGCTTTAAGAAGCTTAGTATTTTCCCTCTCTAAGATTACAGTTAATCGAATTCGATCTTTACTGAGAATTCAAGTTTCTGCAGAGAAGTACATTTAAAATCACTGAAAATAACCTACAAAAATAAATTTGAAAGTAGCAAATTTAATTAGAAATCAATTTAGTACAAAAGCTGTTTATTTAATATAATATTACAAATATGAGGCCAGTCGTGGCGAAGGGGCACTAAGTGTGACCGTAAGCCGACTGGTTGTGGGTTCCCCCCCCCCACTCGAGGAAATTAAATATTTATTTAAAATGTATATCCCCCTTTCTTCGCTCTGGTGTCGAGAAAGAGCGGCGTTGAGTGAAATGATTTAGTTTCTTGATAAATTCTGAGATGTTTGTTATCTATACCTATTTGTTATTTAGCTATATAAAATTAAACACAATTAATACATTATTTTCCATAAAATGGCAATCATAGCCACCTTAGTTATAATTGGTAAAAGTTAGCAGGCGACGGCTGCGGACTGCGGCCAACTTTTACTTATGCCTCTATAATTGCTTTTATTGCTTTTCTACTACTATTAAATTGGCGTTATTGAGATAAATTACACTGCTCATGTTCAAATTATAATTTCAACCTCAATTAGCCTAAATGGAAATAAATGTATTTTATTGTCACATTTATCGCGACAATTATTATTAAGGACAAACATTTCCAGTCTATCTAAGTCTCGTAACAACTTTTAATTGCTTAATGATACGAACGAAATCCTTCACAAAATATAAATAATACAGAATATAAAATACCGATTAAGTGCAAGTCGAACCCCCACTAAGGCTTCCATGCCAATTGAGTACATTTTATATGAAGAAGTTGATGACGCTGGGTGATGCGTAAAGGATATGTAGAGACCGTAGCATGAAGCGATCGGTTCTCCCCAACTCTCCTACCATTGACAAAACTTGAGCATAAAAATACTTACACTAAATTATGTTCAACAAAATAATTTAATATACCCAAATCATAAAACGAAATCCTAGAAACTATAATATCACATATAACAAATAACATTAACAGGATAGTGGAATGGTCTGTATTTAATAAATATATATTTTATTAGCTCCATATCAGGATAACAAGGCCGAAGATTGATGATGCTCATGTCTTCGTTTTATTTCCCCGCGGATAATCTCGTTGTCTCCGACTTAAAGACATGTAGGAAATACGGGGGCAATTTTCCTCCAACTACAGAAAAATGGGGAACGCTTAACATCGCGGTTGGGTGCCCCTGAGTAGGCGCAGGCTTATCCCGTCAGATGAAAAAAGAGATTTGTGCTCGCGAGTAAATTATATGTAACGAACGCTATGTAATTTGCAGAATATGTAAATTAAAGTGCAAGTTTTCAAAAAATTTGCTTAGTGACGTAAGTAGATAGGGTATGTAAAGTTATACGATAATAAAATACGAGGTAGGGCATGGATTTTTGTATTATGTTATCTTTGAGTGGTTAAAGTATACTCGGTTCGATTTTCTTCAACGTTTATGTAAGTATTTTTTTCCTAGAGGCTTACCTTGTTCTTGATGTATATATAAATGAGTTCATATGAATATATATATATATATATATATATATATATATATATATATATTTACATAAGAAATTGAAATTGAGCATAAATATTATTTACTATATTAGTTATGTCTCCGATGATTATAGCATCTTTGAACAAGACAGTATGACTTGGTTTTTAAATAATTTAGGGCATACAAAAATTCCAAATTAAAAAATTACCCCAAAAAATTACCCCAAAATATCTGTACGTATGCCCACGTCTGCAACATGTTAATAAAACTAAAAATATTTATTTATTAAACTGAAACAAAACAAAATCATTATATTTGAGCAACAAATATGAATTGGAGTTTTACATTTATATCTCAACAAAGTATATATAGAATAGTATAAAGTAAAACATATTTTACGGCGTGACAGTGAGATACAAGGTAATAAGAGATGTGGCGGCTCATAACCAGGAAGACATCCTCAAAGTACAACACATAAACCACGGAATGAACTTGTTCATAGAACGCTTTAGTAGACGAGTAAATGAAACACATCTTCTAACAAAATGTTCACGTTTTATTATTTGACATTAATTTTGTCATTTTATTTAATTATATCGTTGTAAAATGTAAACGTTGTAATATTATGTCAATGGGGTATAATAGGAGACGGAGTGTCTTAACGCTAGGTTCCCTCTCCCTTCTCTGTGAGATGTCTGTGAACTTAGCAGAGCATTGTCCAGCAGATCAAAAAAAAATGGAGTTCTCTTCGCATGCTCCTGAGTTCTATAGTTCCTGATAGGTTTTATAAATAGTTCTGTCGTTTTTAATCCTAAACAAGTTATGTAAAAAAATGATCTGCTAACTTCCCTTGGCAGATCATTTTTTTGCAAATAAAAATCGGGGCGAGATCTGCACTCATAGGGATGAATAAAATAGTTCCTGATAATTTTTAACAACAGTTCTGTTAATTTCAGGAAGAAAAAGAATTTTAACCAGAAAAAAAGAACGTTCGTTTCGAAAATAGTTCGTAAGGTAAAGTAATTTTTAAAATTAATAAAATGATACTCAGACGCGAGAATTCTTTATTTTACAATAGTATACAAGTAGTTCTACGATATTTTGCCTGAAAGAAAACCAGAACTCTGAAAAAACTGCCAGCAGAGCATAGTTGAATGTATGAAATGTAGAAAAAATCATATACTATTATAAAGTAAGCTCTGCTAAGTTCACAGACATCTCTGTGAGCAGGATACTGCGTAAAGATGTAACAAAAGTAAAATTATAATATTACATACTGGTACATGATGTAGGCTATAATTACTTCAAAAATATACATATACATTTTGATAAGTAGATTCTCACTCAAGTAAATGCAATATTTAATATTTTCTTTGCTCTTTATAGATTTCGAGGCAAAACGCATCGTTGAGTTCCGTCACTCACCACGCAATGCCTCCAGAATTTGGTGGAAAGCGGAGAGCGTAGTGTCGTTACTCTAGGTTCCCTGTACTCACCCTGCTACATGCTGGTTACAGGTGAAGCAGATAAAAACATTATGTAATATTTTATACCCATATGCTAATAGTATAAAATTGTCATCGATCATTGAAATCGGACGTGAGAAGAATAAATCTCAATTCACTTGGCATATAGTATGAATATTTTTAATAGCATGAGTCTATTATAGATTTTTTCAATTAATTTGCTCTTTAATAATTTATAGATAAGTATAATTATGTAGGTACCTTATTACTTCAATTAATTTATTATATTCACGCCATTCATCGATTACCGTGGTGGTATGAGCAGGTGTCAATGGCAGTGAGTCAAGTCATTGTAATTTTTTTATGATTTTCACGCACTATTTGGATATTTTGAATTAATTTCATCTTGATCATTTATGTCGAAATAGCGTACCTCCACGCTATTTCGATATAAATAAATGATGTTGATAGGCAGACAAAAACGGAACGGACGGAACCCTAAAAACTATACTTTCAGCTAAATCCAATGCGACACGAACGTTAATATGCAATTAAAAATAACGATAGTAATTTGTAACATGCCAAAATATATAGCGTTAAAGTGCCATTGTTAGCAATTTGTATGCAAAAACCAACATATTTAACGTCAATAATATTCCTAATTTATTTGACGCGGTAAACGTTCTGCAAATTAAATCCATTTGACCTTTTATAGCAGCAATTTATTATTTGAAATGATATTCATAAATATTCTATAATGCTTAAATTGAAATATCATTGATTATCTGAAATCGTATTAGCTTACAAATTAAGTCGGTAGACGAGCGCTATGTTTCATAAAATGGATTTTTTACTTGCTTTTTTTTGCTTAACGCTATATTCCGCCTATGCTAGGGTCGGCACCTGTGAACGTAGTGTTCGTTCCCATTGAAACACTTCTGTTCTCATTAAAGTATTGTTTGTTGGAGTAACAGCCACAAATTAAATTTTCTTTGCCTTTGAGATTAATAGATTATAATTTTAAACATTTAGGTAGGAATTGTAAGTTAGTTATAAAGTGCCGTTATTAGTGTGATTCATAAAAAAATAATAAAGAAAAATAATAACTGATATATTAATATTAGAAAACAAAGAAAGATAATTTCCCAATTCCCAAAACTGTATACAAATGCAAACAAAAGAAAATATTAACGCTATCTTTACTTATTAATTAATTACAAAAGGCAATATTATAAAACAATGAAAGCTGACTTGCACTATATACAAATTGACTTCCGGCTCCTTTTTCATATGCGAATCATGAAGACAATGTTTATTTAAAAATAACTGCATGAAATATTAAATATTTATATGAAATACTGGCAATTTGTTTGATTGCCGCGATGGATTTCAATTTTCAATTGCTTTGTAACAGCGCTCGCTATAAATCAGATGTGAACACAGTTTTATATGTCGCTGAGTAATGGCTTCTGATGCTGAAGTCTGAAATACGAACACAGCGAAGGATGGAAACATACGGTTTCCATTTTTTTACCGAACATTTCGTCTTTCTTAATTTCTTTGTCTAATTTCGTTTTTTTATAAAGTAATGCAAATAGTTTCTAGCCAATCTAGAATAAATAAAATGTAATATTATGTAGGTATACGTTTACCTTGTACATTTTTTAGCTTTTTTTTTTAATGAAAAAAGGACTAGGCAAACGAGCGTTCGGGTCATCTGATCCACGCTCACGACCCCGTGCAACACTAGAGGAGCCACAGGTGCGTTGCCGGCCTTTGAGGTGGAGATAGACGCGCTTTTTGAAGGTACCCATATCGTCGCGACCTGGAAACACTGCCGTGGGTAGGCCATTCCACAGTTCGGTGGCAACTTTATGCTATATCCTACATTTAGCAGGGTAGGCAGAGGGATCTAGGGAGCCTAATGTTAAGACACTCTGTCTCCATTAAGACATTTCCGTTCCTCACGTAGCGCCGAAATCTGGAGGCATTGCATGTTTAATGATGGAACTCAAGCCGCGCTTTGCCTTGTTCCAGAGCATGGAAATTAAAATATTAAACATTTCATTTGCTGAAGTGGAAATCAAACCCATAACGTGTTTCCCCTTAACCTTATTATTAATTATATTCAAATTATACAACATCTATATCTATAAGCTTTTCTAATACCATAACATACAAATATATCTTTTCAAATCTTTACCTACCCTTGATCGACGGAATAATAGCTTAGAAATTTTGTCCAAACTGACTAAATAACACTTTAAAGCAACAAAGTACAAGTACACAATACGCCCCGTAGATTGCAGCCGCCCGCTTAGCTTGAGACTAATCTGGCGGCTAATCCCATTGGAAGGCGTTGCGGCTCCAATCACCGCGACGACACGACGTAACTAAGTTACGCGGATGCAGGGACGGAGTGTATCGTCGTTGATATCACTTGCTAAGTAGATTATAACTGCTATTTGCTTGTGAAATTGATGGATTTTGTCAATTTTCTAAAATTTAAGGAGTACGGTGTATATTAAGTTTGAAATAACATTGTGTTTGGCGTGTATTATTATTAGAGATGCGCCGAATATTCGTTTGATATTCGGTATTCGATGTATTCGTCATTTTTTTCAATATTCGTATTCGGCCGAATTATTCGGTTATGGCGCCGAATATATTCGGTTCGAGTATTTTTATTTACTTGGCTGCACGACACAGTGGAAATTAAATATGAAACGTCTTTTAAACCACAAATCAACATATGTATTTCTTAAAATGTAGTCAATATTTATTTTTAGCCTTAAATCAACATTTTAAATTTATAATGAACATACTTAAGTCGTAGATTGACAATAATAGATACTATAACATTCCTATACAGAGAAAGAGGAACTGTGCAGAAATATACGAGAAGAATTCAACGTTTTTTCAGTATCGATAGTTGAGTTCCGCCACTAAACAGGCAATCCCGAATTCAGCGGTAACTGGGGAACCGTTTCCATTTCGCAGTTTTCACTTAATGGGAATGAAGATTAACACTAAGTTCTTAAGTTTCCTCTGCCTACATTTATAAGGGAGGGATACAGCGCGCGTGAAGCTGGAAAAAAACACACATCCTTCAATGAAAGTAAACTAATTAATACAGATCGTCTATACAAATGTTCTCAATACTAATTACTGCAAATATTTAAATTGAAACTCATACGTACATTTTTAATAAAACTTCAAAACTCATATGAAAACCAACTCAACAAACAAACCTACATAAAAACAAGAAAACAAAATATAACTGGACTAAAACTATTCACACGCAACGCCAGCTGTTTGTATTTCCAACGTTTTAATTAAAAACCGATCGACCTATATTAATTAACCACAAAATGACCCCTGTTAAATATACTGCTTCATTCTGCTTAGCAACGAGGTTTCTTTGGAAATTCATAATAATTTCTATTCAGATTTATATTGCGTAACACGATTCCGCAAATGTTTATTATTGATTTTAGCTTTATAGGTTTTTTAATTAATGTTTTGCTTAAGTGTTACGTTCTGGATGCATTTTTAGAGCTAAAAATGTTAAGAAAACTCTATTATTATTGTTATCTGACTGACAGAACTGATGGCAGAAACGTGAAATTTGGACTGATGTTTACTTTCCTAATCTGGACATCCACTAAGAAGAGATTTTGAAAAATTTTAACCGTAAAGGGGTGAAATAGGGGTCGAAACTTTGTATGGAAAAAAATTTAAATCGGTACCGATTATTATAAAATTTTAAATTTAGACTCTTAAAAATATTTAATTGAACATATGTTTCATAGTTTTCTAAAATTCACCCCCTAAGGTTGCAAATAAGGGGATGAAAGTTTGAATGGAAAAATCTTTAAATCGCCACCGATTTCTATAAAATTTGAAATTTAACATCGTAAAAATATTTCATTGAACACATGTTTCATGGTATATTAGAATTCACTGCTAAATAAGCAAGCGACGCTGCGCGCGTCCGCTAGTAAGTATATATACATTTTCCACCACGTGATATCGAATCGAAACCACCGTCTCGCCAACACCCACCAACTGTGCAACGACGGTGTTAATATATTTACCTCAATATCTTCCAATGGCACCAGTTCTAAATTACCTCTAAGTCACGTACGTGTCAAGTACGTCACAATGCCGTAGAGCGTCGTCGCTTCCCTCACGCGTGCTTTAACGCTGCCAATTTGCATCGGAATACGTCATGTTCACTGAGGGTTCACAGATATTTGGTACAGACTAATGTCTAATTGGTTTGAGTTTATTATAGGACTTCTTCGTATACTAATATTATAAAGCTGAAGAGTTTTGGTTGATGCGCTAGTCTCAGGTTGAAAGTGAACTGGTTGAAAGTGAAAAAATATTTTGTATTCCATAGTCCAATTGTCGAGTAAATATAGGCTATATTATATTATGTTAACTTTCCTCTTTCAAGCCAGTGTATATGCGTAGAATCAAAATAGATAGCATTTTTAGCTTTATAATATATTAGCGACACTATAATTAGGCAACTTATATATTTGATTTACAAAAAATATAGTCTATGTATTATTCTGATATAAAAACTATTTAATAGTAAATTTTAATCAGAACCTGTTCAGTAATTTTTGGGTGAAATTGTAACAAGCATCCATCTTCACAAACTTTCACATATATAATACTGGAAGGATCACGTTTGACGTATTTACCTTTGGCAACATAAACAAATGACACAAATGTAAGTAAAAGGAGCCTACTGGCTGGCTGCAATTACGTTACGGTGCCTAATGTACGGGGCATTTGTAACCGTCGGGCATCGGGCGTAGGGCGTCGGGCGGCGCTGAGTAGTAAATAAATTGTGGTATTGTGGTCGGTGGTGGACGTGAGGTGACTGCCGCCTCGATGCCGATTCTACAGGAATTTCTGCTGTACACAAAGCTAATAAGTCCATTTAGTGCAATCGCAAGCGGACTTAGCATTTCTTATATGGGGTTGGAGTTGGAGGTTTTAGAACAATTTAGTTTTGTTAACGCGTATTTAAACTATTATTTAGTCTATTTTTAATTTCGTAACAAAAAATAACTGGTTGTTAAGTTTTCATTTTTTTGTAAATGTAATCAATTTGGAAGACGCATTGCTTTGGAATGTATTGGACCAATTTATAGATGGTGATAACTATTGCCTAATATTTTTACATTCCTGTTACGTGCATAAGTGCATCGAAATACGCCATAGCCCAAACATTATTGCACATGAGTTTCACATATGCGTATACTTGCTTTTACCACCAGCTTCCCAATGTGGTCAAATAGAATTAACTAAACTCAAAGTGTCAGAGAAACAGTCAACCCAGGTACTGTGGGTAATCTTATAGCCTTCTACGATAACAGGACTATCGAAATATAGTTATTTTTTCAATTGGAACCACTAAGTCCTGAGGTTATCGCGTTCAACCAAACATAGTCTTTACCTTTACAATATTAACATAGACTATAGAATATATAAGTATGAACACTATTGTATATGTAAATACACAACAATAGGTATTCTATAGTATATAGATTGTTTTTGTTAACTGTATCCTGCAGCGGTGAACGTTCCGATAAAACAATTTAAATATACATATATTAGTATAATATATTATTTTCATACATTATGTCAATTTCCCCATTTCAATATAGTGATTAAGCCACATTTCCCTCATTTTATTTTGCCAACGACGCGAGAGTAATTAATAGATATGCATAATTTACAGTTAATGTGAATATTGTTCACAATCTCGTAAAAATAACCGCGCTGTATTTTTATGATGGCTGTTGAAGAATATATTATAATGTACGGGTATTATTTTGTATGAGATAATAAATTTTCAAAGGATTTAAAGTTAAATGTACATACTGTAAGTACATGTCATGGAGGACGATGGCGCAGTGGTACAAGTGTGTGACTGTAAACGCGACGGTTCTGGGTTCGATTTATTATTTATTAATCCATTAATTTCTTTGCTCTGGTAACAAGCAAAAGCGCGGCATTAAGTATTCGCAATCTTTTAAAGTATCCGCCGGACTTTGCATTGTTGGCAAAGAGTACGTTCCAGTACCACGTTCAGAAAATGTTCATGTCAAATTTCAGAGTTCAACTCTGCTTTAACCTGTAAATATAAAAAGTTTTTTTATATCTTAGAATATAGAGAAATTTTAACTTGCATCTTATTTTAAACCGTCCAAAGATTACAAGAGCAAAAAATCAGAATTTAAAGTTTTAAACTTGTCAATTACTAGTTTCTTTCGTCATACCTTCCTTAAGATATAATTACTGAACGATAAGGGAGTCTAGTTCGCCTAGTACTACACCTAATAGCTCTCAAGATGCCGAGCTTATTATAGCATGCGCAATTATACATGATGATGCATTGTGCTTGAGCGTAGCGCTTAGAGTCAACGACCGGCACCTGCTCCTCCTGCTCCTTTCGTCTGTTTAACATATCGCTCGTTCGGTGCAACATTGACGTAATTACAATTTTTTGTTACGGGTGTGATTCTTACTCGAGAAAATGAAATATTTAATATTTTCATTTCCTCGGTCTGGCCATCAGGCAAAGCATGGTGGTGAGTTCCACTACTAAACACGCAACGCCTCCGCAATTTGGCGGAAAGTGGAAGACGGGAATGTCTTAATGGAAACGGAGTGTCTTAACACGTTTCCTCTGCCTACCTTGCACGCCCTGAAACTAAAAAAAAAGAAAAAAACATATTATAATTAATTTATATCTTCACGAATTTTCAACAGTATGTAGAGTTGGTAGAGTTTTGTAAGCGAGAACCTGTATTCTTCTACCATTATCGCGAAATTCAACAAAACAATACGTTTTAAGTATTTTAAATAATTATTTTCTCTTAATGGAGATCCAAGCCACCACCATCGCGTTCAACACTACTACTGAAATAAATACATTGTATAACTAAAGGAATAAAATGAATATCCATCTATGTAGGAACACGAGCACCAGCTGTTCAAATTTTCTACGTTTTAATTAAACCTCAATCAACCCCGATATTAATTAACCATAAATTGAATCTTACATTGTAAAATCATGTTGTAGATTCGGTCGTATCGCAAATAACATTTTATTAAATTACTTGTTTTATTATCTATATATATAAAAGGACTTGTCCTCACTGACTGAGGTAAGACGCACGCACAGCCGTAATCGCTGTGCGTAGAAACGTGAAATTTGGACAGATGTTTACTTTCGTAATCTGGACATCCACTAAGAAGGGATTTTGAAAAATTTTAACCCTAAAGGGTTGAAATAGGGGTTGAAAGTTTGTATGGAAAACAAATTAAATCAGCACCGACTTTTATAAAATTAAAAATTTTGACAAAAATATTTCATTGAACGCGTGTTTCATGGTTTATTAGAATTCACTCCTAATCGTGCAAATAAGCAGGCGAAGCTGCGCGCGTCCGCTAGTTATAAATATATATCAACACAAATATAATAAATATTTATTTAATTTTAGATGGCGAATGCTTTTGTTAAAATATATATTATTAATTAAATAATATATATTTCAAACCTTAGCTTTCATTGTATTTTTTATTTCATGATTGTTTCATGGCTAATAAATAAAGGAATAAACTCGTGTAATATGTAAAGTAATAAAAAATTATAACAACATACTTTAGAAACTAAAAAACACTTGTAAAGATAGAAGGCATGCCAGAGCTTCATCATCTAGCTTCGGGGACCATCGTTAGAAAATTTAGCCATAGACTAAAAAAGAACAATGCAGGGGACGTAGGACACTTTTTGCGCATTACCGTTCACCTCAATTTCTAAAGTTTTTTTTCTAATCAAAATGGAAATTATTCTAGAAATTAATTGATAACAGTTCTAGACAGGCTGATATCTTTTAGCAAACTGTATAGAGATTTCACCTCTCGCACATACTGTATACAAATTAACCCTATTAAATTTATATCATTCGGAATATCTTAGATGTTTTCCACGAAATTGTAAGGTTTATTTTTATTATGCATCCAAAAGTCTACACAGAATTTCGATTTCAAAATTACCAGAAAAATAAACATTACAACAAAAACCTATTATGAAAATCAAAATCTAATTCCAACTAAAATTGATACGTCTGAGATAAATAGAATAAAATATGTATTACGTACGGCAGATGCTGGCGATATATGGTATTTTATCACAGCTATGCATTTCAATTTGCTATTCCTTTGTTGCAAAACGATTGCATCGATAATTCAAAAGTGAACACTTTTATTCAATTAATTCAAAATTGAAAATATTATAAACAGATTACATTTTGATTATTTTTTTACGAAGCATAAAAAGTTTGTTAGTGTATGTCGACGTAGGAATTCTCATAGATTTTTTAATTATAACATAATCATTATTCGTTCATTATAATGAAATATTTACTTTTATCGTTTCTTTTTAAGGTTTTTAAATTATTCTTTAAGTACAAGTCTCAGATATGGAACTATAAAGTTTAAGAACCAGTAGCAGAGCATAGTAAAATCCCTCATAAAAAAAGCACTAACTCCGAAGTTTCCTAATTCATAACTATAAAAATACTGAAGCTTAAAATTTACAAGGTGCTTACCTAGTTAAATGAATAATGAAAATATGGCAAACGACCTCCTTACTCATTTAAGGTCAGGCGATTAACCGCTTTGTGTCGCTAAACGGTGACATTTGCATAGGGTTCTTTACAGCCGGTGGCCATGTCATGAAGCTTTATATATTTCTTGTGAAAACGAAGCAAAGAAGGGAAATAAAGATTTACGTTAAGCTATACGAGCTAGGTACAAGCATTTTCTCCCATAAAAGGTTATCCGGAGATAGTGCCAAAGCACTCCGTTCTTCACTTTCCGCCTGAATTTCCAGATATTGTATGTTGAGTGGCGGAACTCGACCCTGCTGCCTAATGAACTTTAATATTTTGTTGTGTCATAATTTGGAAGCTGAATAAATATAACAATAATTAATGTGGATTTTTTTCTATTGAAATGTTTGTGTAGATCTATTTATTTTAAAAAAGAGCAAGCGATTTTAAAGCAACAGGAAATCAAATGAAATCAAAATCAAATGAAATCAAATGAAATGAAAAGGTGTTTTTTTTATTATTGTTACTATAAAAGCATATTTTAAATTTTAAAAAATACTTGCTTTCTTTATTAAATCACATCAAAGAGACTTAGATAATAAAACACTCTATATTTTTAAGGCAGAGAAGGGTTAAACGTAGAAGAATCGCTATGCACCCGTAAACAACTTTCGAAAGAAGGATCCAATTTGGTTTTACGGTGCGATCTCTTGTGGAACCGGTCGCTGTCAAAAACAAATCAGTACACTTCACTCGTGACTCCATTTTATATCGCAATATAACATGGATTTTTTTTTTAAATATCATATGTAAAATATAATTTTATTGTAGTATTTTTTTACTTTTTTATTCGACAGTCATACAGATGAAAAAGAAAAGAGAATTTAAAATATATTTTCAATAGTCATTAAAAATTAATCAAAATTAATGAAAATGAATTAAGATTGTTTTGTAAAATTGTCTTTGTTGCTTTTATACTTAAAAACCACCATACCTACTAATATTCTATATACTTATGTAATAAAATTTATAAAACTACTCATACATTTTTTTTCTTTAGATTCATTCCTTTAAAAATACTTAATAAAAAATGTTCAAATTTTTGTATGAATAATAATGAAAACATGAGGAATTTATTATTATAAAACAGATTATAATATCAAGAAACTCGACTAAAAGTATATCAAAGCAACCATTACTTCCATATCTAAACTAGTATCTATAGCTTGTTCTGTATGGAGTATGTAGTTGGTACTCTTATCCCCCAGTCTGAAATCCATCCAGCAATTAATCTCATTCTAACAAGGCGCTGCGGCTCCAATCATTGCAACAACGCTGACTGAATACGAGCACGAGGCGTCGCCGCGGGAGATCACTTGTTAACTAAGTCATTGTTCTCGTGTACAGTGTTGCCAATACCTTTGTCTGTTAAATATTCGGCGTTTATAGCGCCTATGTTGGTGGAATTTAATTTTTAATTCAACGGTATGTGTAGAAAATGTTATAAAAATATTTTATAGAAAAAAAAATTGCAAACTTCAGTTTATTAATATTAACAATCATACTTATAGAGCATTCACGGGGAAATGTGGTTGGTTGGTCGCATACCGATGATTCCGCACCAATTTCAGGATTGTAGGTCAAAGGGAACTACAACTTATAAAAGTTGACAAGTTTAAATTTGCGGTCATATGCCCATATGGTCTACGAGTATATAACAAGAAATATTTAACTCTTTTAGAAAAAAAAACAGAAGAAGACGAAGAAGAAGATCTTATTTCAACTTACAATTTAACCATGCATATTCAACTCTAACAAACACTTAATTCACATGTCATAAAGTTATCAAGGAAGACCTTCTAACTGTACAATACGGAGAAGCTATTAACAAAGCCTTAAGCAAATACACCACCCGTACAATATGTTAAACGTGGGTAATATAGCTGAATAACATGAAGTTACCAGGACGGTGCGACTGACTATCCTTTGTTCAGCAAAACGATAAAATTTACATAGACCCCGAACTCGGTGACCGTCTCATAAAACTTATATCTTGCGTTGCAAAAGTGGGATTAGTTTCTGATTTTTTTTATTATTTTTGATCTAAATACTTAAGATATATATGTTGTTTTGATACTAAGACGTGGTGTTGATTAATAGTTATTTTACTTTTGATTTTTTTATTAATTACATATTTTTCTATCAACCCCGACTTTGCGCGATGTAAGCCGCATTATTTTAACGACATTTCAAAACGATTTTAATAGCATAAGAATAACGAAAGATTAAAATAATCGAAACAAACCACGGGAAAATTAAAAAGTTCTATAAAACATGGCTTAAGGGACACATATCCGTACATACAACATAACAGATAATCTTATTAAATTAATTATAAAAAGGATAAAATAAATGAAATAGATAAAGATACAGCTTCTAAAACCAAAACAGAGCAAATAACTATACAGAATTGATAATAATTGAAAGAAATAGATCTGAAGACGGGATGCCTTTTACAGTCTGACCAAAAACCTGTAATTTGCTCCGTTTCCAGACACCTTAACGAACCCTAATTGACAATCGCAGAGAGTTTTAGCCTCTAATACCAATTACAATGGAGCTAAATTTATATTCCATAGATTTAATCGACATTGGACGTCGACAAAAGGAGGAGTGTTGTAAGTTTGACGTCGGTATCTCTATCTGTTGCACTATATATGCTCCTGAATTAATGAACCTTTTCTTGTGAATTCGATGCCAATTGAGGAAATTAAATATTTATTATTTTCATTTCTCATCTCAGGTGCCGAGTGTATATAGTATGGCGTTAAGTTTCTCCACTCAACATACAATGCCTCCACAATTCGTCAAAAAGTGGAAGTGGAGCTAAGTATCTCAAATCTAGGCTTCTCTGCAGGCGACAAAAACATTGGCATAACTTATAAAACTATTTATTACTAAAATTCAATTAGTTAAATAAGAGACTGATTTATTATAGTAAACAATAACGGTATACAGTCGCTCTACGTATATATTTTTTACGTAAGTACATATTCTTATAAGTAGCCTACCCGTTACTTGGCAGAACAGTAAATTGAGGAAATCTTAGTTTAGATGGAACATAGTAAGAAAATAAGAAAAAGGATACGATACTCTCCTCTGAGAACAATTTTTCAAACAACATTTATTCTTGGGTTACATCAGTGGTTTATCCCTGGCCGGAAATGGAGGTAACTGATGAGGTGGTTTTGGGTTACTGGTTTAGTTATATCAGAATGCTTTATTTGGTTTTATTCATCATAGTGTTAAAAGAATGGGGTGAAAGGTATGGAAAAGTTAATATTTCATCTGTATTTTAAATAGTAGTTTTGGCATGTATGATAGGATATATGTTTTTTTTTTTTACTTTAGAAAGATATTTTCTCCATGCTGGAAACATAAAATTTAACATTGTCTCAGAATTAAACGTAGCTTTTAGAGTAACTGTATTGTAGAGATAATGTTGAAAAGGCAAAGGATTTTAACCCGCAGTGTTTAACTGCGGGTTAAACCACTAGGTACATTTCAGTAACGTCAGTAGTAGTTAATGCGTTAAAGGTCTGTGACCTTTAAATAAATGGCCAGGTTGAAAAGAAAAGAATTTAGATTTTTTATTATAACACAGCTATTTACATACGAAATAAAAAAAATCGAGGAAAATTTTCATATAAGTACTTACCTACTAGTTAATATATTTAAGCATTTTCACATTTTATTACAGTATCTATAAATATTACAATTTCCAAGTAGTTAAATACTTAGAAAGTTAAATTATAATGATTTAAAATTTATAATAGACTTGTTCCTTTTTCTGTGGGAAGTTCCCTAAAGATTACAAAATGAACTGGCTTTTCGGCCCCAGGGAAGCTATTTTATTTCAACTTTTTCCAAGAATATAAATAAACTGGAGGAACAATTTAAATTTTCAAAATGCATTTTCCTGTAAATTGAGCGAAGTGTGGAGAACACAGTGTCTTAACACTAGGTTTTCTCGGTCTATCCTACTATATTTTTTAAAAGTTATACATAATGTAATCTATGTTAAACGAAGAAGTGAACTTTACATTAAATCGATATATTTATAATTATTTAAACAAAAAAGAACGAACCTATTATTATATAAAATGACGAGGAGCTGCAGACGGAACTCGTAGGTACATAGCTATTAGAACGTTATAATCCTGTTATTGGTATGTTGGCAACGCATCCAGCTCTGAGCTGGCCGCCAGCCAGAGAGGAGCTCGCGATTACGTCTCACTGAGATCAATGGATATGTCGGTTAAACCTGGAACTGCTATAAGTCTATATAGAGTCCCATACAAGTTATTTATGTAGAGTTTTATAGCTTAGAACTAATACTCATATGCCTATTAAAAACAGTACAGATAAATTATGTTGTTTTCCAAGTACTTTTTTTAAATAATTTCTAATGGTTATTATCATTTCGAACAATAAAAATAGCTTAGGTACCTTACTACATTAACATATACTAGGTAGGTACGTATTAACGTATACGAAATTTATTCATATTATTTAGTTAGAAAATTATGATTCTAAATAAACATTGCTGAACATTGTTATTTTTTCAGGGATCGATCCCCACTTGGGGGAAGGAATTATTATTTTCATTTCTTCGAACCGGTACCAAGTCAAAAGCGCGACACAGGACACCCAAGACGCCTCGAATGGAACGGAGCGTCTTAACACTGTGTTCCCTCTGCCTACCCCACCATATGCGGGATACAGCGCGAAAGTGAAAAAAAATCTCTTTACTACTGTTGTCGTAATTGTCTTTAAAAATACCTACTTAATAATAGCTTAGCTTAATAAAAGTATGCAGTTTATTTATTCAATTTTGAATTCCATTTAACTTTATTGCTCCTAACTTTCCCGAACCCGAGCCGCGCTCAATATAAACGTCCACTAAGGAGAAGTATGCAGGAGCACAAAATAAAGCACAAAACTGCCGTAATAGTGCACCAGCAATTAAAATCGATTGATCGTTTGTACGTCCTCTTCCTAAGTTGACTTATTGCGCAGTCCTTACTCTAGAGTCTCGACTTCGAATAGCTAGCGTGAGGGCTATTGAAAAGTTTTAGTTTTCCATTGCATTCAAACTACAACACATGTTGTATAAGCATTGTGTTCGAAACTACTATTTTTAAATATATTCTGTTTGTTTTTGCGTTTATGCTTCAATCACTATGTATAACCTTTTTTAAATTTAAAGTTAAAAAAGTTACTAAATATATAACATTTTGAATGACATTATTCATGAGATATTCAATCGAAGGAACAGGATTGATGAGGACCTGACCTTTAGGGTTCCGTAACTCAAAAGGGAGAAACGGAATTCTTATAGGATCACTTTGTTTAAGTTTATTTTCATTTCCTCGCTCTGGTAACAAGATAAAGCAAAGACCTCAGATTCCAGGTTCTTGTAATTAGGAAAAAAAGAAAATAGACAGTAACATAAAGAAAGAATTACATTATAAAATATAATAGCAAAAAAATATAAAATGTACTTAATTTTATTTCATTAAAAATATAATATTTATACACTAAATATTTTTTTAACCTAATAAAAACAGCGTAAAATGAAACTTGCATAATGAACGGTTTCGCGGGCTTTCTAAATGTCATTTAATTGTCAAAACAATTAGATAATTTTATGTCTTTGTTATTATTAAAACTGTTGAAAATTTTATATAAAAGTGAATATAAAACTTATATTTCATTAATGTTGTAAAGCTTGAAAAAGATTGTTGAACTTATATAGTAATATTTGTGTTAAAATTACAATGAGTTCGTTATTATCAGCCGAACTTTCTGCCACTTGCAATGCTCTTGGAACATTTAATAAGAAAACCAAAAAGTACATGATAGATGACTTTACACTTAATACTGTTAAAGATCTTATAAGATATCTTAGACGTGATAGTGAAGACCATGAAATTCGCCGACACTTTGGACAAACTAAGGTTTTACAAACTGACTTAATACCGATGCTAATTGATCACTGGGAAAAGGAAGAATTATTTGATGTCACACTCAGGTAAATTTAATTCAGGATCTACAAATAAAGGATTTAGTATAATTTTAAGCAACAGTTATAAAATTAGTAATTTTTTCTAACTTATCTAATAAATTTCAGACTTCTTGTCAATTTGACAAATCCAGCTCTTTTATTATATCGTGAAGAAGTACCAGTAGAACGAACTGCCCATCATAATTATTTACAAATACTCTCACACTCACAATATTATAAAGAGGAAGCTTTTACTAAAGTTGAGACATGGCAGGTCTTTGCTAAAAAGTTAGCTAAGATATTAGAAATAGTAAGTATTTAATACACTGAAATTTATGTAACGGCTTCACACTGTATCTCACACACAGCGGAGAAGGCAGAGGTAACCAGTGTTAAGACACTGTTCCCTTTCTGCTGAATTCTGGAGGCATTGCATCTTGAGTGGCAGAACTCAATGCCACACTTTGCCTTGACACCCGAGCGAAGAAATGGAAATATAAACATAAATAAATATTTCACTTGAGTGGGGATCGAACCCCCAACCATTGTGTTACTGTCACACCCTTGTGTCGCTGTGCCACAATGGCCTCAATTTATGTTACAAATAATTGTATTTATTTTTGTATTTCATAATGATTTTTAAAAATCTTTTGAATAGGATTGGTCTGAAAGAGATGAAGATACAGGGTTGATAATTGAAAGAATTTTAATATTGATACGAAACATATTACATGTACCTGCTGACTTAGATAGAGAGAGGAGACCAGAAAACGATGCTAGTGTCCATGATCAGGTAATATTTTATTAGTTTCACATTTCATACAACATATAGCACAGAAACCTATTTTTAAGACACGGCTCAGCTTTCTACTTGAATGCAAAATGCTGCTTGCTGATTTTTGTCTATAATTCATTTTTCCGATTAGGAATTGCTTGTAGCCAGACACATCAACTGTGCCACAAGTAGTATAGTTTTAAGTGGAATAATATAAATTATATTCTATATTTATAATTTCCATTCCCAGCAGCAGATTTTTCTGTTTATAACTTGTAAGTATGAAATTCATACATATTTTAGTATTTTCATTAAAAATAAACTTTTAGGTATTATGGGCTTTAAACCAAGCTGGTATCTTGGATATAATATTATATATGTCTTCTGAAAACGAAAAACAATATTTTATGCACATATTAGAAATTATATCACATTTATTGCGAGAACAAAATCCAACTAGCTTAGCAGATGCAGCTTTACAAAGAAGTGTAGATGAGAAATTGAAAGATGACCAAGAATTACTGATGATGAGAATGTCAGAGAGTAAAGAGAGAATGAATAAAGTTAAACAATATTCATCTACTAGGTATTATTTTGCTTATATAATATTTAATTTAATTTAATTTATTGATAAAAAATAATTATTGTATGTATTTATCATTTTCTAATTTTTAGACACTCCCGCTTCGGTGGCACATATATCATACAAAACATGAAGTCTATATCAGATAATGAGTTAATATGTCTAAAACCATTAAACAAAATATCTAATTTAGACTTTAATGGCAGTAAAAAGTCTAAGTTAGTTAGACCTAAGAATAGACGGCCCGTTGAAAGTGGCATATTGGAAAGGAGATCAGCTTTTGCTATTAGGTATGGCTTTTTATTATTATATGACTTTTTTATAGTTTATGCTGTATCTCCTGTCTATCTGTGTGTATATGGCAGTGTAGGCTAGTATTAAGATGCTCCATTCCCCACTTTTTACCAAGTTTTCAAGGTGTTACATGTCCAGTGGTGGAACTGAATGCTGCACCTAGCGAAGTTACCAGAATGAGAAAATTAAATTAAATCAGCTTCACCTGTATCCCGTACACAGCAGGGTAGGCAGAGGGTACTTAGTGTTAAGACACTCTGTTCCCCACTTACCTTAATAAAATATACCCATCATCAGTTTTGACTATTTTTTTAAGTTATAACATTTACTGATAGTTTTTTTTCATATTTATATATTTTTGCTTTATATTTGAAAATGAAATTTGTTTCAGATTATTTTTAAAAGAGTTTTGCATAGAATTTTTAAACAGTTCATATAATCCTTTAATGCATTATGTAAAGGATGTGTTAGTCAGAGCTAAAGCGCAACAAAATGATGAATCATATTACTTGTGGGCTATGAAATTTTTTATGGAATTCAATAGAGGACATAATTTTCAAGTTGGATTAGTTAGGTAATATACTATTGCTGCCTCACCTTCGATAGTTAAAATAAAATGATAACCATGATTTTTTTTTGTGTTAGTCAGTTTGTCTGTGTGTTTGTTCAAGCTTGTCTCAATTTGTATTCAAAAGTTTGTTTAAATCAAAATTGTATTTAAACAAACTTCCCTTAACATGTAGTGTCTGGTTAAGTTTTATTGAATTGGCATAAACTTTTAAATTTAATGATATTTAAATTCATAATAATTTAAAGAAATACATTTTTCGTAAAAATTTTTAGTCTTCTATAACCATTTAAACATCTATAAATTGTACAAATTTCAAATATAAAAAAATATATTTTAGTGAAACAATGTCAGTACCGATGTTCCATTATGTACAACAACAAATGGAGAAATATTACGACATGATTAAAGTAGAGAAGAAGAAATTCTCCACTTGGGTGAGGAGACTTCACCTCGCTCTTAGAGCTTATAAGGAACTACTAAATACATTACTTGCCATGGACAAAAGTAATGATACAATGGTTAAAGAGTCCGCTAAGGTGTTGAAAAGTAATATCTTCTATGTGTTGGAGTATAGGGAGTTCATTTTGAGTATATTTTTGAATTATGATGAGAGTAAGATGCCGAGGTTGGTGCTTTTTTTTTGTTTTTATTTGTTATATGTTAAAAGTACAAATGAAGTTTTGTACAGAACAGTTATAATAATTTAATAATAATAAAATGTTTTTTTAATATAGTCTTGGTATAAATCACATTTATTGAATCATTGTTTATTGGGTGGCGGAACTTAACATCGCGTTTTGTCTTACTTACCAGAAAGAGTAAATTATAATATTAAATACTTCCCCTGAGTGGGGGATAGAACCCACAACCGTCTTGTTTATAGTTACACTCTGTGCTACTGCACTTGACTACGGGCACTTTTAATTATTCACTTTAATAATTATTAATAGAAAATTTTTTTCAGATCATATTTAGTAGATTTGATAGAAACAATTCATTTGTTCCTTAAAATGTTAGAGCACTATTGTAAGAAAACAGGATTGGTGGTGCAGAAGAAAGTTCGTAAGAAGACCAAATCTAAAAGTAAGTCATAGATTATTTCTAAGTTTATTTTACTTTGCAATATCCAATATCCATACTAAAATCAGGAAGCTGGAGTATTTGTTTTGTTAAAAACACAAATCTCAGCAAATGCATTTTTTAGCTTCACGTTGTGTTCAGAGCATAGCAGCTCAAGCAGGGGGAACCTAGTGTAAAGACACTCCATTCCAATTAATGGTAAATTGTTCAATTGTTAATATTTAATGATCAATTGTTCATATTTAATGATTAATTGTTAATATTTAAAGATCAATTGTTAATATTTAATAGTCAATATCCCTTAAAATTTACCCCAATCCGAACTAAACAAACTCTTCATTCAACCACAAACAAACCCGCAAGTAAAAGCTACTTAAATATGAAAACGAAGTTCAAAAATATCAACTTAATAATTCAAAAGCCAACTATAATTCATCGCGCAGTGCACATATTCATTTAATTTCTTTATAATTACGACGCTTAGTGTTCAACTCATTAAGAACTTAATATGTATGAAAATTAACTTATTCATACTAAAATATAAGTTTTACGATAGCAGGTTGGTTTACTAAATGAATTAAATTTTAAAGTAACATTACTAATTAAAAGAATTACCTACTATATTTATGATATGTAGTGAGACACAGCGACTGACAGTAAATGCGATGATAGTGAGTTCGATTTCCACTCGAGGATGGGTATATAGTTCATTTTTTTTTCATTTCTCCGCTTCGGTAAACAAAGCTCGGCGTCGAGTTTCACCACTCAAGAATTTAAAGGGTGCGTGAGGAACGGAGTGTTCTTACTTAAATAAGCTAATATAAAATATATTTTTTCTTAAAGAACAAAAACCACGTGCTTCCAAGCTGAAACCGATACAAATATCGCAATGGGAAGAAGTTAGGCCTCAAATAGCCGCAGTATTGAGTTCTGGTATAGAAGAGTATCCGCCGCCGTTCGACGCAGCCTCCGACGTGCCTATTGATCAACAAAAGTTAGTGTTTTATTTATTTTCTCTAGCTTTACAATGTATCATGCATATAACTGGGTTCTTACGAGAGAGAGAGAGAGAGAGAGCGAGGAGATGAAAATATTCAGTATATAACTTTATATCTTTTATTGCACTAGCTGTCGAAAGTCCTATACATAAATCAATACATTAAAAACACCGTCTGCATTAAAATAAAACTTAAAAGTTAAGCCGATTCAAGAAAGTCAAAGATGAAAAAGTATCCGTCGCATTTCGATATTTTATTTTCAAAACGAATTCCTTCGTAAAAGTACGATTCGAACCGCGTCTACATTTCATTAGGAAAATGCAACGTTACGTTTGAAATAAATAAGTAGCTTATTTATGTGTTGAATATTCAAGTGCCCTTGATAGAGTCGTCTAGATCGAGGACATATTTTTTCTTTCGAAGTAAAAAATGTATTTTCAGAGTAGGTGGTATCTACGTACTTTGTAAAAGATTTTAAAATTTTAGTTTATTTTATTTCTACGTTGCGCTGTACCCGTATTTAGCAGGGTAGGCAGAGGGAGCATGGTGCTAAGACACTCCGTTGTCTACTTTCGGCCGAATTTTCGATATGTAGCGTGTGAGTAGACATCAACTCCGCGCTTTTACTGGTACCAAAACGAAGATATGAAAGTAATAAATAAAGATTAATTCATTTCGTAGATTCAATCGAACCCACAGCCGTCGTGTTAGAGTCATAAAAATCTCCACTTTCCACCCAACTTAAGACATTGTTGAGTGGCGAAACTTAACGCCGCAAATTATCTCGCGAACAAATTGTACGAATTGAGATTCACAACTAACCAACAACAAAGATATAAAAATAATCCCTTAAGCTAAATTTGGTGGTTTTATGACTACCGACTTTATAGTCACACCCTCACTACCTCCCCTACAATAGTTAAATAAATAAAATATATTTTTTTTGTATTAATCTCCTTAACTTAAATATTTATTATCAGCTCTAAATGTAATAAAATTTCGCAAGAATGATTATTTTTCGATCTTTGTTTAGGAGGGCTCCATCCAATTTCTTTTTAAGTCTTTAAATTGCCATTAATGTTATTTATATTTCATTTTGTATTTGAGATTCAAAATGGTTCATAGGTATTACTAGGCGGTTATATTTTAGTTTTTTCATGAAAAGAGTGTAATTGTATAGAAGGGTCGTGAGTTCAAATCACAACTAAAAACAAGTTTCATATGCAGTTCAAAAAGTATTTGCCATGTAAGTTGAATTTATGACATTCTCAAACAAAATTATATAAAAATTAGGTGAAATATTTATTATTTTCATTTTTTCACCCTGGTGATATAGCAAAGCGGCGTTGAGTTCCGAGGTTCAAAGTGAGATTGAAAAAAAAATAGGTAATTTTCCGATTTTCCGAATTATAAAGACACCATTAGAAAAGTATTGGTTCTAAATAAATAGTCTATACAAAATAAAACACACCAATAGTTTTTCTTATAGTCCACCGAACGGGCACTGTATTCAAAGTTTTTTCATTAATCTAACATCAAAGTAAATAGCGCGGATGCTTCAGCGATTTCATAAAGTCCTAAGCTTAAATTTATTACAGCGTTCAGTCCCGCCTGTCTAGACATTACTTTGTGATACCACATGTCTGAGGATTATTGTCTTTTTGTTCCGAAGTTTGTTTTCGTGTTTCTAGGTAATTTAGAAAATATTATAAACTATTTTATTATAGTCTGAATTTTTGTACGTTCTTAAATTTGAAAAGTTTTTACTAGTTATTATTTTTTTTAAATAATTCACAGTTTTACTTATCGTATAAATATTTTTAGGGGAGATTGTATGAAGAAAATACAAAAATTAATGCGGGACCACAAATATGAAGATGCCGTCGGTACATTCCGAGCCGCGAGGTAAGTTTTCGTTACACCTATAATTTATATATTTTAAAAATCCATATAGTAAATTATGTTTTATGTTTTATTAGATAAAGAATATTGCATTTAATGGTTTAATAACACTTTTCAATAAGATTTAGAAGCTTTTACATAATTAATTTTTATTATATAATATTATTTTTAATAAGTTAAAAAGTATTTTTTTATGTGTACATTACATTTTTATCATTTAAATAACTTGCTGTGTGCGGAAAACAGGATAGGCAGGGTAAACTTGAGAACCTATTGTTAAGACACTCTGTTCCCTATTAAGATACTTTCGTTCTTCATTTTCTGTTGTATGTTGAGCGACAGAACTCAAAGCCACGCTTTGCCTCGTTGCCTGAAAATATTCGATTCCCCTGTGAGGGAATCGAACTCACAGCCGTCGCGTTTACAGCCACACTCTTGTGGTCCTACGCCACGACAGCCTCGTAGTTATATATAAGATTTTAATTTATACAGGGAAGTGTGGCCTGAAGAAGGTATATTTGGTGCAAGCGATATTAAACAAGATGAAGAACTAGATATGCTCGAGACTATTTATAACACTGACTTGGGAGTACACGTTGGTATGTATTTATTTTTTCTGTTATATACTTATGTATTTTTAAATGTTTTTTCCTAAATGTTTAGTAATTATGTAAAAAAAATTAAATATATTTTTTCCTTAACTTTTCGTCTACGAGACATGTTTACATTTTTATAACTAGATTTAATGTTTTTCACTGTGAATACGATGGTTGTGGGTTCGATCCACAGTCGGGGGAATGATTATATTTAAATTATGTTCAATGTTACGCTCAGGTTCGCGGTATACGTTGAGTCCCGCCACTCAGCATACATTATCACGAAAATTGAGCGGAAAGTAAGGAACGAAGAGTGTTATTACATTAAGGTCCGTAATGAAAAAAATAATTTCCTCGTCCTTTTAACATAATGAAGAAATAACGAAGACTTTTAATTTGATAATTAAATGAAAACACTTCATATATGTATGGCAATGAGATGTATGAAATTAAAAAAAAATACTTACTATTATTATATTAGTACTTCGCTCGGACTTGCCGAACAATTAGTCAAATCAACATTATTAATGTCAATTTTATATTGTTCCAGACGCAGTAGAAGATCTGCAAGAAAATTCAGATTATAATGAAGATGGTAAGATATTTTCTTTACTCATTTTCTTTCTATACTCTGAGCGTACATACCACCATTCAAATTCATGTTTAGATAATATACATACAAACATGGTTTGCTTCTCTGATGAATTTTAAATCTATTTTTGGAGCCATACATTAAGTTTACTTTTACTTTAAAAAAAATAATATATATTTTCCTTTCACGTGGAAATGTATGGAATAAAATAATAAGACTTATAATTTAAAAAAGATTGTTATAATATGTTGATTTTCTTAACGCGTTAGATGAAGAAGACGAAGAAGAAAAGTCGACAGCTGTTGTTGAAACAGACTTTGATTTACCAGACTTCGTTCTAAGGTCAGTTTTTTATTTATCTTCTCTCTGTATCATGCATTTAGCAGGTTTTACAAGAGGAGCGTAGTTTTAAAACTAGATTTTTGAAAATACAGAAATTTTACAATAATAAGTACTTTAAAGTCTTAACATTAGCTTCCCTTTACCTATCCTGCTATATGCGGGATACAGCGTGAAGATATAAAATAAAAATAAACTCGCAGAATGTCCCAAACAGCTTCTATTCATGCTCCTCGCTGCATACAAAATCGTTTGATATTTCAAGTACTCCCCATTACCCATGTAGTCACAAACGTAGTATATGAAACAGTATCTACGTGGTCGTAACATTTGAATTTCACTTTAAAGTGCCTTTTGATATCAATCATATCGTCATACGGTTTATGGATATGCATTATGTTTCTACTGTTTTGGATTATTTTTAGGTTTATGTATGTTCTTACCTTAGTTTTTTTTTTCTTTCATAAAAAATGTAGTTTCCATTGGTCAATTGATAAGGTGACTACCGCCGAAAGCTGTATATAGAATGCTTTGTCTATATGTTATTTAATATTAAGCTTTTTATAAATCTTACTTGGAGTTAATCCTCAGTTATTGCATTTAGCCTGTTTTTGTCTGCTTTTTCATCCCGCGTACCTACGGTAGCATAATCAAAAATAAACTAATCATAAGCCACACCTTTCTCCGCTTTCCGCCCGAATCCCGCATTTACTGTCCACTGCCCCTCTGGGCCACGATTACCTAAATAAATTTAATAAAATTTTAATACAATTTGTAGGTTCTGCCACCAACGAGTAGTAAGCGCGTGTGTCTGTCTGTTAGAGCAATACCACAAGAACTTGCCGTACACAAACCATTGTATAATCAAGATGCTGCACAGGGTCGCGTGGGACTGCAACCGACCCGCCATGATGTTTCAGGGCACGTTGTTCTTGATATTCCAAAGGGTGTTGAATAATCCTGTTCCTTTATTTAAGGTAAGCTTTTATATATATTTATTATTTAATTTTAATTAATTTTCATATTTTCTCTCTGGTAACGAGGCAAAGCGTGGCGTTGAATTCCGCCAATCTACACGCAATGTCCAGGATTTGTCGAAAAGTGGGCAACGGAAGTATCTTAATTAGAACGGAGTGTCTCAAGTGTTTTAAAATGAAAAAAATATTTAGTTCCTTTTTTTGTGTATGCAAGTATGCGAACGTTTATATTTTTTAATGCTTTCTTAATCAAAATTGTACTTTTTTAATTTAAATATTGGACATTTTTTTAAGCTGAGTTCTCTATTTTTCTTTATTATATTTCCTAACTATTGTGAAAGAAATATTAAAGATTTGATTTGTGACTTTCGATTCTATTGGACAAGATGCAATATACCTGTGGACAAAATATAAATTTCATGCGTAAGTTGAAACTACCCAAGACGGTCGTGTTGCTTGTATTGAATATTTTATTAAAATTTTCTAGGAGACCCCTCTTCCTGCAGGTGATATGAATCTTTCATATAAAATAAAGAACATATGGTCTAAAAATACTTTTGAATTTGTACAAGTTTTACCAAAATAGATTCAGGTCTATACATACATTACATTCATTATAAATACAATAATACATACATACATTGCCCCTCTCGTACCAAGACGTACCGTGGAGTTAAGATTCGCTACATTACTCAAAAATTGAGTAAAAAGTATTCGACGAAATATCTTAACACTAGGATCTCTCTGCCTTGTATTTTAACAAAAATATTACATTTTTAAAAAATAATGAGATTAAAATCACATACATTATCTGGTAGAATGTGATAAAAACGACTTTAATACTGCGACGTAATGGCTCAAAAGTTATAACATCGTAGCGGAGTTAAGCCGGATTTATATTATAAAGCTGCCATGCTGAATTTGTTTCATAACATTGGTTTAAAAGGCAATTTTATATGTTAATTTCTTTTATATCTTTTTTTATGCTTATATGTTCTACATGGAAATATAAGATAATGAACTTTTCATTTTTCTATATCATATTTATTTAAAAAAGAATAATAAAGACAAAACCGCTTGCCACCGATTTTAAATGTGATACAATTTTTAATGTCGTTTTCACTACTATTATTAAAAATATATTAACTTCAGTTTCACATTTCACACTGAATTTTTTATTTATATAACTTTTTATGTTTTATATTTTAATGATTTACTTATCGTCTGTTTCGCCTGCTCGGACTACATATTTTATTTATTTTACACATTAAATAAATAAAATATTATATCCATGCAGGTGAATCCGCTAACGGAAGGCTAGATAATTATTCAAGAAAACTTCAAATTGATTCATTGATACCAACTAAAAAAATTTGAAATTTCTGAAACGTTAAATTTCCACTGAAAGTGCTGTTTAAGAAACAATTATTCGAAATTTTACTTTAAGAAGTTGAAAAGGGGTGAGAAACTTCATAAAAAAAACTTTTTATTGCCTCTTAGGCCATGTTTTAAAGTATATGCAAATATTAAATACTAATAGTAGTGTAATGGAGGTCGGGAGCTATAGATACTTTTTTCTTGGCATGCAACATTCATAGTTTTTCTTATACAACTACAATAACTTCTACTTAGGATATAGACTAAATAGTAGATTATGGTCACAAAAAATAATCTGTTCTGATATTTGCACACACAAAAAACTATTTTTTTTTCTTTAACATTACAATCTAAAGAATTTAAACATCGAAAAATACTCAGTCCCACATAGCATAGAGAATGTAGTTTCTGCTTGACACATTCCATTTACTACTGTTCGATGTCGAATGTTGGAATGTCTCGAATAGTGCGTATTAACCCTTATCTTCATTTTGCATAGTATACTATACATACAACTTTATAAAAATATATGATAGCTATAAAATAAATTTTTACTTAGTTTTATTAAACATATGACATTACTAGACATTTATTTATACTTCAAAAATAAAAATAGTAGTTTATCTATTATAGTTTTAATAAAAATTGTCAATAATAACCGTCGAGATGCACTGCTCAGATTTATCTAAGGTAAGTTTTTTTTTTATGTTTGTACTCCTAAATATGTATGTTTATTATAAAATACACATGCCTAAATGTATGTTCTTACACATTTTTATATATATGCTGATGTCGCTATATGAATTAGTATGTTTTTTTCGTGTTTTTTAATAACGTATATTATACTATACATTGCCCCAGTTGCAGTCGTTTACCTTTCGTTGGTGGTGTATAGAATAATATACATTATACAAATTTCTGATTATAAGATAGGAACGCATGCAGCTGATATTTAAGCCGATACCACCGAATCGCCTGTTACATTTCATTCATTCATTAATTACAAGAAAGAATGAAGAAAGAAGAAAGTCGACGTCAATATAAACCAAATAAGCCTTGTAAATGGAGTTTCAAGAACTAAATCAGAGCCGGTGTGTGACATCATGTATGACTTCTTGCTCTACATAAGAGATGACACTTTTACGGGCATTATTACTGAAGAAGAAGAAGAGACTATGGGTGTTGGAAGTAACATAGTTTTAGCTTTATATACGACTATTAAGTCGCAACATTTCAGTGAAAAATTAACACGATTTCCCGCCAACCAAAAATACAAAATCAGTATCTTAACGATCATGCAATGATATTGGCTATGACAAATATTACCATTGGCCGCAAATAACCGGATATCAAATGTGCAAGTACTGCAAAGCTGTACTGCTGGCCAGGCACGTACCATGTGCATAAAATGTAAGGTTCACCTCTGTTGTGTGAAGAATTGAAGGTGTTTTTTTGGAGTACCACCGCAAGCAATAGGATCTCTGAATTATTATTTTGTAACAAAAAAATGTTTGAGAATGATTTTTTTAATTAAACATTTTTACTTCCATCAATATAGTTGTTTTTATTTAAAATCATGTTATTTACAATATTTTTTCAGTATATTTTAAAAGCTACCAGTAACATTTCCACCCTCCCTAAGCATCGCAATGTATAGTATAATATACATTCTTAGAAATGGTATAATCCCTGTACATGTAGCAATGTATAGTATAGTATACATCGCGTTTTTCCGAAATTTTCATATTATGTTTTTTTAATTTATTTTTTTAATGTTTTTTATAACCCAAAGAAGCTACCAGTATGCATATTTTTTGCTTTTCTTAAAAAAAAAATTTTTGCGAAGATAAGGGTTAAGTAGTGGAGTTAAACGCCGCTTACATAATATAAAATCCAAATAACAACAAATACCAATATCCTAGCTCTTATGTGATTAGCTTAAGTAAGATCCCGCCCCTTAACGTTTATCTGAATAAGACGAGTAAGTACGTATTACGTACGTACGTACGTACAATTTCCTCCCCTACGTTAAACGTAGGGGAGGAAATTGCAACCAACTGTCTGGCCAATTGGCAAATCTTGAAGGAAATAGGACAAATCGTTCATGTAATTGTAAGCAAACAACTTTGTATATACTTTTAAAATAAGTTTACATTGCAGGGATTTTTTTTCAGGATATTAAATTAAAAATATATAATTTTAATTTTTTTTTACGCTGTAAATTTTGTTTTTTTTTACTCAGAAATTTATTGATAAGTTGCAAAACACATGAAGTTCAATCGACTTACATTCTGTTTATGATGTCTATTATAACAGTAAAGATTAAAATTAAAATATTTGTATGTATTTATTTTTATACATACTTTCTTTCTTTTCTAATAGAAGTAAGAAACTGTTAGTTTACAAAGCTATACGGCTATAGAGTTTTAAATGTAACTTTATTCAACAGGAATTGGAAAAGTTCGCCATATTTGTTCTAAGGAAATTCGCTGAAATGGCATCGAGGACTAGCAAAGTTTTTATCGAGCTGTTATTTTGGAAGAACTCTAAAGATTCTGTGGAAATCGAACACGGTTACGACCTCTACAACGATCCCAGGTAACTTTAACTATTATATTTAACTGGATTTTAACGTACTTACAAAAGCTTTTAATGCATATAGATAGAAACAGTGTTAGGACGTATAATGTTCCGTAAAGAGCAAGTAATTAAAATTTTAAATACTTTGAATTTTTTTGTGAATATATTTTATTAATATTTTTATTAAGTACCGATGTAAATGTATAAAGAAATGCAACTTCGTAATATGTCAAATATTTTGTATATAAGAAAATTAAATGTATGATCACTTTTTATAATAAAAGTATTTTGTACAAACAAAATAACAAATACATATACTGTAAGGGCCAAGGTTACTAAAAGTATTTTGCTATGAAAATACCAAGAAGTATATACATACATATATTATTCAAATGATGGTCGTTCGGCCTTCACTGGGCGTCGGAGACCATCGTAGGATATCTTTAGATTTCTTTACGCAATAGCTCTAGCTTTTTATTGCTATAGTAGCGGTTTGTATATAAACAGGATAAAATGAATGTCGTTCATTTTGTCCTGCTTATAGCCAAACTCAAATTGTTTTACACAAACTATAAAGTAATTTAGTTTGAAAATGTTCAATAAAAATAAGTTTATCATATTTATGTATTACATATTCGTCATATTGCAACAGTACAACGTCTGACTGTAAATGCGATGATGTTGGTTAGATTCGTACTCGGAGAAATTAATTAAATTCATCACTCTGGCAACAAGACAAAGCGCGGAGTTGGGTTCCGCCACATAACTCTCAATCTTGAAAATTGGAAAGGCGTGGGAAACGTAATGCTTTAACACTAGGTTTTCTCTGTCTTTTCCTTGCTACTTGCGTGAGACGGCGTGTGTGTATCTATTATACATAAATTCCTTGCGCCCTCACTTCCACGAACTAAAAACCAACAGAAAATAAATAAAAAGTCTAATCTAATACAATTATGTTGCAATGATTGACGTTAAGTGGCCGATATAAACCAAGCTACGTAAGTCGCTCCCAAAGGGATCTCGAACCGTGCAGAATTTAATAAGGAACAGAACAAAGGGAATAAAAATCTCATTTAAAACTTCTTTATTGTCCAAATTCGTAATTAGTGTCAAGCTTCATCATGGGCGTAATTCACCTGGTGCTTAATTCAACTTAAAAGAATGGACAGTTTAATTCCATGAGATAACGTTTGTTTTGAGGGTAGTTGAAAATTATTTGACACTTTTTGCGTTTTTAAAACATAATTAATAAAATATCAAATTATTCTAGATTTCTAGAGTAGAAATCGAATTCACAGCACGGCGTTGAGTTCCGTTACTCAACACGCATTGTCTTTAGAATTCGGCGGAAAATGGGGAGCGGAGTGTATCAACACCGGCCCAAAGCTATTTTAACAGGGGACTTAATTAATACAAAAAAATAGTACATTTCTAAAGATAGACTTGTTCTTAGTAAATAATTTATTTCTTACTGAAAATATATTGTGAAATATTTACTCAAAATATGTAAGAATTTCAATTAAGATTATGAAGCCCCAATATATTCATACTATTTACAGTATTAAAACCAGATTTTGGTATTTATATTACAAAATGACGTATATGTGCTATATTAAACTTTAATCATATTATTAGAAAAAAATATATTAATCAAAATCTTCTGGGTAGGTAGGTAATCATATGTTCAACATTGAGGCCTTCGTGGTGCCTAAGCGTGTGACTGTAAACAATGTGGTTGTGGGTTCGATTCCCACTTGGGGAATGAAATATTTCGTATTTTCAATTCTTCCCTCTGGTAACTAACTGGTATTAAGCACAAAATGTATAGATACCGTTGCAAGTAAAATGAGTATGACTATTTATTCAAGATGATTTTTGACTGAAATTTCTGGTGCCCTAAAGCAGCATCACTTAGTAAATGTGAAATATTGTGAGGATGGATGTTTGTACCTCTCACGTAAAAACACTAAACCGGTTTAGATGGAACTTTACAGTAATATAGCTGACTCATTAGAATAACACAATGTACATTTTGTGTAAATATTATATTTAATTCGGCTATAATATAACAATAATCTAAAGCGGGCGAAGCCTCAATTGGGTCACCAAAATTCTAATATATTATATTTTGTATGCGCGTTAATTATACAAGAAATGATCTACATATTTACGAAGTGTTGTTTGTCGTCAAAGCTTTGACTGCGAAAGTGAAATTGTGATAAATTGTGTGTCAGAGACCGCTTTTTAAACTGATCCCATCATTTTTATGTGCTTTTTCCATTTTGTTTGTTATTCTACATTCATTTTTATAAATGCGGCGTATACGGTACAGCGTCGCCTGTCGGATTAATATGCCCGACGTATAGGAGACTACGTTATAAAGTGTAATATATTGTTATATGCTGTCTTTCTTACTAACATTATATTATTATTTTTTTATCTATATTTATGAGATAATCTTTTTCATAAGTTACTATTTTCCCACTTTTCACCCATTGTACAGATACTTACTGAAGAAAATAAACTTCGGTCAACTATATATGTGTATAATTTACCAAATAAAATAAAAATGAAATAAAATGATGAAATCTCAAGCCACGTATTGTCCAATTAAATTAAAAAATATATAGCTGGAAGACATTTTCGTTTGTGTTAAAAAAAAGTACGCCAAAGTTAGTCAGAATTTGTTGAGTGGAGGTACTCAACGCCGCGATTTGTATTGTGAATAGAGCATGGAAATGAAAATATCAATATAATTTTGTTATTTTCCTGAATTGAGGTGAGACCCAAAACCATCGATCCTATTGACATAAGTAAATGGAAACAACTCTTAATATACTTATGGAACCTGATCGTATCTATTTACCTGTCGACCTCTATATAATAAGATACATACTTACGAAAATATTGCCCAAACATCCCAAAAACTTATTTAAAACATTTTACAAATTAATATTAATGGATGTAGGTGTAAACGTCAAAGTTTTAACGCGGAAAGGTGAAATTGTGATTAATCGTCCTTCAACAGGGATAAGCCGGGCAACGCGCAGTGGACTGAGGAGCAGGAGGAGGAACTTCGGAAACTTTACATGGAAAATCAAACCAACCCTGAAAATGATCAAGGTAAGCTCTAAGCCTTGTGTGTATGTTATAATCTATTGGTACTTTCAGGTAAAAGATTTATTATGTAATTTAATATTATACAATGTGGTTGTTGAATAAAATTGTACGTGTTTCTTATACTGACGAAACAATTAATCAATAATATTGAGAATGTATTAACTGCTTTTGAACGCTTAATTAAAAACACAAGTTAAATTATAATAGTAATTGTTGCATTTAAAACAGATGATATTTCTTTCTTATTATCTTTAGTTTTAAAGATCTAATAAAAAAATTAACACTTAGAATATGAAGTCCCAATTATTTATTAAAATGTATTTATGCTTATTTATGTTATAAATTATAATATAAAATCTTATTTTTAACTATTAGTTACTCTTGTTTTATGTATAATAGTATACATGTATGTATATTTAGCCCAAGTATAATGCAGCCTAACATTTTGAACGTGACGCTTATCACGCACAAAATCAAATCAATCCAATCAAATTCGTCCACAAATCATTAATTATAAAACAATGAGCAGTAATTAATGAGCTACATACAACAACGACAGTAGTTAAATAACGTTTCTGGGACCGCCCGGCATCAATGGGCCTTGATAATACTAAATAGGTCATTCGAATTAGACAAACCATAAATCGATTGCAGAAACCACAATACTACCGTTCACTATTAATCTACGTATTACATGCCTACGTACGTGTAGGTACATACTGTAGGTATTATGTGTAGAGAACAATGGAACGTTTAGTATGGATATTAGTATTTACTGTTGTTTAATCGCTTAGCCTAGTAGATTTGGGCATTTTATGTCTTTTAGATTCACGCAAATAGCAGAGCGACCATAGTACCTAGAGTTAGGACACTTCTTTCCTTACATACCGCCCAATTTTGGAGGCTTTGCCTGTGGAGTGGCTGAACTAGATGCCGCGCTTTTCGTTACGAGAGCGAGGAAATAAAAATGTTGTAGCGGAAAGCGGAGAACGAAAGTGTCTTAATGGGAGCGAAGTGTCTTAACATTAGGTTCCCATGTTTCCTCTGCCTATAGAATATAGTGTGAAGCTCAATAAAAATTAGACCTTATGAACCATGTTTTCTATAACAAAATAGATATATGATATATAATTTATTTCTCTATACAACAGATGTAATCGACTGGATACTAGAAAATTTAATAGTACAAACTCGCACTCGTAGAAGTGTTATAAAAAAACTTAAAGAATTAGGACTTATATTCAATGCGCCCACTAAAAAAAGCAATAAAGAGAGGAAGGAAAAAGTGCCTTTGGGATTTACTGAAGAAGAAGATGAGATTTTGACGGAATTTTGGAAGGATCATGGAGAGAGTAAGGGTAAGATTTTAAAACGTCAATGCTTATTATTATTTTTTTAATACTGTTTATTTTAATTTCTGTTTTCATAGTTGGTAACAAAACGTAATTAAATGTAATAATAATTAACCCTAAAATATTTAACTCAAAACAGAAAACAAACATAAAAACCTTCGCTTAACAAGTACTCTATTGTTAGTAAACTTTTTCAATATCAATAGGATAAAATCGTCTTAAAATATCCCGTCAGTGTGAAAAGCCTTTAAAATTAATCAGCCTTACAGGAAATTGAATTAGACTTCTCATCAAAAAACAAGCTTTGCATAGATTTATCGAATTGAATTTTTCATATAAAGGTATATAAAATTCCAAAAGACTAAATGGATAAAGATAAAATCTTACTTTTAGGGTTGATGATATGTATTCTAAATCTTTTTCATTTTGTTTTATTTTTTTTAAAATATTAATACAAATAAAAATATTGTCATTTTATATCAAATTTCTAGATGCACTAGATATAATAATGACGAGAATGCCTAACAAACGTTCGAAACGAAGCCTCAAAGAGAGACTCACAGAACTAGGCTTGGTACAAAGTAAGCGCAAAAAGAAAGAAGCTTCTAAAAGCGATAAAAAATCGAACGGTAAGTTTTTCAATTGAACTTTATAGTTTTGTCTTATATATATGTCCTATCCTATCCTATCCTATATCTTATAAAACAAAGTCGCCTTTCGTGTCTGTCTGGCGTTTCTAACTCTTCTTCTTCTAAACCACCCAACGGATTTTAATGCGGTTTTCACCATTAGGTCGAGTATTTCTCAGGGAAGGTTTATATATAGTTTATTATTTGTAAATTCTCATGTAAATTAACATAAATACGATAAATGTGTAGCAAGTCTTACCCGTTGAGACACTTTCGCGCATGCTGCTTTAATGGTAAGTACTACATGAAAATGATGTACTGTTCCTCTGGAGTATTGTTCCGCTTAATAAGATCTACAAAAAAGTCCACGACAGCATATTCGTATCTTTTAAGAATAACGTGTAGTGATCGTATTTCTATCAAAAATTGTAATTTCAATATTTTTTTTATTGTGAGGGATATTTTTCCATAATGGTATTAATCCTTATCCTTTAAAATACTTTATTAACTTTCTACGTTAAACGAAGATAAAATTTGCTTTTTACACTATTTCGAAATTGCGAATAGTTTTAGAGAAAAACGCATTTAATTGTTGACACATCACGCCGTTGACACATCAGCTGTATCGACTCAAGTTTTACTTATCCCTTCGTCTCAGCATATAAATAAGTATATTAGTTACGTTGGCCATTTAATGTAGATCAAAACTGTCTTTTACTGTTTTTCATTTTAATAAGTACTTTAGAAGTTGTTACAATATCAAAAAATCCTTGCTGCGAAACGGCTCGCCACTCGCCATGCGTCCCTCTGCGTCCCGCGACATTTTGCTTATACAAGCGCGTCCGCCGCGCCCGCCTTACATGCATCGGTGGTTCAGTGGTAGAATGCTCGACTGCCACGCGGGCGTCCCGGGTTCGATCCCCAGCCGATGCGTTCTATTTAATTTTCCTCACAGGCAGCCACGTAGTGCTCGCTTTTCATCAGGGACAGAATAGCCTCTTCAGCATTAACCACAAGATTGAAAAAAAAAACCCGCCAGCCTCTATAGCAATGAAGATTTAGATGCGTTTGCACGTATTGGATAATTGGAGTTAAATGTATTATTTTAGCGCGATATATTTGGTTTCATATTTTTTGTAGTAGTCATTTAACTGTCTAAAAATAGTCATTTAAATATATTTTAACAAGTACTTGAAAAGATTAGTAGCACAGATTTAAAATTACGGTACCTACTAAAAAGTCCTTGGTGTGTAAAACAATTCGAAAATCCTTATTGAAACTACGAAAATGCTACGAAAATGGTTGCATTAGGGGTTAATTAATTTTCACATTATATCTTAAGTGCTTTGCAAACATACGTTATATGAATAATCCAGTAGCAAAGCGGGCGAAGCCGCAAGAGGGTCGCTAGTGTACATATAAATCTAGAGCTGTAAGCGCGACGGTTGTGAGTTTGATTCCCTTTTGGGGGATTGAATTATTTTCATTTCTTCACTCTGGTGACAAGATGAATTGCAGCGTTGGGTTCCGCCACTTTACTCGCAATGTCCCAAAGTGTCTTCAACCTAGTGCTAGCTTTCAAGCTAAGAATTATATTTCTATTTGTTCATGTATCTATTTTTATTTGAAAGCCCAGGTATTATGTGTATACTATACATATTATGTTTTCATTTTAAATTTTAATAAATTTATATTAGGCCTCAGCAAATAATTTCATAAAATACTCATATGTATAACATCAATTTGTTAGGCAATTTTATTTTTTAATAATATTTCCAGCCTTTTTCTTACATATAGATCTGTATAGACCTTTATACTCGTATTATATATTCATACAATTTCATATTTTTTAAAACTACACTAATATACTATAACGACAATGTTATTATATTTTTATATTCTAGAAAGTTCATCGGATTCAGAAAATTCTAGCTCAGATAACGAGGACGCTAGGCCCAAACTTAATATAAAACAAAAGAAAAAACCGACGAAACAAAGTAAAAATAAAAGACAAACGAAAAGTATGGAATTAAGTGCTAATGAAATTGCGAAACTGTTGGTTCAAGCTGTTGATAATGGTCAGTATATTTATTTTTGTACTTTGTATAGAAGTGAATTGTATTATTAATTATAATTATTTAGGGCCATCGTGGCGCAGCGTCGTAAGCCTGACTGTAACGCGACGCTTGTGGGTTCAATTCACTACACGTAAAGCCTTAATTCGTGACCTTAACACTAAGTTCTCTCTGTCTACGTTGTTATATGCAAGATACAGTGTGAAAAAACAGAAAAAAAATGTATTATAAGAGACGCGAAGGTGATGGGTTCGAATCCCACTCGGGAGAATATTTAAAAGTCTACATTAGAATTCGCTTCTTTAGTCTACATATACTATGAAGAAATCACCAGAAATGAGATATATTCAAAACTGTTCGTAATGACACAATTTAGAGATTTCCTGTCTTAAAACGGACAAAGTCAGGTGTATCGCAAGTTTTATAAAGTACTGGATGGATGGACTGGATGAAAGTTCAAGAACTTTGAAAGCTGGAAGTTTTCTAACTAAAGTTGTTGTAACAATTGTTAGACGTTTGCAACATGAGCTCGTGTGTACTATATTCTGTTTCTCTTGTATTTGTTTTTCATTTACTTTGTTAATATGAACTTTTGTATTATTTATTGATTCCTAGAAGTTTCCTTTGTTTTGAGGTAATTTTAATGTATATTTCTTTTTCAAAATATAATTGTTGTATAAGCATTTCTAATTTTATGTAATCAGCAAATTTGCTTTAGTATACTACAAATTTTCAATATTTCCCAATGAATTGTGTGTTCATAATGATAATAAATAAACATATTGATTTAACAAATGAATTTAATATAAAAATTAAAGTACATTACAACAAAATAATTACAATTGACAAGTCACGTTCTTCACCATAAAGCTGATTGACCATGATTTTTAATAAAAACTACATTAACTTGATAACGACAGAAAACAAGTGATCCTGTGAGGGTTATTTTGTTTCCTTTTTAGATAAACCCCTAAAAGTCAACCTAAAACCTACTTTTATGTACTTTTTCATCTTAACAGATTTAACAGAAGCATTAAAATGGTTAACGGAAAATCTAGAAGAAGTAGCCCTAGATCAAGAGGCTGAAGGCTACGATCCTAATGCCGAAGGAACTCCCATAGTGCCGATATCTCAAGAATCCATCGAGGCCATGGGGAATAAGTTGTTTATTAAAGTATTAAAAAGTATTGGAGTTGTACCACCTGGGGATGAACAGGTGATTGTTTTTTTTATTGTATACTTTAATCGACAAGTTATGGTAACCCAGTGGTAATACACTATGCTCCCTATACTCAACACACCACTCAATTTTCAATTGTTAAGTGGCAGAACTCAACTTCGTCTTGTTACCAGAGTGAAAAATGGAAAAAAAAAATTCTACCGAGGGGGGATCGAAACAATAACCGTCGTGTTTACAGTCATCCTCTACCAGTCTGTATATAGGTATAAAAGGAGGTGTTCCCACTGACTGACGTAAGACGCATGCACAGCCGTAACCGCTGATAGTAGAAATGTGAAATTTGGACAAATGTTTATTTTTGTAATTTAGACACCCACTAAGAAGGGATTGAATAGGGAACTTTTGTTAAATTGGCACTGATTTTTATAAATTTTGAAATTTAGACTCTTAAAAATATTTAATTGAACGTGTCTCATGGTTTATTCACCCCCTAAACTGAAAATAATTTCATTAACATATTTAATAAATATTTGTATAGTTCAAGCGGACGAAGCCGCCCAGGTCGGCTAATATAGCCTTAAGTCTATTACAATTTTATTTTGAAATATATTTTATAACAGGAAACTTACTGGAGAATACCGAGTAACTTACATTTTGAAACTATACGCAAAAGAAGAGAAATCATTATAAAAGCTATAAACAAAGAACTTATAATGGATAATGATAATAACACGCAAACAAATAATGATGAAAATAATGATAATGCAGAATCTAGTGATGACGATGATCTATTTGATAATTTAAGAAAAATACAAAATATTCCTAGTAAAAGTGGTTCAAATAAATCGATTAATCGCAGTCGAAATCGTAATATCGGTTCAAATGGTGAAGATAATGACAACAAAGAAAAATCAAATATTGATTCGAGTGATGATGACGGTGCTTTATTTAATAATTTACGTAAAACTACAAATAATATTGCCAGAAGTGAACCTAGAAAGAAAAATCATAAAAATAGAAATATCGATTCTGATGACGATACAACAAAACCAAAAGAAAAATTGAACACTAATACAAATGATTTATTCGATAATTTACTAAACGATATTCCGAGTAGTAGTAAGCAATCGAATAATCGAAAACGGAGTCGCAGTATCGATTCTGATGATGACAATATTCGGAAAATACAAAAAGTTAATAAAATTAATGATAATAATGATGATGACGACGATGATGATGATATTTTATCATTTGCAAAGAAAACATTGCAACACACGGACCTTCCGGACACTGAAGATATTATGAGTGAATTAGCTAAACGTTCTCTAAATAGTGGTAACATGTTTTCACTATTTATGCATCTATTAATATGTATCTATTAGTATTAAATTTTCATTTTAGATAAGTTATATGAATCGTACAGTCAATTGCTATATTATATTATACTTTACATTAGTACTTATGGCTTTAGCTAACATTTATAAAATAATTATATATTCGTACCTACTTGAGGCCACATGCGCGGCGGCACAAGCTTGCGACTGTAAACGGGACTGATTATGGGTTCGAATCCCACTCGAGGAAACGAAATATTCATATTTTCAATTCTTCGCTCTGGTAACGAGACAAAGTCCGGCGTACTTAGCAATGATTTATACCTATAATAGAATAATTATTAATCCTTTCACTAAATAACAAACAAACATTCACAATAAGTTTTTAATCAGTTTTTTAAATAGTAGCAAAGTATTTTGACGTTTTAATTAAAAAGAAAAATATGACTTTCGCAGATAGCGAGGAAGAAATGGCGCCGGTTAAGAAACACAAGAAACTGGTAATTAGCGACGATTCAGACTGAATGTTGTTATAATTATATTCATTATAATGTTATTATAACCTTTGTATGTTATAATTTGTACATCTTTAATTTAATATAGATATGAAGTTTGTTTATATGAAGTATTTAAAAAGATAATGGAACTGAAAGATTACTTAAATGTTTACTGAAGACTTAAATGTTTTTTTCGTTATAAATACACGTCGGTTTGATTTCTTGGAAAATTTATTAAATTAATAACATCAATAAATGCTGAACAATTATTTTCTTAATCGATTGTACCTCTTGTAATATTTCATAGAGTGCAAATACGTCATTGTTGCATAAATTAACGAATATTTAATAAAATACATTTGAATAAAATTATTTTTTTTCTACTCCTATGCCCTTGCATTGAGAAAAATAAGCTGGACAATTATTCTGAAATTCAAAATATTTATGAATTAATATCTTTATTAATTATAATAAGTCATCGATTGATAAATATTAACACACTTACATATTATTTACTTCACTTACTATTAATACAGTTTACGTTATCTACAACGATCAGAGAAAAAAAATCATTTTAAATATTAAACATTCCTTCGAATAAATCAACGAAGCTACATCGGCATCCTAGAATTAAACAAACAATAATGTTGAACTTCACCATTTATTCTGAGTATTCAGAGAGGGCAGAGAAATCTTAGTGTCAACCAAACAAACTTAGTGTCAAGTGTGTTCCCCACTTTCCACCGAATTTTTCGAAGACTTATGTGTTAACTGTTGAGTGACGAAACTTATACAGCGTGAACCTAAAAAAATGTCAAAAGAAATTATTTATTTAAATAGTTTCTATTGACAATCTGCATTTGCAGGTATTATCACCATTATGCAGTACGCACGTGTTCTAAAAAGGAATTTCAATATACAGCGATGGCAATACACTCTTATGGCGCTTTCCCGCTTTACTTTCATTGCATCCCGTGTGTTTGCACTTAGAGATGGAGGGTGGAACTAGTATCAGTTCATATAAAAAAGCCTATTCAAATTTGGACTGATTTGTACATAGAATAATGTAATTTTTATATTATTTTTACTTTTAATTTATCGTCGTAGTCGCGGCGCGGGGGCACAAGCATACACAAGTGAGTGTAAACGCGATAGGTGGTAGGTTCGATACCCATCGTAAATACCTTGAGCCTTTTACCTTGAAGATTTTAATAGTAAAAAAGCTACTTATTCTACTTAAGTTACGCAAAAAATACTGAATATGTAATGCACATTCGTATAATTAAAACAAATATATATATATTTTCACCTTAATATGTCTCAATACAATTAATCACAATTGGTGCCATTTCCAATAAGAATATTTTGTTCTGAGTCTTCATGCATCCAATATTGCAAATATTGTGCAATATTACCAACTGTAGAATACAAATACCTTTTTAACCAACTAAAAAGAGCTCTTTCAATTGAAGACTTGTATGGTTTGGTATTCTACTATTTTTTTTCTTGCAGAATTAACACAGTGCATCTAGTTTTTATTAATCCATATAGCCTCTTTTAGCTTAACGCTACATACACACACCGGGGTAGGCAGAGGGAACCTAGTGTTGACATACTCCGTTACCCACTTTCCGCTAAGTTTACTAGGCATAATAATTCTTCTACATACTTTAAAAAATTTAGCATACGTTTTTTTTATAAAACTAAAGTATCAATTACTGTCTAAAGGAGATAACTAATTAAACATTACTAGAATTGAACCCACAATAATTGATTTTAATATGAGACGCAGGCATTTTGAAAACTAACTTACAAAATTTTTTTGCCTATTTTCTATAAGAAGAAAATACTTAACTAGCATTAGAAAAAACATACTAAATTTTACCACAAGCTCACAAATTCGAACTATTTTATATTAAAACAGTTAAAAAAAATCTCCAGGCACTTAAAGATTAGGATAATGGAAAAAGTTCCAAGTTCGATTTCTTGCCTTTGTGATAGCGCTTGCTCCCCTCATACCATACCCTTGCTAAGAGAACAAGTTCACGCTTTATTGGAGCTAAAAGGACCTATTACTGATGCTTAAATAGGCTTACGCAAATACTGTGAGCTGTGGCTGCTCCTAGTTTTATGATAATATGTAGGAAGATAAGTACCTACATAAATAGGGGCTTGGTGGGGTATCTAAAGGATTTGACGAAAAAATGTGTCATTATTGATGATTATGTGCCTCAACACTTTTTGAACATTGAAGATTTCAACTCCAGTTAAAGTCTTCAAATATGAAATGCATCGACCAAGTTTATTTATTCACTGACTTCCATTAAAATTTGCTTTGTAATCATTAAATGTATTATAAATAAAGCATTGGGGAGAAGATAATTTTGTTATAAATCAAACAATGTACGTAAAAGTTTAGTCAATTAATTAAGTCGGAACTCCTCACATTGTATACGAGTCATATCCGTCCACATCTCTCATGGCGAGGGCCGAGGGAGGGGACACTAGCACTCCAGATCAGATTAGCGCCCCCAAAACATTTCTAAGTGTCATCTGAAAACCATCAAAATTTATGAAAGAAATGAAATATTTAATATTTTCATTTCGTCCCTCTGAACTTAATGTTGTTTTCTTTCCAGCTGCTTACTGTATTCCGCATGTAGCAGGGTAAACAGAGGAAGCCCAGTGCTAAGACACTGCGCTCCGAGGCAAAGCGCGGAAATGAAAATATTTAATACTTCCTTTCCAAATTGTGGGTTCGTTACCCACTTGAAAAAAAATAACTTTTAATATTTACATTTCGTCGCTCTAGTAACGAGACAAAACGCGGCGTTGAGAACCGCCACTCAACACGCGATGGATGCAGAATTCGGCGGAAAATGGGGAACGAAGTGTCGTAACACTAGGCTCTATGCCTACATTGCTGTGTGCGGAATACAACGTGAAGCAAATTTTATTTTAAAAAATCATTGTGACCTCTACCAAAACAATCGAACCCCACGTCACGTCCCTTACAAGAACCCCATTAAAAAAGCTATTTAAATCAGAACTTCCTTTTTCGTAACATTTCCATTCATTTGTTATTTTATCTGGCAACCCCCAAAACAAGTCGGCATGTAAATTAAAAAAAAATATTAATGTATACGAGTTACGGTGGAAAAAATACAAGCGCTGCCTTTTCGTAATCTCAACAGTTTTTCTTATTCAAATGTAGACTGCTCGAGTGCTCCAACGTCGTCATCAATCTCTCCTCTCTGAACGTGGACCATTACAGTCTCCCTCTCTCCTTCGCGATTATCCACTCGAATAAAAACATTTTAAGTGTTAAATTAACGATATCTCAGCAGAACGTTAACTTGTCTAACTAAGTGATTAATATAAACGCTGGGAGACTCATCGTTGGGCGCTCAGAGAATACAAAGATGGATTCCATAAAGTATATTTGAATTATTTTTTTCGCTGGTTTCGCACTCGTTGTGAATAATAAGTGTGGATTTGCGGTTGAGTTTGGAGTATTCAATTGGGATGTTCTATTCATTTTAATTTTGTTTGTTTTTGAGTGTTAGTATTGTTTCTTTTTTCGCTTCACGTTGTATCCCGCATGTAGCAGGGTAGGGTTGGTAGAATCCTAGTGATAAGATCCTCCGCTCCCCACTTTCCGCGAATTCGAAGGATTCTAAAGAAACTAATTCTGAAGGATTGCGTGTTGTGTGGTGGAACTCAACATCGGAGTCTTGCCTTACTGTTACAGTGAAGAAATGAAAATATTAAATATTTCATTCCTTCGAGTGGGAAATGAACTCACAACCTGTCGCGTTTACAGTCACACGCTTTTGATTCTATACCGCAATATTGTTATAATAGAGTGTAACGTAAGCTATTTTGATTTGCAATACATGTCTATTTTTTAACAAATTATACCTACAAGTAAAAATTACCAAATTTGCCCCGAACCGCAGTCATCACTTTGCCAAATATTCTGGTGCCAAGGACTCACGTAGAAGTAATTTTGTTTCCAACTTTTCAATAAAAACACTTGGATTTTGTATTCTATAATTTTGAATATAAATAAAATATACATCTTAATGTAAGCTGTAGCAGTAATTCGGGCAGAAATCCCGTCTAACTGAGAAAATAGACTTATCACCCTACTCGGTACCCAAAATTATATTTCATTTAACAGTTAGGTAATTTGCTTTTACATTGCATTCCATCAAATATATATATATATTTGTCGCAAGTGGCGTAAAATTTGGCATTTCCTTGAAGAGTGAAAGGACTAATAAAAGATTTTCCGAAATTCCTATGGGAACTGGAAAGCAACCCAATTTATAATATTCTACGTTTAACAGTCGAAAATATAGAAAATTGAAATAGAAATAGTGTGAGAAATGTTTCATGCGAACCAAATTGTAACTGAAAACTAGTTTAAAAGATTATATTTATTTACAAAAAGTAAAATTAATCACCCATTTCACAATACAAAAAAATAAAAACAAATATTTACTTAAAAAGTTTCAATTTTTAACAGTACTTTCAACAATAAAGAGAAATAAAGAGAAGTTTTGTTTCTTTATTCTGTGTATTTGCACAATAATTGAGTTAAGTAACGAATACTGCGTGCACTGTCTCCTCCCCGTAGCGTCGTTTATTATAATATGCTGTACAAATTTCAATAAGCACCGTGTTAACTTTTACTGTATTGTAAAGTACTAGGGCATTTTGCGTTTAACACAATTTGTTTTTTTCTTTTAGTATCACGTTATATCATACGCACTGTAAGCAGAGGGAACGGAGTGTTAAGACACTCTGTAGTGATGAAACTCTTTAAGTTCAGAAGCACCTAGTACATACACCTGTAACCCCGGTTAATAGTGGTCGAGGAGGAGACCATATTTTTTTAGTTTGTATTATATTGGCCTACATTTAGTATATGGTAAACCCTAATATCCTTACAAAAAAAATTTTTCCTATTTTTTGTTGAAATGATACGAAAGTTTATTTTTATATTTAGATATAATACGCACAAAAAAATTGAAGCATGTATTTATAAGAAATTTACTCTATTCATAAACCAATGAATGATTGTCTCAACACTAGGTTTCCAGGTTCCCTGGGATACAGTGTAAAAAGCAAAACAAAAACTAAAGAAAGAACTTAAATCTGAATATTAACTAGGTTTTATAAAAAAAAATAAACCTATAAACTTACAAACAATAATAATATGTTTTTATGAATGATGAAGTTGTAAAAACTGTTGAAAGTTAGATTTCCTTTACGAGAGATCTTCGTGGATTCATAAAGTTATAATGACCTTTTCCGGAAAGACGTGTTCTCTACAGCCGTAAATATTTAACGTCACTTCTCTAGGAATACATTGAAAATGCTATTAACAAAAATTTTTATATGTGCATAGATAAAACATTTATTAAAAAGAACTTGGGGCCGTGGGTTTGATTCCCATTCAAGAATTTTTTTGATATCTTGCTCTAGTTTTCAAAGCACGGCGTTGACTACTACCACTCAACACGCAATCCCTCTAGGATTCGGCGAAAAGTGGGGAGTATCTTAACACTAGACTCCCTCTATCTACAGTGGGAAGCTGATGAAAAATCTTTTTAAAGACAAGTTTTTATTCAAAAGTAATATTGTATTAAAATTTTGCTCCGGATTTTTTTTAGTTGTAATTGTACATTTTTATATGTCTACAAGCTTTATTAGTCCAGTATTATGATATTCCTTACCGTACTTGCCACTCGCTGCAACTTTTTATCATTTTCACGCTCTGGTAAGCAAAGCACGGCATAAAGTTCCATGTTAAAATAGACTATAATATGTATTTTGAAGCAAAAAACTAAAGTAATATTAATACGATAACCATATAAACGTGATTTATGAAATAACGACGAAATTTACAACAATACACATGTAATCTTATTTTAACAAACTCAATTTTCACAAAATATAAAATTGAAATACAACAATAAAAACAAACACTCTATATAAGCAAATGTCTGTGAAACGCTTAAAACACATACTACCATACTTTAATTAAAATCTCTGTCGTTCTCTATACAGAGCGGTCTAAATTATGAGTAGAACATTACAGCTAAGTGAATAATGTGGAGATTTTGTTTAATTATGTTTAACTGCTGAAATGCTTAACTGGAAGTTAAACGTTATTATAACTTAACGTGAAACTCTAGGAATGGTGTAATAATGTATTAGGGTAGGTAAGTATATGTTATTTTAAGAAAATATTTCAAAAAAATATTTGATATTTAAAAGAAAACTTTTAAGTATTATATTTTATTAAATGTTGGATGGTTTTTTAATGTTATAAATATGTGCAGAGACAAATATTCTAAATGTTGAATAGTTGAATGTACTATAAATTTAGTAAAAGTACATAATACACGACGGTCGTAGGTTCGAATCCCACTCGGAAGAATGAAATATTTAATATTTTACTTAATCGCTCTAGTAACGATGCTAAGCGCGGCGTTAAGTGTCGCCTGTCAACTGGCAATGCTTCCAGAAATCGAAAATAAATTGGGAACGGAAGTGTCTTAATGGAGAACGGAGTGACTAAAGACATAGATGTGTACATTTATAACCTAATAGCTCAGAGAGATACTTATATAGAATTTTATTGAATAGAGTAAAATAATTTAATATAATTTACAAATTAAAAGTCTACACTACTAAAATAGTAAAAGGAGCGACCAAAAATAACGCTTGAAAGCATTTTCTAATTAGATAGCTAGAATTTTAGGTACACGCGCCATAATTAGTAGAAAACCTCAAAAGGTTCAGCGAAACTGCGAGGGATAGAGGCACCCTCAGGTAAAAACCAAATTGAATTTACCCACACAGAGAACTGTATCGCGCAGATAAATCTCAAGACCGGCTCATCCCCTAACGGAAAACAAAGTTTAATAGAAAAGTAAATAGAAAAAGTAGAAAAAAATACGTTAAGTTTTAATTTGTAAGCTCCGTTACCGTCGCTTTGTGCGTACGAACTAAGATATTTATTCTTTGAAAATGGTAATCCGGTTCATGCTTACATTTCAACTTAACATAACTATATTTTACATTAAAAATGCATAAATATTTAAAGAGATTCATAAATTTTACGTGCCTCTATAAAATGTATCGAAAGGAACTGGAGTACCTACAAGTTTAAAACCAGAATTTATAACGTAGGTGGTATACACGGAGATGATCTGATTGAAGGATAACTTTTCATTTTATAGTTGAAGTCCGGAACTCGTGGCAACTTATATCTTTACATATCAGCTTTATTAAGAGTTATAAGACTAGAATTTCACAAACTTATATTTCAAATGAAAGCAAAAAAAATGAGAGCAAAACAAAAGCATTCTTACTTTTCTTTCTTTTTTTTATCAATAGACTAGCGGACGCGCGCAGCTTTGCTTGCTTATTTAGGGGTGAATTCTAGAAAACCATGAAACACATGTTCAATTAAATATTTTTTAGTCTAAATTTCAAATATTATAAAAATCGGTGGCGATTTAAAGATTTTTCCATACAAACTTTCAACCCTATTTCACCCCAATTTAAAATTTTTCAAATCCCTTCTTAGTGGATGTCCAGATTATGAAAGTAAACATCTGTCCAAATTTCACGTTTCTACGCACAGCGGTTACGGCTGTGCGTGCGTCTTACCTCAGTCAGTGAGGACAAGTCCTTTTATATATATAGATAATTAAGAACAATAGGTGTACTTCTTTTATTATGACGTCGTCTCAGTGCAAGTCTGTACCGCTTATCTGCCTCTCCCAGACACGTAATTTCGCTAGAACTGAGTGGTACCTCTAGCGGAATTAATTCTATGGTATTTAAAAGTATTATTGCGTCTTATGTTTATGTTTGAGTACGCCGTGGCACAACGCCACAGTTTCTAACTTCTAACTTCTAATTGCTAACGATAAGCGCGATGGTTCTGAGTTCGATTTTCACTCGGGGGCATGAATGATTTTCCTTTCCTCGCTCTGGTAACGAGACAACGCTTTCCACGCATCAGAGCGAAGAAATAAAAAAAAAATTTCATTTTCTCCAGTCCTGCGCCACGACTGGCCTCTGTAACATTAACTCTTATACTTAATACAGATATACCAATATAGTTGAGAAAAGGATGATATACAAATTCGCAGCTTATCCGCCGCGAGCGATTTATTCAAACGAGCTATAAATATTCAGGAGTAATTAAGCTTTACGTCGATATCCAACACTTCCAACGCACCACCTTTTATTTGATCAATGTGAAACCTGTAACCGTGTACAGTATATTGTAGTATTTTTATTTCAATAAATAACTTAAGGAAAAGTATTAATATATACTAATACTCAGTTACTAGTAAAATGAATTTAAAATATTTGAAATATCTATAGACTAATTATATTTTGGTACTAGCGGGCCCGTGCGTCTACGCCCGCTTGAATTAAACAAATATTTATTTAAGTGTATTTAATAAAAACCGACCTAAGAAAATACTTTAAATTGACATAACTTTTTTATTTATAAACTGATTGTAATAAAATAAACCCTAGATGTTTTCGGTAGACCTACCTAGATGTTTTCCTATGATGATGATGATGATGACCTAACCAAGATGTTTTCGGTAAAATAGACCCTAGATGTTTTCAAATATTCTAAAAGACTTTGTTCTGGGTTCTATTACGTTATTAAAGGTTCTCAGTTACATTTTTGAAATATCTTCCAAGTATATATATAGATTACTATAGTGATAAGCAGCAAATTATCCGAAAAAGTATCTACATACTCATAAATAGAGATATATGTAGGTATATATATGTAGGTATATATCATATCGTTTCAAAGAAATTTAGACGAAGGTGGCTGTCAGAGTGCCGAAGTGGTAACTTTTCATTTACAAGTTAGAAACGAAATGCCTTCACATAAACTTTACAATCTCCTGCTTTTGGAACATTAATACAATTAAAAATTAAGAAAGTAAACGTACAATTTTCACATGATATGTAATACAAAATAAAATTAATCATGAAGTAATTGGCTTAATAATAAATTTTATATTTTAGGGTTCTATACCACAGAAGGCAATAAATATCAGGAGCCCTTTTAGGAACACTTTGTTATCCGTATGTCCTGTGGACCTATAGTTATTAAATTCAGCACAAAGTGAGAACTTACAATAAAAATAAAGAAAAAAACCCGAAAAGTTTAAATTTATACGTATTTCATAGAAAATATAATTACAATCTTATATTAATTGTAGTTCAATTCATACAAAATGAGTGCATATGCCTGAAAAATGTTATAAGTTGGTAAATTGGTATGGAAGCCTCGGTGGCCGAGTCCTACTCGCAGTTCACCGGGTTTTTTTATATAGTCGAATCGAAATAACACATGTGATGCCATACGTCACCGTAACATCACTTAAAATATTCTTATAAGCAAAATCTACTACACCTTAAATAATTTTAGACAATAATAACCAAATTATAACATATTAAAATAAAATTCACAATCAAAAATTTCTAAATGAAAAGGCAATTCAGTGAAAGCCACAAACGAAATAATGGCGGTTCAATTAAAAGTTGAAGTAGTTGGTAGCGTCAAACGCGGGCTAACTTGATTCATTAGTATTGGCCGACGCGACGCCGCCTCGCTGGTACCTCCCGGCGCCCCCCACACCCCCGGCCCGCTCTCGCGGCAGTTATCTTTGCCGAGCAGACGCAGTCAATTTCGAAATATATGAATTAATCCTTCAATATTATTGCAAAGTCAAATTTTCAGTTCGCTTTGATTGAATTGTACCTACAAAAGTTAAATTACAATTGACCAATTAAGGAATATGGCAAAAATTTTGCTATTTGTATATTTTTAGGGTTCCGTACCTCAAAAGGAACACTCTATGTGTTCCTTTTGAGGTACGGAATACCCTTATTATAACTTTGTTGTGCACGCATGTCAAGAGCATTTATTTCTAGATCGTGTGGATGTACCTATCTAAAATAGTATCGTTTTCATTGAAACACAATCCTGAAATTAGTACGGAACCCTAATTATTTCACCGATTTTTAGCTTATATCTAACACTAGAATGTATGATGTTATATTAAACGGAACAAATACCACTAATTCAAAGTATAAATAAAAAAAAATACGGTCGAATTGATAACCTCGCTTTCTTACAGAAGTCGGTTAAAAATAACAACATTCAATGTTTGTGTATATATAAACAACATTTATATAGTTGATCCAATAATTTAATGTAATGTAATAGCTCTAGCTCTGGTTTTTATATGAAACGGGTCCACTCGTGAAAACGAGAGTCGATATTTCTCGTCCAAAGTTTACTTATAGGCCGCCATAAAATTTACATAGGACGCGTCAACTGGTATCAACATAAAATAACCTCGGAGATCGCATCAGCTAAAGTTGACTTTAATAAATGTTACACGACGATCAGCGTTTTCTAAATACAAGTTGATATAGTATGATCTCGATGGAAAGAACCAGTGGGAAAAAGGAATGTTGGCCGACCATTACGACGGTGCACTATGGACAATGGTAGAACAACGGCAGATCAAAAGTCGTTTTTACAAAAGTCGTCCCTGACGCACTTAGTATTTTTTTTAATAGTATACCTAATAGTGGAACTTTATTGTAATGAATAATTTTTTCGTGAATTATATTTATATTTTAAATATGTATATTTTAATTTTAGAAAATAGTAATATGTAAGAATGTCTATTTCAGGTTTTTCGCTTTGTGACTTTAATAAATAATTTCCTTAAAAAAATGTGCAAGTAGGTATAAAGTGTTATATATTTTTGAAAGCCCATAGTATGTAGATTTTAAAACAATTATTATATTGTGGATANCGATAACCTAACCTAACCTAACCTTCTTAAATTTAATTTAATTAATAAAAAAAATATATACTAACAAACATAACAAACACTGTAAGAGAGATTTGGAATAAATGGCTTTATTATTATAATATGTGTTTAGTTACGTCAATAAGCTAGTAAATAAGATCAGCGGAGTGCCTCAACACTGATCTAGTGTCCCTCTGCCTACCCTGCTGTACGAGTATACTGTAGAAATTAATTAGGCATCAATGTTTTATATAATTAATTAGACTTAAAAGTAATAAAGTTAATAATTTTGATAATATTTCTGCTGATAAGAAAATGTATTAAAAATGGAGAATGGAGGTGATATAATCGTAGATTTCAAGAGTTTCCTGAAAACGCTTTTGGAGTTAGGACTATTAATAGTAAATATTTTTTATGGTTCACTTGAAGTTAATTTTATATTTAAATGAATACATTAAATACACAGAGGGAGCTTAGTGTTAAGATACTCCGTTCTCCACCTTCCGCGACTATATACTATAAACATATATCCTACAAAATTATAACTGCAAACCTTCACAAAGAAGAAATCAATATTCTCCGACATTTCTCTATCTCCAGCCTAATAACATTCATCGTGAACTATAGGCACATTCACGGTAGGGGCCATTGCAACGACAATAGATGTCGACAAACTTACATCATAGAAAGTTATCTTTGTGTCCCGTACAAAGCGGCCGTAGCCTTTGATCGACCAAACGGAACCAGAAATTAATTTCGCTAACTTGTTGTCCATTTATTACGTTTGCGAAGTCAACAGGCTGCTGTTTGATTGCGAGTTACATTTTAATTATTAATGTTAATAATAAGAGTTAAGTTTAATTTGTTTTAAAGTTAACCAAAATATAAATATTTAAAATTCTGAAAAAATATTTAAATTATAGCCCAAACGCCCGGCCCATTTGGCCATGGTAAATAAAATAAAAATGTCAAAGGAACAAGTATAGCAATGAAGACATAGGAAATAGCGACAGGTTTTCTGGTACCGTATTTATAAAAATGACAAAAATAATATATATTACAATAAATAACATTATACTACGGCTGCCGCGTCGTGGCGCAGTCCTCGCTCGAGCGGCTCCAGCTCGGGGGAATTAATTATTTTTATTTCTCACTCTGGTAGTAATAATCCGCGGTATTGATTTCCGTTATCTGACATCGACATCCTATGCTTCGAAAATTGGGAGAAACTTGGGGAATGGAGTATCATAGCGCTATCTATATTTCCTCAATCTACCCTGATATATGGTGTCCCCCCCAACTAAAGCCAACAAAAATAATAATAATTATTATTCTCTTACATTTTAATTTTATGATACGAAATGAATTTTGGGTATTAAACACTTTATATTATATATAACTACCTAAAACTTATTTTACAAAGTCCCTCTTATCCTCTTAAAATTTCCAGCGCAATAGTTTTAAGTTGGGGGAGCCAGTCGTGCGTCACACAGATAATGTTAATACTTATTCAAACGAAAATTGATTTCAAATTAGACGCGTTAACAAAAGAGCAGGATTAAAAATTCGTTACAATCTATTTGTAATATTCAATCAAAAATTGAAAAGACCACGGAGCCTTTCCACTGAACCAAGTTATCATAAGCACAGTAATTGTATCTGTACAGTATTATATTGAGACCAGTCATGGTACAGGGGGAACAGCCAGTGGCTGTGGACGGTACAGGTCGTGGTTTCGATCCCACTAGAGGGAATGAAATATTTAAACAATTTCGCAATTTTTTAAAAAACGCTATTCTAAGAAATACGTAAATAATATTGTTAGCGTACTCGTGTCAAAATGGATAGATGTAGGTCAAAAACATATAGACGATATGTGTTTTTATCGTGTTTTTTTAAAAATGCTAACCGCTTTCGATTTCTAACTATCTATATATTAATTATCATTCCATAAAAACAAAATATACCAACAACAAGTCACCTCCACGAGTGACAGTTTTAGCTCCCATCATGTTCATAAGATGACCTGATGTTATTCAATGAGGTGGTAAATTGGGATCTTCAAAATTGCCTCTTCCGCCGATATCGAACAATCCACCTTAACGTCGCAAAAGGTTTTAGCCTAAAACTGTCTAAGGTATCCTTTTCATACCAGTCCTGCCGCGTCTCCATTTCTTTGATACACACATCCCAATATCTATCCCTTTGTATTGTTATGTGTTACATTTTCAGGATACAATTACTAACTAAAAAGGTTACTTGTAGAAGGTAAATTGTCCAGTTTAATGGTTTTTATTACTAGATCACAACTATATTGGAAAACACTATAAAAAGCGATGGTAGGTAATATGTTAACGTTTTTAATAGAATCTTTTAACTTGCAATAATATTTGTCGTTTATTTGTCTCCTAGTTTTCCACATATAGCAGGATATGCAGAGAGAACTAATGTGTTCAGGCACTCCGATTCCCACGTTCTACCGAATTCTCGAGGCTGTCGGAACTCAACGCCGCGCTATCATCTTAGTAAAATTCGATCTACTTGCTTGATCCTACGAAATTGAAAATTTCCTATTCTGTTCCCATGACAATTCTACACATGACGGTTAACTTTGTAGACATGAAACTTTATATACGACTTAATAATTATTAGAATAGTTTATTCTTGACTGTGACAAAGTAAACTCTACTTTAAAAATGTAGTAATTTTGCAGAAAACTTATATAAAATTTAAGCAATCATAATATAATAAGCATGTAAGAATTTCGACGTAACTTGATGAGAACGTATGGCTTAGTGGCCAGAGCGTTTGGATGGTCTCCAAAAGGCGCCGATCCAAATCCTGCTACTACAAGTTTAATTTATTTATATGTTTTCCAAAAAAAAAAAAATTCGCTCCTCAATGTATTCCACATTAAAAACGTTAAAAATATACCCACTGTTATATAATACATAAAGTCGAAGGTACCGTCTGTATAAATTACTATAAGCATAAAATTTAGACTTACCAAGAACTGGCAGTCACCAGACTCTAACTTGTAGCTCCAAGTTTCCATTCAAGTTTAAGTTAAGCATAGCAAGCTTACAAGTTAGCTTTACTCGTTCATTTACACGTGTCGCTTGAGATTGCTCATAACGAGATGTTGTTGCTGAATCCTTAGTTTTGGTATACTTTGAACTGTAATCTGAAAATGATTTCTTTTCAGCTTTACGCAGCATCCCGCACATAGCGTGGAAGGGAGAGGAAGAGTGTTAAGATACTCCCCTCCTCATTCTCCGCCGAATTCTGGAGGCATTGCATGTTGAGTGGCGTGGTTGTTGAGTGAGGTGGTGGAGTTTCATTACCTCGAGTGGGAATCGAACTCACAACCTGTTCCGTTTACAGTCACACGCGTGTGCCTCTGCACCACGACTGGATTCATATGTAGGTTAAAGTAATTATTACTAAGCAACTAAAATTAAATTTGGGCTAACTAAGAAAACTATATTAATTAACAGTGTAAGGACTTTCTTTGCTAATATGAAAGTTTCAAAACTCAACTTGAACTGCCAGATTTTTTGTTAATTAATAAAAAGTTTTCCAAAGCACTTAGTCTGTTCTTCTGATATGGAGTGAATATTGAATAAGCCGGCCAAAATATTTCAAGAAAAAAATAATCAAATATTTTTTATATTCACGCTGCACATAAAGGTAGACAAAGGGAACCTAGTGTTGAGTTAGTGTTGTAAGACCTTCCGTACCCATTAAGCCACCAATCTTCGCCTATAATAATTTCCTAAGTTTATAAATTATGAACCAGCGATCAACGAATACCATCAGTCGCTATTACCACTAAGCCATTGAGATACGATTTTTATATAAATTTTATAAGATACTTTACTTATTAATCATTGTATAAAATTTATAACTTACAAATGTAAAATGTTTGTAAAGTTGCTTGTTTAATGAATTCTAACTACGTTATCAAATTAACGATGGCGATGTTAAAATTTGAAACTTAGACAATAAAACTTGAGAAATTTTAATTTGATAATTTATTCTGGAGATGATTTGAAATCGCAAAGGGTAGGGTAGGGTATAAGACCGCGTTATTGCAGACCATAATTTTAAGTTAAAGTTGATATCCATAGATAGAGACCAGTCCTGGCGCGGGGGCTCAGAGTGGGACTGTAAACGCGACAAGTTTTACTCCTAACCTATACCTTTCAATGTTACATACATTGTCTTTAAAACTATACTACTAACTATATTATTAGATCATTCAGATGAAACAATAAATAAATGTATAGTACAAGCAGGCGAAGCCGCGAGCGGGTAGCTAGTAGCAATATAATTTTAAAATATATAGTAAAAAAATATTAAAAAATAAAATAAAATTTTATAGTATTTACAGACAGTTTATTTTTTAATTTTGAGTTTGCCATATTGAAATTACGCGTAAAAAATGAAAGCTCGTATAATTTAAACATAAGTTTTTCGGATACGACCCAGTGCTGTAAACCATTAAGCTATGGGTATATTCACATATCGCCAGACGCCATTTCGTTGGAAACTTTGGGTTTTATTCAAATTTCGACTTACAAAGAATTAATTTTAAAAAGTATATACGAGTACCAATCATTAGAGCGTTATTTCCATTGCGTCACGCTGTATCCCGTACATTGCTATGTGCAGTATTTATGATAATGATGGAAAAAAAAGATACGTGAACGTATGTATCAATGTAAGAAAAACTATAGTATAGGTTTAGTCGTAATAAAACCTGACATTATAATATTTATTCCTATTTCGTACATTTTTATGCACCTTTAAATTCTAATTCGTTATTTAAAGCGACTGCAGGCATCTTGCCAAAATATGATCCTCAGAACTTATATTTATGACAAGATTTGCTTCGATCCAACGGAGTGTTAAATTGGGAGCTTTGAAGTTGTTACTTGCCAACATCGAACTTCTATGCCTTGTATTGCTACGGCTTCCACTACCTTTTAGACTTTAATAATCTACGTAAGTATATGTATAATACTCTTCTGTTATTATATGATTAGCAGAAAATGCACAAAACACCAGGAGAAAGAGAAGATTTCTTGCAAGGAGCAAAGTTAAGTAATTACTGTATTTTATTTCTAATCGTTATTTCTTAAATCCATCCATTAATTACTTACTTTACTTAGTACACCTGGTTGTAGACTAAAACATCGTCTATTTATCTTTATTAAACTCGAAATTTACCCTCAAATTACTATAAAATTTGACACAAAAGCTCTCTTGAGACACGTTACAGCTTATTAATCTGACAGAGACCTCTCAGAGGATAAAATTAGTTTTTAAACGTCATATATAATACTTTCTATGATGGAAAATGATAATGAAACGTTGTAAAAGTTTATTTAAAGCTGTCTCATCTAGCTTAGTCGTTTGCCTTCGTAATTTTTACTATTGCAATTACTTGAGGTACATATATGAACATAATTAAAATTATTCTTTTCGCTTTACACTGTGTTCTGCATTTAGCAGAGCAGGCATAGAGGCTAGTTTTCCTATCTCCGCCGGCCTACTAGACACTACGCCTTTCGACGTTTCACCATCTACGGAGAATAAGAACAATACATCTTCTTGTGCGCTTGTATTTAGATGATCTCCCATTGCGCCACTGTGGTCCTCAAACAAACTTATAATAATTACTAAATATTTAACAAGTACGTAAATTTTATTTATATTTTTTACGTAGATGTCATTACGCAACATGGAAATAGATACAGATATATAAATTTAATAGATAATAGGAAGATAAAATATATATATAAAAAATATAAATGAAAAAGAGAATTTCAGTAAGCTCTATTTAATTTTGCATTTACAACTGTGGAAAAGTATTCAAACACTAGCTACGAGCTAATGAGCGTTGAAATATTAAGAGCAAAAATTTTAATAAAGACATTGCAGTGATTTTAACTTTTTAATTCTTTTGAAAATGAAAAATCTATTCTCTGACTATTTCCAGTTAAAAAAAGAGAACGTTGCTGTCGAGGGCTGTTGTATTTAATATTACATTTTACTTTGAATTTTATTGTAAAAAGTATTGTTTCCATAAATATGCTCATTTGTTTTCTTAGTCTCCATTAATATATCCTGGACGTATTATTATATAGATTATTCTGTCTATTAGTGAAAACAGTTTAATTTATACAAATACCATTCATATTCATATTCATGAATGGTATTGAACCGTCGTGGCTCAGGGGCACAAGCATGTGACTGTAAATGCGACGGTTATGGATTTTATTCCCACTTGAGAGAATGAAATATTTGATATTTTCATTTCCTCACTCTGGCCACGAGGCAGAACTCGGCGTCGTGGTCCCCTACTCAATACACAATGCTTCGAGAAATCGGCGGAAAGTGGCGAACGGAAATGTCTTAATGGGAACGTCCTACTTTGTCCTTCATCCGGTTAAAAGGACTTACCTTGGAGTATTTCGCGGAATAAAAAACCACCACCATCAACTTTGCTAACTACCATTTAATTTTTGTATTTGCTTTGTTAATATAAGAAAGAAACACTTATAATTAATATATTTTTTTAATTCTTACTGTAATTATATATTCCATAAAAATGAATATAAAATAAATATTCATTACAGGTATTATTATAATAAATGAAGAATAAAAAATCTCTTATTAAAGTTAGGTAAAGTCAGCTTTAATAAAACTTATACAACTTCGAAGGATTATACTGTAGTAGATAAATATTGAAAAGCAAAGCGAAAGTTTTCAGGAGTTTAAAATATGTATTATACATTCTCGTTATTACCCTTTAAACTTTAACATGTTAGTAACTTAGGTAGTAAAACTAGATTTGGAACTGAAATTAAACTCAAAGTCAAATAATTGTACTCAGACATGACATGTCTAATTTATTAAACGTCAAATAATTTACCATCACTTCTTCTTCTTCTTCTCAATGTGCCTGTCCAACTAGTGAAGGTTGGCAGTCAACTTCGCATATTTATTCCTGTTACTAGCCAACCATCACTTAGGGTCTGTTGAATACTAAATATTTTTGGAAATGGGACCCCTTAACACTAGGTTCCCAGATTTCCTCTGCCTGCCCTTTTATATGAGGGATTCTTCTCATCTCGCAAAGACTGAATGAAACGCTAAGATAAAAAAGTATATAAGTAATATTATGTTTACCATAGGAAAACACAAAATAAACTTCGATAGAGTAACTTCTAACATTTATTGTTAATTTTGAATAAGTAGTGGGATAGCTGCAAGCGGATACGTGACGCGAATGCTCCTCGTGAAACACGAAAAGAAAGACGTACGTACTGAATGTTTATTTAATTTACTGACTTACAGGAACGAGGCAAATTGGACGATCCTGTTTAACATCAAAATTATTAATTAAGGTTATTTGATTTGAATTTTTGTTTCAAAATCAAAATTTAGATTAAATTTTACACACAGATAGTTACTATGAACTAGATTACAAAAAAAAGTTGTTAAGTCAACAACCTAAAGAATCTTAATTATGTCGCATTTCTAAAATATTCAGTAAAAGGGTAGAGATTAATAGCTAAATGCTAAAATAATGCAAGCAAAGGTGACGGAGATTTTTTAATTTAACGAAGTACAAATTACAAAATTAAGTTCATTTACTGAGAAGCATTATTTTTTATTATACTACATCTAAACTATCTAAAGTCAGAAGCATACATTTAAGCCAAGTTTAAACCAGCTAAGATTGGGTAAATCTGTCCTGATTAGCGTTCAGAAACACCTCCGCTATAATGGAAGCTATAAAAGTTGGCGCAAGAGTTCCCTTAAGACGCATTACACCTAATAAATCGCGATGAGCTCGTGCTGCGAAATCTTGAAAATTTGTTGCCAAATAATTACTTGCTCTATACAATCTGTTTAAGAAACGGATATAAATGAAAAGAAAAATAATAATTAAGTCTATTTTCAATTAAAGTAACTCTTTCAGATCTCAAAGTCTATCTCTTCATCTTTTTCACATATTCATTTCTTCGCTCTAGTATCGAGGCAAAGTGTGGCGTTGACTACCACCACTCAAGACACAGTGCCTTCAGCGTTCAGTGGAACGTGTGGAGCGGATTGTCTTAGCACTAGGCTTCTTCTGCCTCCCCAGCCACATGCGGGATACAGCGTGAAACTGTTTTTTTTTTCTACACATTCAAAATGACTTTAAACATATTATATACAAAATTTCAAATATATATATAATCACACAGTAAATAATCATTTCCACGGGTCTCTAATCGACATCGCAGAGCGCTTTGCGGGCACAAAGTTCATATAATTTGAGCTCACTGAGCATTTAATTCTTTGCTCGCTCAACACTCAGCACTTCCATATAAAAGGTATTCGTGCTATATTTACCATATATACATCTTAATTATAATATGTAAATTTTGTTCCTGTTTTATGTACAGGTTTTTAGTACAATTAAATATTTTTCCAATAATATTTCAGCTAAATAGACTCTTATAATCATATAGTCGGTCTGTCACTCAAAAACTTTACTCGTCCAATTTTTTTTAACAATTTTATACTATTGTGACGGTAGTGGGTTTGATTTCTATTCCAGGGTTAGTGATACCATTCCATTTCCACTTGAGGATATGAAATATTTCATATTTTCATTTCTCCGCGGCACTCAACACATGATGCCTTCGGCATTCGGCAGCAAGTTGGAAACAGAAGTGTCTTAATGGGAAAGGTACGTCTTAACACTAGGTTCCCAAGTTCCCTCTGTTAGGTGCGTTATACAGCGTGTAGCTAAAATAGCTTGAATTTTAATTATTTTCTCTATCACAACCACAAGGTAAGAATAAGCAATACCAAAATTGGAAATAGCTCCTTGGGATATATAACAGGTACTTAGCCCGCCTATACTCCTATAGCACCGAAGACTGGGTAGGTGCAAGAAGGAGCGGGCAGTATAATTTATGAGTTTCCAAGTCGTCGATATCTTTCAGCCACGAAGTTATTTCTCGCGAGCTTCATGACGCTGTATATTTTTATTAAATAACATTTTATTGCTGGATTTTATTTGTTCTTTGTGGCTATGCTTTGTTGTTATTAAAATAGTTTAATTATGTATAGAAAGTATTAATTAAAACTGAATTTGTTTCGATATTAAATAAATACTTATAGTATGGGAATTTGTAATGTATAAAAAAATATTTTTCAATTATGTATATTTTACCTTTTAATTTTTATATACGAGTATTTACTTACATTCTTTTTATTGTTATATTTTTGGGTGCAAAGGAAAGCGAAAATTACATAAAGACTCACATGTATTACAAATATTTTAGCTCATACAGTATCAAAATAGCGAAAGATACCTTGTAAATCCGTCAATTTCAATCTTTCAATTTCGTACTTTTGACTGTCGGTCCTTGGTTCTTTTGTAAAAACCTTTTGTAAAAGGCTGATTCAAAACTGAAATGCACAAAAGACGACCGTGATAGAAGATTTTAAGCAACGAGGCTTCAGCTTTGTTGAATGAGGTCAATACAATTCGTCCTGTATTGATTTTATATGCTTTGTTCGTCGGATGTTCTGGTGATGCTCTTTTTTCTAGTCACGCAACGTTCTCCAAATTCTTTTGAACTTTTGACAGAACTTCCTTTTTTTATCAATTTCACGCTGTATCTGTGTAGCTTGGTAGGCAATGGGAACCTAGTGTATGCTGAGTGGCGGCACACAACTTTACTCAAACAGGGCTTTTGCCTTGGAGCGAGAGCAAAGAAATGAAAACATTAATTCCCCCGAGTTAGGATCGAACCCACAATCATCTATCTCTTTACGGTTACACCCTCGTAATCTATACAAAAATATAAAAAATAAAGTGATAAGTAAAAAAAACTTAAATAAAAATACATATATAAAAATAAAAATACACAAGGCCGTTGATAAAAATAAAAAAAAAGATCAAATCGCTTATCTTATACTTTGATTTGCAATTAGTCAAATAGTTAAGTTTCACAAATTTATTTTGTTAAAGAAATACAAACTGGCGTCAAGTGAGTCCCGAGATCTTTATTGGGACAAACGTGAGAAGAATACGGAAGCAAATTAAGTCAAAATAACTAATTTAGCATGCAAACACAAATGTACTTGTTAATTCACGATAACGTATCATGTACGAGTATATTGTATATGAAATAGGGTAGGCAGGAGGAGCCTAGTGTTAAGACACTCCCATTCTACTTTTCGCCGAATTCTGGAGGTATTGCGTAGTATAGGTGTTCAATGGTGGAACTCAACGCCGCGCCCTGCCTCGACGCCAGAGCGAGGAAATGATAGTGATCAATATTTCATTCCTCTAAGTGGGAATCGAACCCGCAATAGTCGCATTTACAGTCGCACGCTTGTGTCTCAGATTCGGTGATTTATAACGAGTGACGGAAATCAAAATGGTTCTAACTAAATATACTTTGTATTTGTAATTTTGTATTTCAAACTAGAAAATTTAAACAATGATATTTATGAAGAAGGTGAAGTATAAAAAGGATGCTCACTAATGAGATTTCCATATCACAAAAAAAAAGACATACGTAATACTCGTATATGAGATAATTTTTTTTTAAACCGTAGTATTTTTTACATTCGTATATTTTTTTATAAATAGCAAGGTAGGCAGATGGAGCCTAGCGTTAAGACACTCTTTTCTCGTATTTCCGTAGACATTTTCAAAGCATTGTATATTGAGTAGCGGGATTCGACGCCGGGCTTTTGCCTTCTGCCAGAGCGTAGAAATGAAAATAATAATAAATCAATTATTGAAATGTTACCATTTTAACAAGCTGTGAACAAAAACAATGAATATTATATAATACAGCAAAAGCACTCTTACCAACTTATTCTAAAGCAGTGCGCAATTACGCTACACTGTCATCTAATTAAGTAGAGGCTTATACTAAAACTGCTTTTCTTTTCAAACACGTACGAATACATTTCACGTTAGCGGCTCGCCACTTCTTCAAAGAGCTTCACAAAGAATTTATGTCAAGCTCTCGCGGTGAGATAGTAAACAATAGAGTGTTATGTTGGGAACCTCTGTAGGAATCTAGGTATGTTGCATCATCAGGCAATGTCACACCTGAATGAGGAACCTAGGCCCTAGTGACACGATAACCGAGTTTTCGTATGTTATAAGCTTTTTAATTATTTTCCAGCTTTTAGATTTTTTTGTATTTTTGCTTATCTTTTTTCTAAAATCATGAATTTTTATGTATTTACGTTGTTCTATGGTTTAGTTGAGATAATGGTGTACCTTTGTACTACATGTTCTTGCTCTGGTTACGCAATGCGGCGTTGAGTTCCGCCAACCAATGTTCAATGACTCTAATTGGGGCAGAAAACGTGATGTTCAACAAGGTTTCTCTGCCTACCCAGCTGTGGGATAAAGCTTGAAACTGGTACAATACACGAAATACTTTTATAATAGTAAATTCTTTTGAAATTAAGTACCTACACGTATTTCTACCTAATTTAATGTAGACTCTTCGAATCTTACTATTTGATTTTCTTTGCTTTGGTTACATTTGTTATTTTCTTTATGTTCATTTAGTAATATCTGTATAGTATAGTCTGGTTTTCGTTGTGCCCTCAGTACAGTCACTGCCTTAATATGGCTCGACTAAATATGGATAGACAAAATGTAACTGTTATTGCTTTGCTCGATTTTAGTAATGCCTTTAACACAGTTGACACTGACCTATTACACGCTGTTTACGATCAATTAACATCTCTTCTCAGGCTACGGAATGCTGCAGAGGCTATTTGTCTGATCCGCGACAATACGTACAAACCAATGACAAAATATCTTCGCTTCGTTCTTCTTCTATGGGTGTTCCTCAAGGGGGTGTTCTTTCTCCTCTCCTGTTCTCTATTTTCATTGATTTTATCTCCCAAAACCTTTCCTCATCCTACCATCTATATGCTGACGACTTGCAGATTTACATGTCTACACCTTCAAGTGATACAGATGAAGCTATTCGTAAATTCAATATGGATTTGCAGATTGTTGCTAGTTGGAGTAGGTCTTATGGCCTTTCTTTTAATCCTGGCAAATCACAGGTTAGTAACATAGGTAGTACTAAGCAGTTAAAAAAACTTAATATGAATGACCTTCCTACTATACAGTTTGATGGTACTGATTTAACTGTTAGACCAACTGTTAAAAATCTTAGGATCTTTTTAGACTATCTTGGCCAGCGCAGATAGCTGAGGTCAGCAGAAAATTATTCGCTAATATCGGAGGTTTGAAAAGATGGTAATATTTTCTACCTATGAAAACCAAAACTACTCTAGCTCATACACTACTGCTACCGATTTTAGGTTATACTGACTCTTGTTACCTGGATTTATCTGAGGAACAATTGAATAAACTAGAACGGTTACAAAATCTGTGTATAAGATTTATTTTTGGCCTGCGTAAATATGATCATGTCTCCGATTACCATCGTCAGTTAGTTCAAGATCCTAGGGCCTCCAGACCGACGTCATTTTATAAAAGTTTGCGTACTCACTAACCTGAAAGTGAGGCCCTTCCAGAAGTAGCGCAAAATAAAGGTACATCTCTGTCTGGGAGGACGATCGAGCCATCAGATCGGTTGGGGTGCTTATAAGGGGTCTTAAAATAGTCCATAAATAATATATGTAAAATTATAGCGTGCTTTTTCAAAGTGGTTTTGGAAGTCAAATGGCAGTTGCTCCATTTAGAAACCGCAATCTGCCGCTAATATGGAACACAACAACATGTCAAGTACGAACACTGCTTAAAACGCTAGTACCCAGACAGAAACTCCGCTTTGCAACGTGCAATATTGGCTCTCTAACCGGACGATGCAGAGAACTCGCAGATGTACTTATAAGACTTCTGGTCCAGTATGCTTTCCTCCAAAAAGCTTGCTGGAAGGGCAGTAAGTCTCGCAATAACGGACAGGGTTACCGGCTTATATACACAGGGTCACCCCACAGGTAAAAACGGTGAGGCAGTAGTTCTTTCTGAAGAGCTTCAGAACTGGCTTCTTGGAGCTAATAGCTATCAAGCTATTAGCTCCAAGAAGCCAGTTAATAATCTAGTTATCATCTAATCGAGCTAATAGCTATCAAGCTATTAGCTCCAAGTATGCATCAGCATATAAGGGTGCTGATGCCTATGCGCCACAGGCCGGCTGTAGCGTGTCCGAAAAAGAGTCATTCTGACAGCAGAATGAAGAGGTTCTACTTGCTATACCATCTACCGAAATGGTTGTTTCTTGTTAGGGTAGACTTGAACGCTCACGTCAGTAAGGCTGCTGAGCCGTATGAACGTGTTCACGGAGGTTTTAGATACGTTCTTTGTAATACAGAGGGATACAATATTCTGAGAACCTATATTGCGTCTGATCTGACCGTCGCGAATACGTTCTTCTAAAAGAACCCTCAGCACCTTATTACGTATAAATTGCGTCCCATTCAACTCAAATTGACTACTTATTGACCAGACATTGTCATATGGGCAGAGTAACTAACTGTAAAGTAATTCCAGGCGAAAGCCTGACGGCTCAACATCGTCTTCTTCTGGACTTTAACATCACCCCGAAGAAAAAAGCCGAGAAACGTAAGCCTCGGATCAAGTGGTGGTGGCCGAATGGACCGATGCAGACTGACTTCCTAGCAGAGGAGACGGCTGATATACAAGAGCGTACCTGTTATTTTATAGGGCAGTGAATGCTGGCCAGCACTATCTCGGCACATTCAGGAGCTTCACGTCACGGAAATGAAGATGCTAAGGTGGATGTACGGCGTAACACGGTATGACCGCAATTGTAACATATTCATTCGAGGTAATCTTGGAGTCCGTGACGTAGTGGATAACCTCTAAGAGCATTGCGTGAGATGGTTTGGCCACGTCACGCGGATGCAAGTGCCATGCTATATCAGCCCCTGGAGTGAGACCTATCGAACGCCGAAGGAAGCGCTGGTTTGATGTTATGATGCAGGACATGAGAGCTAATGGACTCACTACCGAGGCACTTAAGACCGTGCAAAATTGAGTAAGTTGAGTAGGAAGGCAGACCCTGGAAATAGCCGGGATCGATGCCAAGAAGAAGAAGTATAGCGTATTTTGTCCCAATTTTAAATAATCTTTAGGACGTCTGGCAATAGTAAAGCCTACGTAAAGGGTTTGGTTACTTTTCTCAAAAACATACTTAAATACGAGCGTGTTTACTTTAACGTAGATGAGCGTGTACCTTAAATTGGCGCTATCTTTGAAAGGGCCTCACTTTCAAGCTAGTAAGTACGCATACACTCCTACCTACTTATTAATTTTCAAAATTTCAGCTTTACTAAAATGACGTAGGTCTTGGGGTCCTGAGATCTAAGTCTATTATATTTTATACGCGGAACTAATATTATTATAGCGTGTGAACTAGCTCATGATGATAAATTATTATCTATATTGAAACTAACCTTATGATGCAAGCTTCAGATGACGATTTATTTTGGTTTGGTACAAATTTCTCTTTTCTTCCATAACTTATTTAGATGGATCATAGCTTCTTTTGTTATCCCAATACGTCTTTTTATCTCGAGGACACGAGGATTTTTTTTGCTAAATTATACTACATATACTTTTGATATTTAGTATTTTATTTTTCTATGTTTATGCAAGTCTAACTCAAACATTAATTACAAGATGAAAACTAAATAAGCATACACACTAATTTGTACGTGAAAAAAATTGTGATATATAAATTTTTTTTACATTGAGGGGGCCCCATTCAACGACACCGCCCCGGGCCTCCGACGGGGTTAGTCCGCCCCTGGTTGCCTGTAAGAGATTGCTTGAAACAATAAGGCCGCCTTTGCATACTTGTTTTTTTTTAAATTTCTTTTCTGTATTATTTGTTTTATTCTTTTTCTTTTATTTGTGTTCAATAAAGTATAAACTAACTAACTAACTAATATTCTGGAAAAGGTCTTACCCTACCATATCGTTGAAAAAAAACAATTGTATTTATTATTATTCTGTAGAATTGAAGCCACAACTAGCTATACTATAATGCCACACATACATTTTAATTTCTCTAAAATACTTAGATAGATATGATTGCTAAGTACATACAAAATTAATTAAGGTAAAAGCTCGGGACATTTCTCATCCCAGAGCTATACAGTAAGTACGTAGTTATGATAGCAGAAAATTTAATTTAATAAGTTTAATTAACAAAATGTTGGAAATATAAAGTAACATTTTAAATAATCTACTTATAAAACAAAGTGGAGTTGTAATCAGAATTAAACTCAACTAATTATTGTCGGTCTGATGGATACCTGAATGAAGTCTAGTAAACTAGTCTTAAGTATAATGTTGTACTGACATAATTATCAAGTTGATTTTTTAGCTTCACGCTGTATCCCGCACGTCTCAGGGAAAGCAGCAGGGGCCTAGTGCTAAGACACTCCGCTCTCCACTCTGCACCGAATTCTGGAGACATGCACCAGCGCGAATTAAGCTCAAGTGGGAATCAGATACAGAACCAGTCGCGTTTGCAGGCACATGCGCCCCGATTGACGTATTATGTCGAAAACGTATTATGATATTTAAAAAGTTAATAAAATGTAAAAAAGGCAAGCTAAAACATATTATGCTAAAATTCTTTAAAAAGGAGAATATTCGCAAATAATAAAATAACCTTTAAAAATGGCATGGCGATCAATATACGACGAGACTCTCAATCCGTCAGCTTAGCGTCACCTGAAGCTTTAGCTCTTTCCATACTACTTAGTATTCAGGACTCGCTCCCCATAATTTGCTGGCAAGTATATCCAAGGACGGCACAAGCCCAATAGGGGGTGAGGATGATCCGGCATCCACACTGTATGCCAGTCATTTAGACAACATTCGATTAATGCAACCCGGGCCTGAATGTTTAAATAATTCATTAATTGATGTAATAAGCGTGCCCTATTACAAAGGTTTTCTTTGAGAGACTGTTCCATTTTTGGAGTTGCTGGAGAGTTTTATTTTATTAGCAAAACATATTGAGACGCGAAAATTAAGCTCCTTTTGACAATGTCAGGAATATATTTACGATATAGGGTGAAATATACTTTTTTTTATTATATTAATTCTATAGATTTTAATATTTATTCTTCGTTTCATCATCTTTTCGTAGGTTGTTAAAATGAAAGTAAAAATTAAAAACCAGCTGCACGTTGTATCCCCCACACAGCAGGGTAGGTATAAGTAACCTAGTGTTAAGACACTCCAACGAATTCAGGAAGAATTGGGTGTTTAGTGGCGGAACTCAACGCTGCGCCTTGCTTCGACACCAGAGCGAAGAAACGGTAATAAATTTAGATTTCATTTTCTCGATTAGGGATTAAACCCATAACCAGTCTCGTTTACAGTCACACACTTGTGCTTCTGCGCCAAGACTGGCCTACTACTGAAAATAATATAGAAAAGTAAATAAAATATCGGAGAAAAATGAGTGCAACATTAGTACCATGCTCCACATATTGAACGGCTGCAACGTTCAACTCTCATTGCCACCAAATTTATAACGTAGAAAACGATTTTTCAACATCCGTTTATATGATTTATAGGAGCCCCGAAAATTCCTACCTTACCTTTACTTAGAAATGTTTTTCTAACAGCATTCTTTCATCTTTCTCTTTTATCTATCTTGGTAATTAAAAATAAGATAATCTTAAGTTATTCAATTGTATAATTATTCAATTATAAATTAAATTAAATATAAAAACAACTTCACGCTATATCCCGCACAGTGTGTGTTGAGTTGCGTGTTGAGTGGCGGAATATAACGGTTCTCTTTGGTTAATGTAAATAAATATTTCATATCCTCGAGTGAAGAATCGAACTCACAACCTGTCTCGTTTACAGTCACACTTTGTGCCCACCACGCCTGGCCTCGCGATATATAAATAATAATACTAATAATAGTTATTTATTTGACAATGAAATACATATTCAAAAAACTTCATTCAATAAAAGTGAAATTTGATATTTTACATTATAAACCGTCACCGTCATAGCAAAAGCTAACAGCTTTGATTACACCGTGTTTAGAGAGACAATATCAATTGACATCTTTATTATTATTGATCTAATTAACTTGGCTTAATTGGATTACTGGGCTTCAGTACGCTGTAGGTATTTGACTATAATTAGTATTTATATGTTCACTTATGTATTGTAATAACGTCACCAATACATTAATATATATATATATTTGTAGGTATATTTACTACACTACGTCTACATATATACAGACAAAATTATAAATTACCTATTATAGATATAGTGAAGAAATCGTTATTTCATTCGCACTCGAGGATTATAAATATTTTTTTTTCTCTCTGGTAACGCAAAGCAAAGCGTGGAGTTAAGTTCCGTAACTCCACGCTTTGCCTCATTTTGCCACCCAACGCCACACTCCAGCTCAGCATTGTATATGCTTCCGTGTCTTCCGTTATTTAAATTTACTTACACATATATTTCATTTAATTGTATGACGATACACGTTGTTACATTAGCGTTGCAATTAAAGTACAAACTGAGTAAGTACCTACATACTTTCTTTTATCATACCTCCGAGAAAATAACTAAAAAAAATGTAATCAGCATTCATATAAAATTCAACAGGCATTTACTAATGCTCCAGATAGCGGAGAGATATGCGCCGGGGAAATGAGAGTTATAATTAATGCTGAGAAAAGGAAGGTGGGAAGTCATTAGGAATCAGGAAATAATGCAGCGTCCCCTCTACCTTTTTCATTTTATAGTTTAGCTTGGCTTAGTTTGTTCGTGTTGCTATTAAATACTTGCTCTTGGCTTGAGTTCTGGTATTACGTTCTAATACTTTCAGAAAAATGTTGATAAAAATATTTTCTTTTAAATGAGAAATGAGACTGGATTGTTGTCTTATTTCATCATATTCTAGTTTATTGCAGAAGCATATTAGATTATTATCAGTCTAAGGTAAGTAGGCATTATTAACCTATTGTGTTAAGTGACTCCTATCTCTACTTTCCGCTTGATTAACCCGTTTAATTAGAGTTGGTTATATAGTAGCGGTGGTGAGGAGGCAAGCGTGCCTCTAACACGACAGATTGTGTGTTCGATTCCAACTGGAGGAAATGATATGCCGCGGCGCTGAGTTCTGCCACTCAACATGCAATTCCTCGAGAATGAGGAACAGAATTGTCTTAATGGGGACAGAGTGTTTGAACACTACATTCTCAGGTTTGTTTTGATTTCCCATCTTTGTGCGGAAAAAATAAAGCGTCTATAGAAGTGTTGTATCTGAATATAATAGGAATTATATATTTTTTGAAATTTCATTCTGTTGTGAGAAATTATTATATAGATTTGGATTCAATGTTATACCATATTTTTAAGTATAAGCCTTGTACTTCTATTCTACGGCGTGAAAATCAACAAACTACGTAGCGTGTTCCTTAAATTATTTTCCAAATAAAAAAACATGTGTCTAAAGAATTTCCTTTAAAGATGTTTTGACAGCAGAACAACAGAATTTATAAATACTGCTTAGAACTTAAAACATAAATTAAAATTGTTCGCCACTTTGAAGCTTTGTTGTTTAAAATTTCAATTAATTAAAAGAACTTTGAGGAGCTCTTACAGATGATTCATTACTAGTGCTACTAGATTACTATAAGAGAATGTGGAGGCTTTTGCAAAGGAACAAAAAGAAACAGAATGTAAAATAATTGTATTACCTAGGTGTCTAGAGGTTAGATAATTACCTATTGTATTGTTTTAAGGGTTCCGTATCCTAACAAAGAAAATGGGACCCTGTTACTGTAAGTCTGCTGTCCACTCTTATACGACAAATGTGATTTTTTGCCGTTTTTTATATTTTATGAACGCAAATAAGCCGACACCACCAATCGATGGTGTTTTGGATGGTGTTTACTTTTTATCTTGATTATGTATTTTTATTATTTCTTAATTCTTTTTAAAATTAAACAAAATGATTTAAAATGGTGTTTTTAAAAATAATATAAACATATGTTTTTGCTATATTAAAAGATATCACATGTTACTTAATTGTAAGTAGTGAAGCAAATATAAAAAACACGTCAATGATAAATGCAACTAGTTATAAAAAAACTAAAAATAACTAAATATACCCCACAAAATTCAAGCAAAAAAAAACATAACTTATCCGTTCTACCATAAAATGTATGCAAAAAAAACTAACTCGCTATACAAAACTGTCCACAATGAACCAAATTTTATGTTCTAACTACATATACCATGGTTCGTTCGTGTAGCTATTCCCATAGGGAGATATACAAGGCAATTTGTGTGCAACCGCCGTATCGGTGTGCGCCGCGGGCTCTTTTGATTAACTGGACGTATCATCGTTTTCGTTCATATAAATGATTTACACTGGCGTAATAACCAATTATATTTTTGCTTTATTTGTATTCAAATGGCGCGTGCTTTTTGTTTTTGTAGATATGTATGTATGTATTAGTAAAGTTATAATATAGGCTATGGAGATGCGAATATACATTGATAAATAAAAATATTAATTTCCCTAAATGAGAATTGAACCCACAACCAACGGCGTTTACAGTCACGCCACTCCGTTCTCCACTTACAATCAAACGCTTGTGCCATTGCGCTTTTAATTGTAAATAAAGAATTATTTTATTTACAAAACAAATTCAATTGACCCAGCCCGTGCTTACTACCATAAACGTATTATAAAATCATATTAACTAATACATACACCATAAAGGCTTACTGTTCAAGGGTTCCATTAGCATTCATCGAGGATCTATTGAATGATGGGGTTAGCGTTAAGATTAGTGGGATGGCTCCAGGAGCAGCGACCGCCGTGTCAGATCAATATAGGGGATTAACCGGGTCGTACACACATGTTGAGATATGCAGAAGCACCTCGTATTGAAGGGTTACCAGGATTCAGGATTATAGAGATCTTAGAGATATTTAGGTGTTATCCAGTTTGATGGTATGCCTATATAATTTTTTAGCAAGGTAGTCAGAGATAACCTGTTGTCGTTTTCGATCTCCATTTTCCGTCGAATTCTGGAAGCATTACGTTATATTAAATGATTTTCAATAAGTACATTCTGTCAGTCTATTTGTTTGAAAGGCTGATGATATATGTTAAGTTTAATCGAGAACGAGTTACATTACCTGCCAACAGCCTAATGCTCTTCTATAACTTTGATCAATCGATTGATTTCTAATATAATAATATTCTCTTGAATAGATTCTACAAAAAAGGATATTCAAATATACGAATAGGCTATAATATAAGAACTTTAAACGACGCGTCTTGGCCGCACTCAAGCTGTAGATGGCTGCGCAGAATTTATTTTAAGATATTTCTTACATTTGATATCTTTTTCCCAATTTCTCGAGAACATTGCGAAAGAAATCAAAAAACAACTTTACGGCCTAGCGACCACGACTCGTCAACCGTACTATATACATATACTACTGTACATATATTTCGTCAAACAGTAATGTATTAGCCTCGTCTTGTCCCGCTGTGCATACGCCTGGAGAGCTCCAGCCGTCGGCTCACGTGTGCTTACTTCACGCTTCAATTACTTATATAATAAATCGCATTAAATAACTTTCGGGTTAGGAAGGTTTGTTTAGTATCTAATTAGAAGATATTATATTTTTTTATTTAAATAATTTTTTAGACAGTTTGTACATTTTATAATAATTAAAGACAGGGAAGGCACAAAGAGTTTATTCGCACGCTTAAAAAGGCGGGAATAGGGGGGGGCGATTTGTTTTAATGCTAGGGTTCTCTGGGCCCCAGTGTTCGTCTAAGAACATTGCANGCATACGCCTGGAGAGCTCCAGCCGTCGGCTCACGTGTGCTTACTTCACGCTTCAATTACTTATATAATAAATCGCATTAAATAACTTTCGGGTTAGGAAGGTTTGTTTAGTATCTAATTAGAAGATATTATATTTTTTTATTTAAATAATTTTTTAGACAGTTTGTACATTTTATAATAATTAAAGACAGGGAAGGCACAAACTTCTTAAAGAGTTTATTCGCACGCTTAAAAAGGCGGGTATAGGGGGGGCGATTTGTTTTAATGCTAGGGTTCTCTGGGCCCCAGTGTTCGCCTAAGAACATTGCACCCTTTTGCACAATGTTCTTGGGAAATGCCCCCCCCTCCCCCTCCCCCCCAACACTTTTCGCTGAATTTTGTAAACATAGCGTGTTGAGAGGCGAAACTTAGCGCCGTAAAAAAAATTAAATATTAAACGATACATTTCCAGGATTTCATTAAATAGATATCTATCTACATGGCGAACAATTTCCATAACTACAACTTATCAAGAACAAACTTCGAACTGTCTCCGCGGCTGTAATATCTGTATCCTCTTATCTGGTGAGCATTGAGAGAGAAACTGAGAACAAACTTGTTGAATAGTAATAAATTTAAATTAATACGGTAGGCTTTAAGCATTTAACTAATATTTGGTATTAAAGGATGAGTTACTACATAACATAACCAACGATTAACCATTTAAACTACAAGCAAGTAGTTTAAGTGGCAACTAAGTTAAAATAGAAACTTAGAACAAAATTATATTTCCATTTCGTAAAATTATCAACTGATGTAAAATCTTAACCTTCTCCTTTGTAAAAATCCTTTTTTATTTCTTTTTAGACCATTAAATACAATTTTAATTGTTAATTGGCAACGTATGTAAAAAGTTCATTTCTTTTATATTCACTCCATGTTTTATATAAAAGTGGAAACTTTATTGGCAAATGTAATATAGATATGTACTAGGCTAAAAGTATTGTAAAAGCTGTTTGTTTCCCAATTTAAAATAAATAAATAAATTTCTTCGCTCTGGTGTCGAGACAAAGCGCGGCGTCGAGATCTGCCACTCAACACGCAACGCCTCCAGACTTCGGCAGAAAGTGGGGAACGGAGTGTCTTAACACTAGGTTCCCTCTGCCTACCCTGCTGTGAGCGGGATACAGCGTGAAGCTGATTTTTTTTAGAACAAGATGTAGTAAATTTTAATCTGACATACAATTTGTACACTTACGCGTGTTCGTGGAGATGTAAAGGTCTGTCATAAAATTTGACGTGTTCTGTCGATCTGGGGCCGCTCTTGTGAATAATTTCACAAGTAGGTACTCGTGTGGGCTGCCATAAAATTATACCACGTACTGACTTTTCGGTGTTTTGCGAATATAAACGTTGTATGGGTAATAAACCTAAGCGGGGTATGTCTGTGAATAATAAAATGAAAGAACTTTAAACAATTCAGGCCATTTTATGTTATTGACATTATAATTTAGAGATTGTGTGTTAAGAGATGAAACTTAACGCCGCGCTTTATTTAGCTGCCGGCTGCCGGCCACGCCGGTCATCCCTTTTCCGTGTAGTGGTTAATAAAATTTACAAAAATATAACTTGTTGTGAAACACTACGTTATGCCTATGTAATTAGATTTGACATTCGATATACATTCGGAGGGATGAATTGTTTTCATGTTACCACTCAGCTAAGACAAGCGCGGCGATGAGCTCCGCTATTGATCTTCAAAAACGGAGTGTCGTGACACTCTGCGTACCCTACTACTACTGTATGTGGAATAAAACATAAAACTAACGAAATATCAGTAGGTCAGGTGGCAAATGATTTGCCCGAATGTCATACTAGGCGTATTCGTCCAAAGCAAACACTTACCGCGATGGTACAAACATCACTGATATTATTTTTTAATCCGAACATATTGCAGACGACTCCTCCATGCGCTAGTTCGTGTTTGTTTGTTTATTGTGTAAACCTATGTTATTGAAATCCAAGTTTGGATGAAACGCTGGGGAGAAATTGGAAACATGACATGAAAAAATAATTCGAAATGTATTTCTTTATTTTTTCAGGTTCATGTTGAATCATGTTTGTACCAGGGCAGGCAGAAGGAGCCTAGTGTTAAGATATTGCGTGTAGAGTGTCAGAACTGAACGCCGCATTTAGCCTCGACACCAGAGCGAAGAAATTAAAATATTAAATATTATTTATTTCCTCAAATTGGAACTCAACCCACAACCTGCGTTCACAAACACTCTTGCGCCAGGACTGGACTCTAATTGTCAAATGAATATCTGATAACTAGAAAGTTAGTTATTTAAAATGATTTTGGACTATAATGTATTAAATATATCAATAACAAAATAATAATGATTATACTCGTATAATAAAAAATATATATATATATAAGATATTAATATTTCCTTCAAATTTCTACCTTTTTAACAAAAATATTTTTTCTTTTCTAAGTTCGAAATAGTACTATAAAAATAAAAACTTTTCGAAACTTAGAAAAAACAACGGAAGAATATAAAGCTCTTTTAGTTTTAGCTACAGTTGCGAAGAGTTGAAATCTGAATAATCTTATAACCAGATTTCAGGTCCTCTTGTGGGTTAAATGCCAATTTCTGAAACTCCAATAAAACTTTGAATAACCCCAGGAATAACTTATTTTATGATGAACCGTAAAAGTGATGTATATAACTGAGAACGCCATAAAGCCGATCGATGTATCACTTTTCTTCTGCTAAGCGAAACTGATGCGTTTCCTCAATAGTCGAAGAAGCAATAACTTCACGGGCCATAGCGCACGCAGCTTTCCAGAACGGACGAGAAAATTTAAACTTACCGACCGGAATTGTTTAGAGAGAGAAGAGAAAACAGCCAAGTTAAAATTACCTATCTAAGCTCTACGATAAGATCGAAAATTCTATGACAGGATAGTGACGTAGATCTGCCGGCGCGGCGCTGGTCCGTCATCGTTTGAAAATGCACGAATTAAAACAAGCACATTAAGGTTTATTTATCGAAGTTAAATATAAATAGCGTTGCGTTGTTATAAAACAAATGCTTTGTATTTGTAATCGTGTAATATTGTATTCACTAATAAATAGTAAAATAAGCCATTTCTTCATTAAACAAAGAAATTATTACAAGTTTTCTTTTTCTTACAAAGAAAATTGATTGGTGATTACCTAATTAGGTGCCTCACCTAACTAAACTTAACATTTGCACCTACATGTACAGCAATCGTATTGTAACAAAAATGACATAAACCCATAATTATCTTAATAAATTATTTTTTAAATAAACCATTTCAACTATAGAATTAACATTTATAATTTCATAATAATAAATAATAATCTCATAATCTTACCTAAACAAGCCTAACCTGCAAAACTCAGTAAGATTTATGAATAATTTCAATAACTACCCTGCAAACACTGGCAGGTAAAAAACGAGTTCACCTCTCCAACAAGGCCGGAGGGAGGAGGCCTACTTACATAGTTAATACCGTAGCCGGAGTGACCGCGGGGACTCCAGACGTAATAACATTTCACTTCTTTTAGAACGTGCTCAAATAATATCAGGTACATCTTAGGCATTGAATTATGATGCTGAAATATTAAATATGGCTGCGTTTTCTGGAGAGTACTGCTTTTGGGATATTTCGTTTATTTTAAATATTTTTTTTTCCTAAAAATAATACGTAAGAAAATATTATAAATAGTATTAATAATTGTAAGTAAATTCTAGGCGTCATTGAGATAATACGTACGTATGGACATGTAAGTGTAACCTTCGTTCTCCACACTCCTTACTACCCTGCGGGCTTATTATTATTATGTCGAATTGTCCATAATTATAAATATATGAATTCTTGGTAGATAAACATAAAAAAATTGTAAGTATTGCTACAAATGGGATTCGAAACCAGAACCACAGTGTTGAGCCAAGTTCGCGACATATATAATTGAGATGAAGTTAGAGGTGATTTCGTAAAATTTTATATAGGTCTCTTTTCTTTGTAATAAATAAGTATTCAGTATTGTATATTCCCTTAGCTGTCTATAAAATAAACAAAATTGTTTTAGTCCGGCACGATTGACCGCAACGGGTAAGAGGATAGAAATCGCCAGGTTTCACTGACGAGGCTTTTACGCACTTCTCTCCACAAATGAAAATTGACACACAATTCTCCGCTGACTCGAGTCTACGCTACAGACCGAACTAATATTGAAGTCGGAAATTTCGTTACGTCTCAAGTCTTTTTGCGAATTGGATTATTTTGCTTCTTTTTTAGAAGAGTTGTTTTATTTCTAAGTAGATAACTTAATAAATGAATGAGTCTTGGAAATGAATTTTTACGAAACGTTTTTATCGCTTTTACGAAAAACGAAATAAAATCAAATCATCCCATACTCAGCATGGTAGGCAGAAGGAACCTAGTGTTAAGCCACTCGGTTTCCGCCGAATTCAGGAGGCTTTAGCCTAGATGGGCAAGTTCGACTCGCACTTAATTAAAATTTTCTAATAGATACAAAAAAAAGTCAAGAACGACAAAGAAATTGTAACTCTGTGATAACCATTTGCAGTTGTTTTTATGGAATATTTTTTTGAAACTGCAATTTTTATAAAATAGAAGCGAGCAATTTACATCTTTTACATAGAGCGCTGTACACGTTAGCAATTCGCTGACTGAAACTTCAAGCCGGAACAAGGTATTTTGCGTCAGCTACGTCGATACAACAAGTCTTTACAAATAAATAATTTTCTATGAAATAACTAACGTATAACACAGAGTTTCAGCTTTTATGACCATTGAATTTACAGAAGTTTTTTTTTCAATATAAATATAGCATTTAATGTGACATTAAGTTGATAATTGTTGTATAAGTCATTCTTTGCGTGTTTTTAGTTTCACAGACAGAACTTAGGAACTTAGTATTAAGACATTTCGTTCCCGTTAGGACACTTCCTTCCAGCATTTACGTTTACATTTGTTAATAAAAAATTAAAACTTATTTAATATACATAATAGCATCTAATATAGCATAAAAGATAAGTTAGTTACCCAGTCAGCGTAGATGTGCCTTACTGACCGAGATTTATGTTCCAAGTCAAGAGACATGCCACATACTACAAACGGTTTCAAAGAAAATATGTGATATGGATTTGTTCTTATTAGTTAAATGGTTTTTGAAAAATCTTTTACATTATTTTACTAATTGGTTTTGGAAAAAACTTTTATATTATTTTTACATGGACGCCTTCTTGTTTCAATTATGATTTTTAAGTAAAAAAACTGTTCTCTTCCATTTCAACTGAATCGCTAATAATAATAGTTAGAATTCGTTCATAGATAATCAAAAGTGTACCCATGTATACCTATTTATAGCATTAGACTAAAAATAAAATAAAAAACAATTAACTGACTTAACCTGACATAAATACGAGTTATATATATAAAAACCAAAAAATATTTTCTTTTCCATAACAAAATTCATTTCATCTGGTTAGACACAATTTACTGGATGCTTTAAATAAAACCTCATTGCATAAAGCAGGGGAGGAATTGCGGGCAGGAGGACCACACTGCGGAGGAGGTGCGATAGCATCACTCAAACGTAGAACTGAGCATTTTTTTCTATTTACTTTTCCCTGAAAAAAACTGTAATGGTGGAAAAATTTTATGAATCCAAACAAGTGGAGCGAGACGTCGTGAATAAGTCGTAAATGTTGCAAGTTACATTTTTTCCTACAGTAGTCTTATGACGTATGAAACATATTGTATTTTATGATATTTGAAGTTATCTATGGTAAAAAAAATTGTAAACGTAATAAAATGGTAATGTCATCATTATTGAGTGGTATTTTAGAATTTATACTACTGTTAGCGTCACAAGTGTAAATGTGGGTAGATTAAAGTGAAAACGACAATAAAAGCAGTGGAATTGTGTCCCACGTGTACAGTACGTAGGCGTAGCGTAGCTCGTAGGCGGAAGCCCTGATTGGAAGGTATCTAGTGTGTAGTGTTGTTATTGAGTGATACATGCCACTTATTGTAATTTCGTGGAACCTCTGTCCGAGTACGTTGAAAACATATAGAGGATATGTATTTTTATGGTGTTTATTTTAAAAACGTTAACCGCTTCCGTTTTCTAACACTACTTATATTCATGATTAAAAACATCGTCATATTTGTCTATAGGTATATTTTAAACTATCCTTATATTTGGTTTCACATCATTTTAAAAATGGGGATTCAATCTCTGCCTTTTTTATTATACTTCTAAGATTTATACATGCTTCGCTATTGTAAGATTAATAGAAGGATTTTTTTTGTAATACATACTTAATAAAAAATACGTATATTATTTTCATTATCTTCATCTTGCTTTTAAAATAAAGGACTGCAGAACATCTCACGCAGAAATCTGAAACGCATGTAGGCTCCTTGGAGATGATGTGAGAGAATATATATAAGGACTATATGTCTTGAACCACAAATGATACATCTTATAGTCCACGGAAACCACGAGCGAGCTAAATTACATATAATTATAAAATATTACAACCATCTTTTCAAATTAAAATGATCTGAAAATTGAAATATATAGCCCTTTTGTTTTTATAGTAAAAAATAAAAGTCCAGTGGACAGCCGGCGCTTGGTGCGCATCGGCCTGGCAAAGCGTCGCCGGCGGCCGTGCTTAACGAACTGTCTCACAGCTACCCCACCATGGGTAAGGGGGATTTAATTATAAAAATAAGAATGACCAAGCTCTGTGAGGCTCATATTTTTTTTATATGCATAAAACTAATCAGGTAAATGAAAGATAATATAATATATGGATTTTTTTTGTCATATTTTATTTTTAAAATATTTGCGTTCTTTCAATCTAAATTTAAAAATTTTAATCACGCTGTATCCCGCACACAGCGGGGTAGGCACAGAGAACCTATTAAGTAACTATTGAGTCACTCCGTTCCATTCTTTCCGCTGAATTCTGGAGGTATTGCGTGTTCAGTGGCGGAGCCCAACGCAAAGGATTGCGTCAACACCAGGACTGTTAGTCTATTATGCTTAATCAACGTCTTTACTAGAGACGGCCCTAGTTGAGTTGGTGAGGACGGCCCATAAATATTAAAAACAATTTAAAACGCACGCGCTAAATACCAGATCAAAAATATTCGGAGGCTTGTTTACAAACGAGAATTGAACCTCTAAATATTGCTTCCTTAATAAAAGTACTTTTATGTAAATAGTCTTTTTCAGAATATTTCCTGAGCTTTTGGTTAAATTTAATGTAAATTCTGAGATTTACTTGAACGCTTTCTTTGTGAAAAATGAGAATCATGTTGTAAAATTGTAAATGATTTTCTCACTTCTCAACAGATTTTTCTCGAAATAAATTAGTATTCGTATATCTTTTTCCTGCGGTCTCCTTACAATGTAAATATCTTTTGAAGTCTTTTAAAACATTTTCGTTGTAATTGTGTAGAGCTTAATTTCTTAGGATTTTACAATTTATTTAATGTGAAAAATGTTAAATATTATGTTTTTCAGACTATATTAAGAAATAAATGTAAATAAATAAAGTTTATTTAATTATGCTATAAAAGCTTTAAAAAAATATTTTTTATATTAAAATAAAGATTTACTTCATACATTAAGGTTATAATATACATTACACAAAACACTAACATGATTTCCGCTTAAAAAAATATATATACCACCAAAACCACTTTTCCAAACTGTATACTACCCTAAAAATACTTAACCCAATTTAGCTTAACCACGTTACTTAGAAACGGATATAGTTTATCCCAATTCCGGGGTACAGTGAATGAATGAATCTGTAAGATTTATTCCCTCGCCCCCAGTGGCGGGAGAGCCAGAGGGTCTTGTCAGCCATTTATTCCGCCTGCTAATACAAATACACGCTGTGGATGTTGAAAAATCATTCCACGCGTCATAAATTGGGGGCGACGGTAACAAATTGACGCTGAAGAGAATCGTTATCGTTGCTTTGGGACGCTAATGGCGCGAGTTTAAAACTTCCATTCTTTTCTTTTTATAAACATCGGGTGCAAGTAATGCTAAATATTTATCAAAATTACAAAACATTTCGTTGTTTGGATGTGTGAACGTATTTATTTCAATTTTGTGTCAGTTGTTTGATTTACAGTTGTTTATTTTGAGTGCTTATTTCTTGTTGCTTTTTGCAACTGAAAATCGTAACTAACTATGTTTATATTACACCGCCATAGTCTACGAAATGTTAGTATAGTGTCTCTAGTGGTATCTAATAATACATACGAAATATAATAATCTGTTTAGAACATACTCGTATATAAAATATATAATTTCAATATCTAAATATAAAAAAAGTTATCTACTAATAACATGTTATTACATTTAATTTAACATGTCAATTTCTTTTCTATTTTTTTATGAATATAATTCTATTGTAGTTAAGCTTTCAAAAATGATGATTAAGAAAAACAAATGCGCGGTAATTTCATCTTGGCGCCGAGAAAAGAATGACTGTGAAAAATATTTTCCTGTCAAATGAGAGCATGAAAAAAGAAATATAAACTTGATATAATAAATTACATAGATTTATTATGGTAGTGGCATTTTTTAGGGTGCCTTACCTCAAAAGGAAAAACATTTGCATTTCAGAAAGAGTCCTTCACGTAGACCTACAATTATGAAATTTGGCACGAAGTGAAGATTTATAAAAAAAAAGAAAAGTTATATTTTCTAGTTATTTAATAGGAAAATAATAATTACAAACTTATATTTGTAGTTCATTTCACAGAAAATGAATACATACGCCCGCTTAATTAAGTCTGTCATCTTTATTCAGCGCTTAATCAGAACCTATAGGGTATCTCAGGTGGACCTAAAATTATAAAATAATTTGACAAGAAGTTACAGTACAAAGAAAAAAATCGAAAAATGAGTGCATACGCCCACAAATTTAAGTTCAATAACATATATAAATCGCTTTAGTCACTTTTGCAAATGTAATTTTAAAATATCTGAATATTTATAGATGTTTAAATACTATATATTTATTAATCATCTCACCAAATACCCATTTGTAACGACTAGGGTTGTATTGTTAAAATATTTTGAAACCGCAGTAAATCTCAAATAGTTAGACCGTTAGATTAGATAATTTGAATATTTGGTATCTATTGTCTAAAATACAAACATTTTAAATATTATACTAAATATACTAAAATACCCTATTATAAGCAATATAATGGTTTTAGAATTTGAGTTTATTCTGAATATTTAGAAAGCCTTGATAAAGGTACAACACCGCACAGTAGCCGGTAAGCCGACATATTGAAGCCGAATACTCGCCCGAGGCAGAAAAATCCTCTACTAACGAAACACCGTAGACGGTAAGCCGGTCGGGTCGCTTTTTCATCCGTAAATAACGAAAGTGAAAATCATTTTGGAATTACTGTTCCACTAAAGCTAATTTATTTCTCTTTTATTAAAATTTTACTGAATATTTTCAAATATCCTAACCTATAACTCTATTATAACATTTATTAAATTTACGAAATATTGAGACAGTAAATAAAAGTGTAAATTGTATTTATAAACTAGTTTACTTTAATGTCCGTAACAAAGCAAAATTAAGTTTTGAGTTCCGGTAAGAAAACGGAAAACTTATTATTTCTTCTCTGTTTATTGCACAAAATCATTTAAATATTTTTATGCATCCTATTCTTATATAAATACACATAAATACAATAAAGGTGTATAAAGTCCTACCAGTTGAGACACTTTCGCGCATGCGCTGCTTTAATGGTAAGTACTACATGAAAATAATGTACTGGAGTATTGTTCCTCTCAATAAGATCTACAAAAAAGTCCGCGACAGCATATCCGTATCTTTTAAGAATAACGTGTAGTGATCATATTTTTGTCTAAAAATAGTAATTTCAATATATTTTTTATTGTGAGGGATATTTTTCCGTAATGGTATTAATCCTCATCCTTTAAAATACTTTATTAAATTTCTATGTTNTGAATATTTAGAAAGCCTTGATAAAGGTACAACACCGCACAGTAGCCGGTAAGCCGACATATTGAAGCCGAATACTCGCCCGAGGCAGAAAAATCCTCTACTAACGAAACACCGTAGACGGTAAGCCGGTCGGGTCGCTTTTTCATCCGTAAATAACGAAAGTGAAAATCATTTTGGAATTACTGTTCCACTAAAGCTAATTTATTTCTCTTTTATTAAAATTTTACTGAATATTTTCAAATATCCTAACCTATAACTCTATATAACATTTATTAAATTTACAGTAAATAGAAGTGTAAATCCTATCTATACTAATATAATAAAGCGGAAGAGTTTGTTTGAAAGCTAAGATCTCTGGATCTACTGGTCTGATTTACTTTGTTTTTGTTTTGTATGAAAGCTGCATTCTTGCTGAAGTGCTATAGGCTGTATAACACTACATTACACATATATACTAATATATTAAAATACTTATTTCTAATTTGACATGCAATTAATTCTGCCATGTTAATAACAACTGTCATCGCTACGCGACCGTTACCCCCACATTTGGATATTCATCCTTATGAAAATAAATATAATAGTCACTTTGAACATTTTATCTAGATTAAAATTATAGTTTACTGTATAACATTCTAATAAATAATTAAGGAGATGTCACTGATTCGAAATGACCTAGCCTTCGGGAGACATAGTATAGACCAACGCGAACGAGCAGATGACGTTGACGGTTTTATAAATTTGCATTCATTTTCGAAGTATTGTTAATTTTTACGTAATTATTTCCTGCTTATAATTACCTTATTAACTACACTTTGGTTCTCTTCCTATTTTATTTGACATTGCTCGCAAAAATTAACCTATTTAATATAGATACGTGTTTAGTTATTTCATAGAGTCGATATCTACGAGTATGTACGCACGCACGGAAAACTTTAGGTACTTTTTCTAATATTAAGAATATCCTTTAGTTACTTTTACTTCTTTTGTTGGTTAATTTCAATAACTCACATATTTTTTCTTACAATTATTCTTATTATTTTTCTTATTATTATAATTATTCTTTTTGATTATTTAGGTTTATATTTTCTTACTAATTCAATCGAAAACTGAAAATTATTTCATAAATATATTTAATAAATATTCTTATAGTTCAAGCAGGCGTAGCCGCGTCCGTCCGCGTCCGTCATTAATATCTTATTATCTTATAAAACAAAGTCGTCGTGTCTGTCTGGCGTTTCTAACTCTTCTTCTTCTAAACCACCCAATGGATTTTGGTGCGGTTTTCACCATTAGGTCGGGTATTTCTCAGGGAAGGTTTATATATAGTTTATTATTTGTATATTCTTATGTAAATTAACATAAATACGATAAATGTGTCTAAAAGTCCTACCCGTTGAGACACTTTCGCGCATGCGCTGCTTTAATGGTAAGTACTACATGAAAATAATATACTGGAGTATTCTTCCTATCAATAAGATCTATAAAAAGCCAGTGACGGCATATTCGTATCTTTTAAGAATAATGTGTAGTGATCATTTTTCTCTCTAAAAATAATAATTTCAATATATTTTTTATTGTGAGGGATATTTTTCCATAATGGTGTTAATCCTTATCCTTTAAAATACTTTATTTATTTTCTACCTTAAACGAAGATAAAATTTGCTTTTTTTACTATTTCGAAATTGCGAATAGTTTTAAAGAAAAACGCATTTGATTGTTGACACATCCCGCCCTTGACACATCAGCTGTATGTTACTCAAGTTTCACTTATCCCTTACTCTCAGCATATAAATAAGTATATTGGTTACGTTGGCCATTTAATGTAGATCAAAACTGTCTTTTACTGTTTTTCATTTTAATAAGTACTTTAGAAGTTGTTACAATATCAAAAAATCCTGGCTGCGAAGCGGCTCGCCACTCGCTATGCGTCCGCCGCGCCCGCCTTGCCTTACACGCATCGGTTGTTCAGTGGTAGGGTGCTCGCCTGCCACGCGGGACGCCTGGATTCGATTCCCCCTATTTAATTTTCCTCACAGGCAGTCACGTAGTGCTTACTTTTCATCAGGGACAGAATACCCTCTTCAGCATTAACCACAAGCTCAAAAAGAAAAAACCCGCCAGCCTCTATAGCAACGAAGATTTAGATGCGTTTGCACGTATTGGATAATTGGAGTTGAATATATCATTTCAGCGTGGTATATTTGGTTTCATATTTTTTGTAGTAGTTATTAGTAGGTCGGCTTTTGTTTATAATTTTTTCCGGTTAAAAATAGTAATTTAAATATATTTTAATAAGTACTTGAACACATTAGTAGCACAGATTTAAAATTACAGTACCTACTAAAAAATACTTGCTGTGTAAAACAATTGGAAAATCCTTATTGAAACTACGAAAATGCGGGTTGCATTAGAGTTTAATTAATTTTCACATTATCTTAAGTGCTTTGCAAAAATACATTACATGAATAATCCAGTAGTTAATGCGGGCGAAGCCGCAAGAGGGTCGCTAGTTGTATTAATAAACTAGTTTAACGTCCGTAACAAAGCAAAAATAAGTTTTAAGTTCCGGTAAAAAAACGGAAACCTCATTATTTCTTCTGTTTATTGCACAAAATCATTTAAATATTTTTATGCATAATAAATATTTAAAAAACGCGTTGTCATGAACGCGATGATTGTGGGTTCGATTTCCACTTGGAGGAATGAAATATTTTTATTTCCTCATTCTGTTACCAATACAAGGCATAGCGTTAAGTTCCGCCACTTAACACGTAATGTCTCTAAAATTGGGCGCTGTCTGGGGACCGGAGAGCCGTAACACTAGATTGCCTCTCACTTAATTCTGGGAAGGGAGGAGGAAGAAAATTCACATTACTAACATAATTTTCGGGAAAAAAATATAAAAAGTAAGGTAGTATGAAAAATAAATAAATGCAAAACTGCACATATTACATCAAAATTAACCAAGTTATTAATTTTAATGTGTCATATTTATTCGTCGACCGCAGTCATTTTGGATTGACATTGATACCTTGGTGCTTGCTCGCTCAGCCGTCACCGTGACCGCGGCTGCGGTGGCAGTACTAACGTAGCTGACTTCACATTTATAAAGAATATTATATATGGTCGTTAGTAAATGCCAATATTAATTAATTAAGGTCCATTGTGGCGCAGGGGCACAAAGATGTGACTGTAAGCGCGACAGGGTGTGAGTTCGATTCGCATTGGAGGAAATTAAATATTTTATATTTTCTTTCTTCTTGTCTTCTTTTCTTTCTTTCTTCTGGTAATGCCTCGTTACCAGAGCGAAGAAAATATTCAATATTATAAGCGCGGCGTTGAGTTGCGTGCACTTAACATGCAATGCTCCCAGAATTCGGAGGATTGGGAAGCGGAGTTTTTATACTAGGCTCCCTCTACCTACCATGATCCACACATGGGACACAGCGTAAAGCTAAAAAAAGTTAATAATGAAATAAAAGTAATATTTTATGATATTTTTAATCAAATATCAAATACCGAGGTCATAACCTCGGTATTTGATATTTTAGAGCTTTGCCTGTCTAATGTCAGTTATCATGATAGTGTTTTATTTTGAAATATATATATATATTAAATAACCAAGTAATTACACGTTAAAATTTAAAAGTTAAACTTATTATTGAATATCGACTATCGGAGCCAAAATATAATTTACAATACGTGTTTTCCTATAAATTATAAAGGACCTTAAAATATTTTACAAGCGAACGTTAAATAAAATATGAAAGTGTGCAGCGTTTGTGCCGTCTGGTTCAACACAATTTATGATGCGTGGAATAATTTTTCATCCATAACGTGTATTTGTACTAAATCGACACTTTTAAAGGAAAATACATGATGAAAATGAGGAGAAAAACTATAAACCATTTTGTGTAAAAAAAATCACGAGCCAATAATTTCTGTTTATTGAGAAAAAATGTGAAACTAATATCACTTTCATTTTTTTTTGGTTTTTTATTATGAAGATATATTTTTCTTAGAGAAGGACTTGTTAGTTTAGTAAGGAATGATATTTTCATTATTTATCTACATTTTCTACATCCATCCCCACTCGGAGGAATGAATTATAATGAATGAATAATAAATAATTATTTATTATTCATTAATATTTTGAAAGAAGTACGGAAGTAAGTGTCTTAATAAGAACGATTAAGACACTTCTGCTCTCCACTTTTTGCGGTAGGCAAAAGACATCACCAGAAACTACCTGCGAAAAATATTTTACAATTTAATAGGTGTAGGTACTACCAGGTTTTACGACTACACAATATTCAAAATTTAATTAGATAGAATCTATGGTTTTATAAATGTGTAGTATTTTAAAACTAAAATATAGCATCTCTTTTTGATTTCACGAAGAATTGATTCGAAAATGAAAACTGCCATATGACACGTGGCGGTGACCGCCGCCGACAGTGTCAAAGTGTTCATTGGCCAGTTCTCCACACCATCACGCGTCCGGTCAGCCTGATGAATTATTTTATTTCCTATGATAAATATACAAAAACCAATGAATATGTATATTTCAATCTTTATTTTTATTACTTTTATATGTATTTAAAAGAATTGGCTTAGACATTTTACATTCTACACTTACACTTTTTTAAAGATGATCATTTTCTGCATTAGATATGGAAATAAATTTATAAGTATTTTTTACCCATTTATTTTAATTGTTAGTTCTTTATTTATATTACACTTTATTTATATTACACACGGCATACCATCTAGGAACCTTGGCGAAATTTCGAAGTTTTACGTGTTCAGTGGCGGAACTGAACGCCGCACTTTGAGCCTTTACCAGAGCGAGGTAATTGAAATATTACAATTTAAATTTTACAATCATACCCTTGCACTACCGGGCCATAAAGGCTCACGTAAATAATATTCTGATGATAAGAGAAGAAAATGATATTAAAAATCCATCACAGTAAATGCGACAACATTGGTGATGTCGGCATCTTAAAGGCGGAGTCGAGCTAATAAATCGGAGTATCAGATACAGGTTTTTGCTAAAATACTTGTTATTAGACATAGATATGCAGTACTTATATATTTTACAAGGTAAGTATAATAATCAAACCGTTTGAGTTTTATACATTTATATATGTATGTAGAGCTATCTTTACTGTTGACTTACCATCTCTAGTATGGCTGACTTGTACTTGTATATCAAATTATGTGGGTAGACTAGAGATAGCCTGTCATCTGCAGATACAAAAGTTAATTTTATGTTGGTACGTTAATAATTGTATTCAATAAATATAAAAATAAAGTTAGCCAACCTAAGCTTTGAATAATTCCACAAAAGCTAATAACAATAGCCAATTCTATTCGCATAGATCCTTCCTGCCATTAACTAAGTCCGATGCGGACCATCGGCATCGGTTACAAATGCAACTTACTGTGTGATGCGAATCGACGTATTGGCTTTTAATATTGAAAAAATATTCGTATTGTGGGATCTAATTTAGTAACTATCAATATATGTACTATCAATATATGTTTGAAGTTGTAATAATAGTATGTTTTTCTTACTAAGTATAATATGGAGTTAAGCGTTACGCTTTACCGCATATATCAGCGTAGAAGTGGAAGAGATTTTTTTTTATATTTGAACTTCACTCTGACGTTGCGTGTTAAGTGGTAAAACTCGTCAATCGTCTGTCACTAGAGGGAGGAAATTCAAATAATTTATTACCCTGAGTAGAAATTGAACCTACAAACGTTGTTTTTACAGCTAGACATTATGGAGCGGCGCCACGGTGGCCAGGAACGGCGATAGATTATATAAAAATGAGACTTTCGCGAAAAGCTCGCGTCAATCTCTATAAAAATAAAAAAAAACCGGTCAAATGCGGGTCGAACTCGCATATCGCTTATAAGGGTTCCTTTTTTCTTTAAAAGGTATGGAACAACTGTAACATTTACCAGTAACACGACTGCTTCCTTAAACATGATATTTTTGATTTCAAACTGCTATTTAAAAGCACACATTATTTATATACCTAATTCAAAATGAATAAATTAATATAAAAACTTCATAGTGTTCATTATTTTATGAATTATATTTTATAATTAAATAATAATACCACATAATGAATTATAGTTTATTAGAATATATTTCTAGTATATTAGCTAATTAACTTCCTCCCCTGAAATAGTCAAGGGGCCACAATTCATTCCAGTACGAGATGAATGTTTGTATTTACTTCGACGATGCTTGAAATTCGACGAAGCTTTCGGACTGGCGAGATACCATCTATTCATTTTGTTTATCTTTTGACGAATTAGTTTTATTTATTTGATTTATGATTTATATTAGTTTTATATAAAGATTTTTTGTATTTAAAGTTTTTAATGCTTTATCCTTATATACAATTTTTAAAAAACCATAAATTTTGACTTCAGTAAATATTGATTAATATTTACCACACTTTTTGAGTTGAACAAACAAACATTAATTATTAGCTGATATTAACCCATATAGACCCGCCGTGCCCAAATGGGTACACCTACAATTCGTACCTTTGTTTTTTTTATATTTTTATTTTTATGCAGTTTATGTCTAGAATTGTAAAGATAAGTAGTATATCCTTATGTTGTAGCCTAATCTGCCTGCTTACTAACAGAAGCAATTATCAACCTTTTGCTAAGAGACGTAGACGAACCGTAATCTTGAGCAACCTCGTGGGTATAAAAGTGATCCAACTACGACTAATATACAAGGTCGTCTTAAGAAATTTAAGAATTGTTAAAAGATGAAACTCAGCAGTAAATGATATGAAAAGAAAAACCGAGCCGATTTTGATTACTGCTTTTACCAAGTTAACCAAATTTTATTAGTGCGAAGGTTTTACAGTGTGGTATGGGCGGGGTTGATCAGGCTGATCAATCTTTTTACCTATATAGCAATGCTGTACGTGGCAAAAAATGGTGGTGGGTTTTATCCACACATACATAGGATCTTGCTGTTGCAAATTCGCGGCACCTGCACTTGCTAACCAATATAAACAGGATAGATTAGCTTGATTTTTTCGTTACATCGCTCGTCACGATTTAAGAGACGAAAACATCAACGTATTTATGCGACCAGCAGCTTCTGCAGTACCAAGTCTGCAGCACCACGGGGTAGACCACTACTCCCAAAAATTTTGCTAGCAACTGAGACATGCAATGTGCCATAAAAAAACGCGTTGATAGTGTAAAAAGTGTTATAAAACATTTCGTGTCGCAAAAATAGTTTCGAAAATTTATATACTACATGTGCCCATTGGTCCCATTTAAGGACGGCATTTTTTTTATATTTAAATTTAAAAAAAAAAAAAATTTTACGTTTTTTATTTTCTTACATCGATATCTATCAATTATTACCTAAAAACCTTTTATTTACTGCTAGTTTGAGTATGGGTCTAAATGGGTTAAATCACAACATATAACTTTATTATATAATAAATCAACCAATTCTAATAAGAAAAAATATTGTCTCTCGAATTTAATTTAATTAGGGCTAGTAAGGCTTTAATTAAATTAAAGTTGAGTAAAACTAAATCTATAAAACATATATTTATTGAAATTTGTGAAAATCATCCATTAATTTTTAAAAATGAAAATGTTCATAAATTAAATATAAATAAAGCCTCAATCCACCGATAGCTAAACTAATGGCGAGCTAATTCAACCGCACAGCCGTATTGGACGGTGTGATGTGTTAGCGCTATATGTCTTCATTCCGATGACCATTCGTCCGACGCGGTGCAGACCATCTCTCTCTCTCTCTCTCTCTCTCTCTCTAATAGATTAATTGTTCCAACTTAACGATTCGTAAACTTTGATCTTGTTTTAAAAGTATTGGTCAGTCATTAGAAAATGTTTCTTAGACTGTTTGTTTATTTATTCGCCATTTTAGTTTGGTTAGATGATTCATTTTGTAATTTAAAAATGTTTATGTGCTTGTAAACGCGAAGGATTGTGGGTTTGATTCTCATTCGAGGAAATGGAATATTTAATATTTTAGTTTCTTCCCTCTGGTGCCGAAGCAAAGTCTGTCTACCCTGCTATGTGCGGAATACATGTTGAAGCTAAAAAAAAGAAAAAGTTGTTTTAAGTGTATATATATATATATATATATATATAAAATTGTGTACAACATTTTCTTTTTACTCTACTATGATTAATTTTATAACAAACGTTTTTTATAAAGATACCATGATACCTTATGGAATAACCCTTTGGTTTCCTAATCTAAGAGTAAATATTTTTAACTAATTTCAAGCCTCATAAATGTTTATAAAAAAATTAAAATAAAATCTCGTTCTACTTTTTATCGTGTAAAATCGTGGACTTGTCAAACTTTGTTCTGAAAATAAAATGTCACGAGCAGAAATTCACGATCAAGTCTGTTTTATAATATTTCACGAATTTCGCACTTTCTCAAAAATTTCCACGATTTATTAGATTTGGTTTTGAATATAAACGTTACATAATTTACAAAGAAACTAATAAAATATTATTTAATAGACATAATATTGCATATTTTGTATTTATTAGTGTATAATTTCTATTTGTATATAACAAATTAAAAAAGAAAAAGTTATACAACAGAAAGTTTACTGACTGGTCATCCTTATACATGACTACTTCTCTCCATACATTTCAGGGAGTAATTACAATATTTAGACTAGAGACCTGACTGCAACAAAAAATAAAAGTCAAACTCTGTAGGATAACTGTATACATTAAATATATATAATGAAGTCCAATTCCGAATTTATAACCATAATTATAAATGAATAGCATCATAAAACGTTAAATTAAAACGTAATTTAACTTCGCACATGAATAAAACAAACAAGGGCCAGTTCAAAGGTCCATCTGTCGGGCTCTACGCTGCACGCCACTGAAGACGTATGGCACGCGGCTACGCGGCTACGGTAAAGTATCGTCATTAGAATGGCCGTAGGATTAATCGACTGTAATAGGATTCGTATATTATGATGTTAGGTTATTTGGCCTTTTTAATATTGTAAGGGAAATTTAGAACCTTAGAGTTATTATTATTTTGTCTGTTCTATTTAATATACAGATATATGTGATATTTTGAAAATGTTATCTAGTGTTATACATGAGTTGGCAGGTCATGTAAAAAACAACCCCCGGAGAGCATGAAGAGGTTGATGACAATGGACAAAAAGAGGTATGTAGAGACCGTAGCGTTTCTCGCTCCGTTCCCTCTGACTAGCCAAAGATACAGCGTGAAGCTAGGTTATTCGTAAATCATTATTTAAACTTTTTCAATAAAAAAATAAAAATTATTGCGTTAAAAAAAATCATATATAGAGTATGCTAAAATTTTATCTACTATTATTTTTATTTCATTGAGTGTTTATTTTTTCTAAATTTACTTATCTCATTTTTATTAAAGTTTATATAAGTCACAACCTACATACTGGTATAATATATACCTATAATAACAGCTTAAATCAATTCAAATATATTTATATAAGATTAAACAACGTTAGTAAACCCTTATATAGAGTATAGACCAGTCATCTATTAGATCTATCATGGGAGATGGCACCATCAATCTCTTAGAAGCAATTCGATGCTAAATGAAAATGTATCGACGTGAATGTATAGTTCCAACGTATCGCTTCGACACTTGAGCCGACTTCAGTTTATGTTGAATTTTGTAGTTTAGAACAGTAGAACGTACGAATGGAAGTCAAATGCTTATATTTTTTTTACAGATCTATGCATTAAGGATGGGGTCCTCAGAGAGAACCCAGTGTCAAGACACTCACACTCCGTCCTTGACTGTTCGCCCGATTTTGAGTTGAGTGTCTGAACTTAATCTCGTCTTACCAAAGAGCAAGGCCTTAATATTTATTATATACCGAGTAATAAAGATTTGAAGGCATCGTGGTGGCAATCCACACGGTGTGTATTTTGGAAACGTGGAGGGTGTGGGTTCGATTCCCATTCGAAGGAAACAAAACAACAAAAACACCACCAACGTCTTAACACTCTCCGTTGGTCCCGCCGCCTAAATGCGGCCCGCTAAATGCAGGTTACAACATGAAGCTTTAACAAATAAAGCAAATAAGAAATGATTTATTATCAGGTAAAAATAAATATTAAAGATTACGGGGTGGGGAAAATAAATAAAGCGTAAGTAAGTTTTTTATAACTACATTCAATTTACGAGAGCGGCTCGTTTTGCAGAAAGTAAACGTTATATATACAAGCTTTTAATAAATTCATTGAATCTTTTAATATTTTTTTTTATACTGAAGTATGAACTAAGTAATTAATTCTATCGTGGCGAAAGAGCACAACGTGTGAATATCAATGCGATAGGTTGCGGGTTCGATTTCCACTCGAGGAAATTAAATATTTAATATATTAATTTCTTTGCTCTNAAAATTAACGTTTTAAAATAAAACGCCATTTGTAATGTATAACATAGGCACGCACACACTTGCCTGTCAGAGCGGCAACGTCGCACGCGTATGTGTGCGTCACACGAAATACAGGTATGGATAAAAATCGTGAAATGAAAAAAATATCCTACGTCCAAACTGTTGAGCTACCTTGATTATTTTTTTTAGTTCTGGGTTTGAAATATTTTATCCTATACGCACTTTCAGTAAAAGAAGCGCTGCCTCTTCCACCCTGTATATACAAGCTTTTAATAAATTCATTGAATCTTTTAATAATTTTTTTTATACTGAAGTATGAACTAAGTAATTAATTCTATCGTGGCGAAAGAGCACAACGTGTGAATATCAATCAACGACAGGTTGCAGGTTCGATTTCCACTCGAGGAAATTAAATATTTAATATATTAATTTCTTTGCTCTAGTTTAGACTATAATATACTAAATTTAATATGATTTGATTATTTTTATAATATTAAAGAATTTCAAGAAAGGTACAAAGGATAACGTCTACTAAAGCAAGTAACAAACACAGCAAAATTTAAACAATCCGCATTCACTGGTATTTAGATATTAAACGATATGTATGAAGGTTAAATATACATACAAGGGTATAGCCTTCGCCGATTAAGAAATAGACTGACTGACTAATAAATTAAATAGATTAAAAGAGAAGTTAAAATAGTAGACTTTAATTTATAAATTAAATTATATTTTTAGAAGTTATTAAATTGGACTTACAAATATTGATTAATGATTTAAGAATTTAATGAACTGTATATTTTTTTCATTTAATTAAACTACTGAAATAGATAAGCCCTGTAAACTATAATTAGCTAGTGTCTAGATAATTAAATTCTAAAGCTGAGAAAAACGAAGTACTAATTAATAATTAATCATACCACAATATATATAACAGTTATATTGTCCATTTAGTAGGAATTAAATGGACTTAAATGGCTTTTACAGCGACACCGGTTGGGTAGGGAAGAGGGTACTCTGTCCCTGAAGAAATGCAAGCACTAAGTGGCTGCCTGTGAGGAAGTCGACGACTGTAAGGGCGCGGGACTCGAACCTCGGCTTGCGGCCGTCGAGCGGACTGGGCAGTGTGGGTGTGCTTACTAATATATAAGCAATTTAAATGTTTGGATTTGAGTGTTTAAGACTTATGGGTTCTATTGTTTAGCTTATAAGTACATCAGCTTCACGCTGTATCCTGCTTTCAGCAATGTAGTCAGAGGGCACCTAGTGTTAAAACACTCTGTTCCCCACTTTCCGTTGATTTTTTCGAGGCATTACGTGTTGAGTGGCGGGACCTCGCTCTGGTAATAAGACAAAGCGCGGCGATGATTTTCGAACAGTAAATAAATCTGTACAATAAACAATAGCTATGTTTTACTTTTTCAAGAATATTTATACGCGAGTGGAGCATGGGCGCCTCGTTGGATAATTTTACAAGGTACGAGCAGTGTAGCGCAGTCATGAAATGTAAATGTTGCTGGAAGTGAAATTTTCTACTTGAATGGTGTTCGCGTGAAACGTGTCTTTTGTTATATAAAAATATATTTGGATAGATTACTTTTTATTATAAATTAAATTATTTTTTTGTAATCTTTATTTGAAATATATATAATAATTACTGATGTGGGCTTAAATTTAACGCGGCATAATGTGTGTAAGAAAGGTTAGTTAGTTTTTTTTAGTTTTAATTTGTTCTGAACTTTGTTCCCATTAAGACACATCCGTTTTCCACTCTATCCCAAATTCTAAAGGCAATGCGTGTTGATTGACGTAACTTAACGATGCGCTTTGTCAGAGCAAAAAGAAACTATCTTAAAATATAAATGATGCTTGTCCATACCTAATTTCAAAGTAACTCTGTCTGTATGTCTGTATGTCTTTTACGCAATCAGGGCCAAACCGCTAATTTAATTGTGATAAAATACTCATATAGAGATACTTGAGGGTCTCGGGATGAACATAGGATGCTTTTTTTCTCACATTTTTAATACCAATATATTAAAATATTTATTAATTTGACATACAATTTATTCCGCCATGTTAATAACAACCATCGCTATGCGACCGTTGCTAAGCAACGATTCGCAAAGTTTGTTGTTAGAAAACGTCACCCAAAATGGGCTTGCTCAACGCATCTCTCTATTGAAAACTAAACATAATTTCATAAATATATTTAATAAATATTCGTATAGTTCAAGCGGGCGTAGCCGCGTTCGGGTCCACTAATATCATATAAATTTGTAGAGCGAAATACATATGTGATATGCGTTATATACCTTTATTTACTTATTATATAAGTATTAGTTATGGGACTTTTTTATTGAGAAAATATATTACAGTAGATACAATCTTAAACTCAAGAAATTTTGTACCAATTGTTTGGATTTATTTTTTAGGCATGATGTTTTCACGTTCAAGCTCAATGATTACTCCGGTTGTATGGAGATGTTCAATATTCAATGGCGAGGGACAGAATGACAATCGGGAATATTTATTAATGGAGCTTTTTATGTTATTTCAATGATCATAAATTCGAAATATGAAACTCTCTTTTTATTTCCAATACTTAATTTAATATTATCATAATGCTGAGGCCAGTCGTAGCGCAGGGGTTCAAGAGTAAACGTGTCAGGTTTGTGGGTTCGATTCCCACAGTATTTAATATTTTTATTTCCTTGCTCTGGTAACGAGGCAAAGTTGGCGTTGAGTTCCGCTAATATGCAATCCCTTCAGAATTCGGCGGGAAGTGGGAAACGAAAGTGTCTTAACACTAAATTTCCGGACTCCCTCTGCCTACCTTGCTATGTGCAGAATATAGCGTAAAGATAGAAAAAGCATAATCTAATGTTATGGACAATATACATATTTCCCATACAAATAAATAAACTTATGCCTCAAACTAACGGTACTAAATCCTTAAAAGAAAAAGTAATAATCTGAATAAAATATAGCATATAAGGTTAAAATTAATAAACAAAAAATACCACTTTATTCCACTCAATTCCACTGGATTTCCCCTTATTCTACGGCTAGCCAAATTCCAAAAAGATATCACGAGCACCCCATCGCTGCGACCGCGATCTCTGCATAAACATGAAGCGGGCAGTCAATCGGCCAGTGCCAGCGTGTATAGGATTAGTTATCTCCCCTGGACTGAAAAAGCGGGATAGGCACCTGTTTTTTAAGGCTTCAAAGGTTTTATTGGGTTTGGGTTTTTTATTTCAAGTACCTTTTTGACGGAAAGTATAATTAAAACGAAGGATTACTTTTTGTACAAGAAATTGTATCAAATTTTCTTTTAGATTTAGGTATAGGTAAGTACGTAAAAAAAATTTAAACCTTTTTTTTATTATTTACTTAGTTTCACGCTACAGTATAGGAAAGCTAGGAACCCAGTGTTAAGTTCTTAATCTGTGTCTTGAGGCATTGCGTGGTGAACGGAGTGTCTTAACACTAGGTTACCTCTGCCAACCCTGCCTGTGAAGCTGACTTATACAACAAATATTATGTATATAGTTTACCATTGTTCTCTTATATAAATTAAAGACACCAACGAAACAATTACATTTGTGCTGTACGAATATGTAAATGACTACCACAATAGGCGATTTCCAAACATGAGGTAATTACAAGGAGGCAGACCGCGAGCTCTGCATAAACATGACGTAGGTCGTTCAATGGTAGGTCCCGCCTTCCAGCCTGATATTTACTTTATATATAGATAGATAGATAGATATGCTCTGTGACGACGTTGTTGTGAGACTATTAGTGTATAACTATACAAGCGATAGTAGTAGGTATATATAGCTGCACGTTGTAATTCGCTTATAGCAAGGTTGGCTGGGTGAACATGGGAACCTAGTGTTAAGTCACTCCATTCGCCATTAAGACACTCCGATTTACAAAACATACACCATAGCAATATAGAAGGCAACATAGTACGTACATGAGTCACTTTTTTTTGTGCTTTCGGCTCATGTTCTTTTCACGGAGGAAAATCCAAAAGCAATAAAAGATTTTCGGTATTCCAATTCGGTATGAAATTAAGTATGAATTCGTTAAATAAATACAAATCAATTCCGGCATTAATTACTTAGAGCAAACCTCCGCGTCATACACAAGAGTCCATCGCGTCGTATATCATCATAAATCTTATGTAAACGAGCGCTGCATCAACACAGTTCGGTCGCTGACGACGTGGATCTCATTTAGGATCTTCACTTGGTTGGCGCTAAATATAAGCTTGGCTTCGCTTTTCTGTAATTAAATATGTTAATATAAAAGTTCGTTTGTCGATCTGTTATGTTGTGATCGATCCAATTCTTATGTTTGTGTTTTTTCTATATTTTTAGAATTTGGTGTGGGTCCCATTTTTTTAAATGCTTCACGCTGTATTCCGCTTATTGCAGGGTAGGCAGAGGTATTTTGCTTTACTCTTGAAACCTAAAAGATTTTTGTGGCAAATTTTTGGCTATCATTATAAATCATTGTTATGTATGTTGAAAAATCGTTCCCCGCGTCATAAATCCAGTAAGGGAGGGTGAGAGGTTGCAGGCGTTCCTACAACCAGATGGAACTGCACTCGCAGGCCCGGCTTTTGTAACAGCGAATTTGTTACTGACGCTGTACAGTGTCAAATAAAAGTAATACAGAGTTCATAATGGATATTGCGAGAAGTTAGAAATTATTTAGTTATTTTATTATTAGAGAATCCTTACGGAGGGTTACCTAAATTTTCACTTTTGCTTCGACAAGTAAAATTTCACAATTTTAAATGAAAAATTTTTTTTCTTATATTCTGCGCTGGTGAGGAAAGCAGCGAGTGACAAAACTAAGGCAACAAAAAAATTGTTGTTAATTTTAATTAAATACAAACTTAACATAACAGATATACATACACAACATAACATAATAGATATCAATTAAATTCAACTACTATTAACAGCCCTTACAAATTAACTTTTAAGTTTAACCGAAACAACAGAAACCAATTAACCCGTCTTTAATTAAATAAGCTTATTACATCAATAAATTATTCAAACATTCAGTTTAGTTTCGGGCCCGCTATTAACGTTATACGTCAAATATTTCCCAAATGACAGGCAGCCCTGAGGGACCCCTGCGCTTCGCCCTTGGCACTTGTCGGCAAATTATGGGTTACGAACTCTGAATACTAAGGGGATGGAATACGAGGCCTCAGGTTTGCAAGCGTTGATCTTCACCTAAACCGTCCCAAGTATAAATCCCGCTAGAAAGCTCCCTTTTTAAGCTTCTAATAGCGTCAGCAAAATAATAAACTTTTATCACATTGCTCTAAAAGGTAAGATAAAACTACTGTAGGATACCTTGTCTGTATTTCTAGGTAAACGCTTAAGTTATGTTATTGTTTGAAAATTGTCTTGTACAAGTTACACTATTTTTTCATTTAAATGTTGAAATACTACAAAAATATTGAACATTCATTTCGAAAATAATTCCCAAAAAAATTGTTACACACTTATATAAAAACGCATATGAGAATTATTACACTGCGTTGAATTCTCCGCCACTCAATACTCCAGAATTTGACGGAGAACGGAGTATCTTAACAAAACGTTCCCTCTGCCTACCCTGCTATGTGCGGGATACAACGTGAAGCTAAAAAAAAGAATAATCTTATATTAACATAGCGATTTCATTTCTCTTACCAAAAACCCTGCGTTCGTAGATTACGCTGTGAACAACTCTCGTGGGGCGACAAGGTAATTACATGAGGATATGATTCCTCTAAGTACCCGCGCAGCCTCCCGAGCGCGGCCGGTGAGTCGTGATCTAAGTAATTAAATGCTGATTGAACTTAACGCTTATAATGTTATGCCAAATTTTCTAGGAATTGCGTTTGTGAGTGGTAGAACTCAAAAATTCGGCGGAGAGTGGGGAACGGAGTGTCATGCATTTGTCTATGCAATGCATTTGGTCCAGTACCAAAGCGCAGACATGAAAATATTAAATATTTCATTTCCTCGAGTAGGAATCGAAGCCACAATCTGTCACGTTTTCAATTGCACCCTCGTACATCTGCGTCACGATAGACCTCATATACATAATATATTTATTTTCTTTGTGAACAGTCATTCGAATTTTTTTTTTAAAAACCAATGAATATTTAAAATTTAATTCGAGCTGAAACGGTATTTCGCAGCGTTTCTCCTAATAAAGCAGCAAGTATTCTTGATGCAGTCACACATAACTAATTGGTTCTGCAAACTCAGCTGAATAAAATCTATTTAGACGTGCATCTTCGTCGGGGAGATAGTGTTGTTCCTGATTATTTAAATGTTTAAAACGTAAAGTATTCTACGTACTTTCAGGTTATGTTTTTCTCTAATAGGTAATGCAAGAGAGTAGCTAATCAATGAAATGCATTAACCAAAGCTCATTAAAAATATTGTTTTCAAGATTAAAGGTCCGAACAAGCGCAATATAATAATTATATGGAATCATTTCCCTGAATCTTAATAAAAAAAAAATCAAAATCTTAGTCAACAAGCAACGCTCAAAACAACTATTAATTATTATTAATACTATTTAAAGATGAAGGTGAATCGTAGTAATATATTTAATAATTCATACTCGCCATAATAAAACGTATAATATCACATATTCATTCACGTAGCCGAAATTCCATGTGTTTCAGAGAGAACATCCCTAGCCGTCGACAGTCGGGTCACGTCCTCACGGATCTTGAGGCGATCTCCGCCGGTCGCTCAACACTACAACTACGCTTTGAATACGGACGCAGTTTACCTAATGGCCAGTTCTTGGAGCGAAAGCTATTTGAAATGGAGAAATTTGAACATATATTTTGTTTGGCAGTCATTTTTTATCTCAATTAAGTGGAGAATAAATGTTATTCTTACTTAAATTTGATATAAACATTTCTTAAATATGTTTTTTTTTTATTTGTTGAATGAGAACTTCGTCGAACTATACTGACAAGCATTGACGCTTCCTCAAATTTCAGTAGTTACGACAATGATGGTATCTCAATTTGAATATAGTTCGAATTGAAAAATATTTTGTATTTCACAGTTAATTTATCAAGGAAGAGCACATGACGTTGAGTTCCATTACGGTTACATTTTCCACCCTAATGGAACCCATTGTGCAGCCAAGATGGCGAAGCTCTAGATAGAAATCTAGTAAAATATATAACTAATTTTCATTGCGTTCATTGTTCACTGTATTAAAAGTGCGATTAAAAATATTTATGATGTTTAATAATAGTGAGCTATAAATATGTTCTTATATGAATATCAGAAATATAAAAAATCACGTGAAGTCAATTCAAGCAATCCAACGATACTTTAAGTTAGTACCTACCTGTTCATACAAGATTGGTATCGGTATACAAAATTAAAGTGCCTTTTCTAAATGGAAGAATAGAAACTTATAATAGACGTACAAACCTACTTTTTATTCATCCTTTCTTCTATTTCAGTTCATATCAATTCAGTTCATATCAATTATTTCTTATGATAATAGAATTAATATTTAATAGAGGCCAGTCGTAGCGCACAGGCAGGCACAAGCACAAAATGAGACTGTAAACGCGATTGGTTGTGAGTTCGATCCCCACTTGAGGAAATGAAATATTTATTTAAATTTATGTTTTCATTTCTTCGCTCTGGTGGCGAGGCAAGGTAATGGTTCTAGCTGGAGTTTGGTGGAAGACGGGGAACGGAGTATCTTAACGCTAGGTTCCCTCTGCCTACCTTACTGCGTTGTGAAGCTATAAAATAATAATAATTATGGACTACGCCTACGTCGTAAATATAATAACTATATAGTAGTTTTAACTTTTATTTCTTTTTCCGATATTAAGGTCAATATTTTTGCCACTTACATTTATTTAAATTTATATATTTTACACGGCAATGTAATTAGAAAAAAATACTCCAATATATCGACTGAAATATTACTATTTAGGTCACGAGCGTAGTTTAATTTACATTTTAAATGATTTTATAAAGTTATGTGGGCTGTTATAATTATTTTTTTATAAGCTTAACCCTGTATCTCACCTATAGTGGGGTAGGCAGAGGGAACTGGGAATCCAATGTTAAGATACTCTACTCCTCATTAAGACACTACCATACTTTTTGTCGAATTCTTTTTATCACGCTTTTAGGAGATAATAAAATTTAGAATGAACAAATTTTTATACCTAGGTGATGATTTTTCTAGAGAGATAGAGATATTCTGGTGCCAAGACACTTTGTTGTCAGTTTTCCGCACAAGCTCGAGCCGTTGCGCGTTGAGTAACGGAACTCAACGCCACACATTATCTTATTTTAATGTAACAATTTAAAAAAATAAACAATACTAGTTTTTATTAATAAGAATATAATTTAATAAATAGTTAATCTTTTCACTAGTTAAAAATTTCGTTTGCAATTTTTAAGACTAAAATTAAGTATTTCCACTTAGCTTATTCCTCCATTTTGTTTTACTTGTATATAACGAGGCCCAAGGGAGGTATTTGTAAGGTCTTGTAATACAACGCCGTCAGCTAATCAGGTCAGGTAATTTATACATGACATTGCTGATATCGTATATCTACGTTACAGATTCTAGTAAAGAATTGTTGTTATTTTCTTATGGAAAATATATGAATGTTTATTAGTATTTATATTGCATTAATTATTTAATATTCCAATTTAAAAAGAAAACTAATATCAAACTAGGTAAGCGGATCGTGTTAATAGAGAAATGATAAAATATTCTATAAAAATATTATTTTTATTATTGACTTCTGTCTAGTCTCACGAAACGAAAATCATTTTTACAAAAATATTTATGAAAAGTAATTTCTATTTTTATATATTTGTATATTGTTCTTACACTATCTCTCGAACATAATGACAAACAATCAGAAACGAAAAATTAAAAAAATTGTTACGAAAAATTAAAAAAACCTTTACACAAACATATCTGTTCAAAGCTAAAGTCCAGGCCCCAAAACATTCAATTTCATATACCGGCGAAAAGTGTAGTGTCTTAAACTTAGCTCCTATCATATTATAATGGAAAATCTAAAAAAATACTCGTATTCTATAAAAGCGATTGAAAATTTAATTTTTCAGGCTTTCGAAGCAATATCTGTTAATCTACCGTCATAGGGATTACCGTGAGCCGCGCGGCGGAGTGCGAGTGTGTCAACGGTGCGCGGCGGAGGCGTGCGAGTGTGTCGACGGTGCGCGACGCGACGCCGGTTAATTACTCCTGAATATTTATTGCTAGTTTGAATAAATCGCTCTCGGATAAGCCGCTAACTTACGATTCATCGATTTTTCTAAACATTTGACGATTTTATATTTATTTGGCATTATAGGGTAAATTTCTTTTTGGAGAGCCCTAATAGTGCTTTATAATTAGTTTTTCTTTTCACTGTTATCAAAACCAAACATACCCTCTAGAAATAAAAGCCTATCACGTTTAGCACGCAACCTTTAGTGTCAACGAAACTATACTGCTGCTTCTCTGATTGCTTTCTGTGAAGCTTAAATACATTAAATCATAATAAATTAAAATTACATAAATAATTAATTAACACGTTAAAATACGCAACACAATAGACCAACTTAAAACAATATGAAAACATATTATTTCATGCAATCCGAAAATGAAGGGTTATTTGAAGATTGTTTGCTTGATACCATAAATTAATCTTCGTCTCAGTAGGTACATTACGAGCAATATTTATTATAAATGAAAACGCTTTGTTACGTAAACTGTTTTCTACTTTATAAATGAAGATAGTGAAATTAATTTGTGGTTTCGTGTGATCGATCAAAGGGACGGCAACCTTTGTTCGGGTTTCTGTTAACTCAGATAATTCTAACAATGACGTCTGCCGTTTCGTAGGCCTCTTTTGAAATAAAAATATTGGCAGAAAAAAGAATTAAATTGGATCCGGTAATTAATTACAAGTTATAAGTCTAATTAAACGTTCTAAATTAATCAGTTTCACTCTACTTCTTATACAAAATAGAGTAGACAGAGGAAATCTAATCTTAAGACACTTCCGTTCCTTACTTTCCACCAAATAACGATTACATATTTACAGTAAATGTTTTAACTTCTTTTCCTTTTTACTTTTCTATTAAAGTTTTCGTTCCTGTTCGAGATGAGGTTCAAGATTTATCTAGCGATATCGTCCTATAGTGTAAGGGCAAATTCAATTTGATTTCTCCCTCCTTCAAACTGACTCCGGCGTATTTTCCTTCTAATCTCAACACGAATCTGATTTATCAAGGTTTCATAGACTACCAAAAATATGCTGCGTTTTACGTGACCGAAGTGCTATATTGGCATTACTGGAAGTCATAAATCAAGAAAATGCGACACTTGCTGTAATATTTCGTATCGTTAAAATTTTAAGCAAAAGTAGGCACGTTTATAAGCAGACATTTCTGACCTTTTTATGTAAGTTATTTTAAGTGTATTAAAGTTATTAACGCCTGGTGGAAAAAGAGGAGGGATAAGTTTAACGTGCCAGTGTTGTATGTCTGTAGCGTCGTACCTCCCAAACGTATGAACCGATTTTGATTTAGTATTTTTTTTTAAGGTGACAATCGAGTGTTCTTAGCCATGATTTAAAAGTATAAATTCAGCTATCTGAAAATTATCAATAGTATATTCTAGTAGTCTACTTTAATGAGATTTGTGTCGCAAGTCTTTGATTATCAATTATTTTCATTGTTATCAAATCCAAACAAATATTGAATGTACATAGACTTTGAAATTAATTTAAACTGTTTCAAATACAATAAATTTTACAACCTTCGTGCTTGGTCCAGTCCAGTCAAAAGTATGGCTGCCACGCCCTATTTTACCTTTAAGCGGATTAAGTATTAAACCGGAGTAAAAATATTTGGCTCAGCATTACTGGCGGTAAATTACTCTTGAATATTTATTGGTCCTTTAAATAAATCGCTTGCGGCGGATCAACCGCTAATTTGTATTTCACCGTTTTTCTCGCCACTACTTTTAGAAAATTCATTGCATTTTAAAAATTGGTTTTGCGTTTTTACTGAAGCTAAGATAGCTCAGTTTTTAACAGTTAAAGGTAGACCTGCTCTTGTACTTTTACTTACAGCTTCATATTTACGGTGTAGGAGTTGTTAATATCAAGATATCAAGATATTAAATTATATTCAAAAGTATGTCTAAATAGTAAATATATGTACCTTCTTTAAATTGAAAACAAAATTCAAAATCTATTTCTATTTCTATTCTAGGTCAAACAGTTCCCCAGAACCCCACCAGTGTAAGCCAGAGAACGCACAGCGAGGAGACATCTCTACGCAAAGCCAAAGTGTTGTATGCGATCAAACGGTTCAAACTTTAAGTTATACTGATGTCTGGTGCATATGATGAGAGAGATCCCAGAGATGAGATCGGTATTCCACACGAAGTTGAATCTGGACCCCTATTTATAAAAAACAAAAACAAATTGCTGTAATACGCCGACGGTTTGACACAATGATAGCTACAACAAAGCGAATGAAAGAAAAAAACAATTTTCACGCATAATTTAATCCTCACCCAAAGTTGTTCCAACAAATCTCCAAATAGAAGAGACATTCAATATTTACGCTTCCATGACAGACCGGCACCGTAGTCATTATAAGTTGGAGAGAGATGAGTGCGACTGCAATAAAAGAAACGGTGGAAAAAAGGTGATTTTACCGTCTTCATTAACTCTCCATTATTCTTTTAACTCGTTTGTCATTCTTTTGATCGCGTAAGAACGACGCCTGTTTACATTTACGCAGCAAAGTGACTAGAATGAGAAACAACGTCGGGATTTTCACAATTGTTGTTTGTGTTTGTACGAATTTAACACACGTTTCCTGATAATAGGCGTGCGTGGGAAACGAGAACGTACGAGCTTTCGGTAAATGTTCTCGCATTCGTTGCTTAAATCTTGTTTACGTAAGTAATGTGCTTTACAAGTATTTAAACTTATGGAACTATTGGATTGGTATTGGAATTTATTTTTATGTTTGTTCTGCGTAAAAGTACAAGCGATAAATGTAGATGTGTCTTTTATATTTATGATTATTTTTATTTATTTAGTTTAAAATATCTTCTGTCCCCTGGTCCAACTCTCTTAGAAACAGGGTTCAATAGTCTTTTGCTTAGCTTCATATAGTGTGGTAGGCAGAGTAAACCTGGGAAATCAGTATTAAGAATGTCTGTTCGAATGTAAACACTTTTTCCAATTTTCCGATTTTGTATGGTGGGTAGGGGAACTCAATGCCTCATTTTGCCTTATTAGCAAATCGAAGAAATGACAACATTAAATAATTAATTTCCTCGAATAGGAGTCGAACTCATAACCTATCGCGTTTACAGTTGCACGCTCGTGTCACTGCACTACGACTAGCTTCAAGTCTTAATAAGCTTAATTATCATAGTAGGCCTAGTTTGTGTATTCAACTTAGTAATTGTGTATAAACTAGTACGTAGGTAGGCCTTTATACGTAGTTATGCAGTAATTAAGTCTCATTTGGATGTAGGTACGTAATAGGTACCTACGTTGCTAGTTTATAATTGTGGGTGCGTAGTCATGTAAAATGATCTATGTAAAAATGTGTACTCGTATATATGACAGGTATTATAATCCCGTAAAATTTTGGAAAGAGAGGAACAATGGACCGAATGGACTGGATGGATGAATTATATAATCATGAGCGAATCGAATCTACTACAAATCTCTTTTTTATTTCAAATTACATAGGTAGCCCTTCGTAGTTGTCATAGGCGCAGAACGTGGGTGGAAAGAAAGTTGTCAAAACATTCCACAGCTTAAATATATGGGACATATTTTAGAGGGAACGTAGTGTTGACTCATTTTTCGCTAAATTCTGTAGGCGTGGTGAGTGGCAGATCTCAACACCGCGTTTTGCCACGACACCAGAGCGATGAAATGAAGATATTCATTTTTATTTTATTTCCTTGAATGGGGATCGAACCCACAACCAATTGCGTTTAAAGTCACAGACTTGTGTTATATTTACAGTTCACGACAAATATTGACTTTTAAGCTTTAATGGTTAATTTAAAATATTTTTGTTATTTTTCACTAACTGTACCCTGCGTGTGTTGCTACGCCATCAACAAAACATAATTCATTGCAATGACAGTGGCGCCATCTGTCGAAAATCTGTCGTACCAACACAAGACCTTCGTGGGCTCATGCAAGACAGGTAGGTAGGTATAATGTTATCGTATAATGATGATGAAGTGACTTTAGATTCAAAATTTCCTATGTATGCTTTTGCTGACTTATTTAAGATTGCTATATGCCTTGAATTCGTTCAAATCACTAACTTTTTTTAATGAACCAATTTTGATATATTAAACCGTAAATGTGTTGCTTAGTTAAAACAAAGCAATTGGTGAGTCTTAAGTAAATCGGTACATTTGCTTTCTATTATTCTTTTAAAGTATCCTTCTATCCATTTCAGTCACAATTGACTTTCTTAAGTTTTTTCAGACTTTCTTTAGTTTAAAATCATGTTTATTATTTTGTGGACGTTTCAAAAACTAACTATTTACAAAAACTATTTACTGGACTAATATAAAAAAAGAAATTCTTAAAAACTGTGGAATGAAAAATCAAATCATAAATTAAAAACAGGTACATTTTATTGAAAAAAAATATGTACACAGCAAAACAAATAAATAATCTTATGTTGTACAGTTATTAAGTCTATAAAACATTAATTTCATTGAAATAGAATATTATACATAACTACAGTAAGAATATTTACATAATACCGTCCTATAAGGGATTTTTTACGTGATCTGTAAACACATCCCTAATATATAAAACAGTCGGTTTAGTGATGGCCTACTAAGAGTTACATATATATAAAATCGGTTTTTATAACATTTTTTAAATTTTAATATCAATAAATATAAATTTAAAATTGTGATGTTGATAGTAGTGATGATAATTCAATGTATCTTGTGTTTTTTAATATTACTTTAAATTAAACAAATATAATAAATTCTTATAAAATAAATATTTGGAATAAACTACTTAGCAAATATATAATTATTATTCATGAGTTATTACTCATTGATTTAAATCAATATTTATAAATCGTACTATTAAATATAGTATATTAAAAATTTTGATATAATAAATTTCTTTCGTAGTATCTGTTTCATAGTCGCCCATCACTAAACCATCAATCCTTGATACATTAATTTCAAAGATCACATAAATTACAGACAGACAATATTATCTAACAATGACCGTTAACAAATTTCCTATCAAAATTTATTCATCATCTAATAATCTAACTACGATTTTTTCGAAAAAAAAAAAACATTTATTATTCTTTTATTACCTACATAATATAATTGTGATTAAAAAGCATTTTAGAAATGTTTTAAATTATACTCCCTTGTACCAAAAAAAAAGGAAAATAGATTAGACATTTCCCTTTTTTTCCACTTAGTGTGAAATATCTTAATTTCAATAACTGATGTATCCCGAGGTATAGCGCGATGTTAATATCAGCTTGCGGTATAAAATTTTAAATCTCGAATGTACTTAAAATTTCATAATTAACTTTATCACAATATAAATATATATATGTATATATTTTGTTCAAATTCGATGACATTTTATGGCCCAATGTTGAATATGTCGTAATGTCATGGAAACTATACTAACAACGCGTATAGGCCTAAGTTATCGGTATAAATATTTATATTTATTTATATTTATAAAATGTGTTAAAATTATAACGTTTTTAACAAAAAAATAATGTAAACTACTAAGAAATATATTAGAAATGAGATTATATAATTCTCAACTGTATCCTACTGGCATTTACTGTTATCATTAATAATAAGTTAAAACGTAAACACGTGCTCTGTAGCAAAAACAAGCAATATCATTAATATGTTTTTGTGTTTCTGAAACTGAAATTCAAAGTGTATTTTTTTATTATGTTCCAAATTTTTATTTTTAAAGCAATTAAGTAATTTAAAAAGATATGATTCAAAAATTACGAGTTTTTGCTTGCACAATATCGCTCATGAATTCCAAATTTTAATTTTTTTTTTAATATATTCCAAAGTGAATTTCAAAAGCAGCCATGTTGTCGACAGTCGTGCCAATCTTAAAACTATCCAGTGGTCAACAAAAGTAGCTCAAACACAACCGCAAACACATACACATACTGTCCGAAAGTAAATAAAATACTGCATTTATTTATGAAAAGTAGGTCACCAGGCCTGTTTATTGTCAATTCGCGTTACCTACAATTTAATATGCTCAATATTTTGACTAGAAATCATGTTACTTTCTAACAAAACGTAAAAATGTACACGATATATATAGCACTATCCATTTACATCATAATTGTACAAAATGTCGATGAAAAAAAAATTGTGATATAATTCAAAATGGCGGACGCTAAACCAACGTCTACCAAACAAATCGGCGCTGTAGAACGCAATTTAAAAACTAATACGCCAATATCTTTACATTACAGTACGCACTATGTACGATAGAAGGATATTTAAGAACAAAATTAATATTATAATTTCATTTATCGTTGGCATAGAGTGTAAACCTGCCAAGCCCATGTTGTCCAATTTTGATTAAATCAGTTTTCAAAATTGTAAAAATTTTCTGAGATGAAAATTCGTTAAATAGGCTGTTGGCAGGTTTACACTCTAAGCCGACGTTATATAAAATCTCTTCATACCTTTACTTTTAATGATGACTGATTAGCTTATATAAGATTTATCTTAGTCTATTAAAATGTATATTAGTGATTCAATCACATCTACATGCTAGCTGCTAAAAAATCTATTAATTTATTATTAATAAACAAAAACGTCGATATTTTGAAATATTTACAAAATATTTGTCCGGACTGTGGCACCATTAAAACAATATGTCCTATTATGAATCGATAATCGATATATCATGTATTATCCGTTCATTCATTAGGACAAAATAATTAATAATTAGCTACCAATATTTATTAGGCTGTAAATCGATTAAAAATGACAAGTCGGCAATATCGTTTGCAAAAAACAAAAACAATCTAAGCTTACACTAATTCTATTGTTATAATAAATATAATATTAATCTGAATTACATCTACTAAAATATATTATATATTGGAGAATAATCTAAACTAAACACTATTTAGAAAATCGATATTCACAACTTATCACTTATAATCGATATTATTTTATTATTTGATTAACATGTTCTTAGTTGTAATAAAAAAATGTACTATTAATATACCATATAATAAAGGTTTTTTATGAAACATTGTAATATTTTAAATACCCTTTACTATATGATGTTGTTTCTATTTACAGTAAATAGTTAAGGGTTTTAAAAGTACTTATTGTATAGACATTCAAAGATAAAAAGGTATATACTATTGCATTGATATTAAAAATGTTTATGGACATGTTAATTTATATAGTATTTTTTATTACAATTATGATATAAAGAATTTTAACTGTTACGTGATTAATCAAGAATTGATTATACACATATTAATATTTATTAATACGAGTAGAATTAGTTAATATATTTTTTATATTAGCCCATTTGGGCATATTATTATGAATATAAATAACACATTTTTTTCACAAAAAAACATTTAAAAGTAAAAACTTTTTATAACATAACTGAAATAATTTATGTGTGGTCCTTTTTTAAGAAAAAATAAAAATTTTAACGTAAGGGGAATATGTGCCCGCGCCTCTTGGAAGTTGCCCAAAGGCGCCGCCCAAGAGTAGCAGGTTCAAGATCCGCTACGTTCAAATTTTTATACATTTTTTAGAAAAGTTATTTTCTGTATTACTTGTTGTATACTGCTTTTAAAGTGCTAAAAAAATCATGTATATTTGAAATCATCGGGAACTTCTCAAACGAGTTCCGTCTACTTTGGCCGCATTCTTCTTATGTTTCTTCATTTTAGTCTTGCGTTTTGGAGTTTCGGTTATGTCTGTTACCCCATCATCGTCTGAATTGTCTTTGTCGGTTTTCTTGTCTAATTCCGCCATTGCTTCTTGTATTGCATTCTCTAGAAGCGTATTTAATTTTCTGCTCCTGTACAGAATATTTTTTGTTAAAAGTATCGATATTTATTATCCTAATTCAATCAACTAAATATTTGTAATTAGAAGATTTTGTAAATAAAATGTTGTATCTGTATAATGTATGTATACAAGAAAAATTCAACGACTGCGTACTATTAATTGAATTTACAAATTAAATAAACGAATGTTTTCTATTTATACAAAAACACAATAATGCACGCTACTCCTATAAACTGAAATAACTTTGGGTTGGGTTATTACATTTTTTTTATCATAAATTGAATACATGAGAACCTAGTTTACATAGATTTAAACAAAAATTCATTTAAAGACCCATAATACTATAAATATATAATAATTTTCCATAATTAAATTTAAAAAAAATCATACTCAATGATAGTTTATGTCGTGAAATGGATATACATATACATCACTTTTGATAAAAAAATTACCCAATTATATTGTACTTATGTAATAATAAAAACAATTTTATAGGTACCTCCCAATAGAACAGACAAACATTTATGTAGATGATACGTAAGTCCAAATCACTAACAATGTATGATATTTCAAAATTTCTGAACAACTTTTACCTCCAACACATCATAGCAAGAGCCATCTTTAAATCGTTATTCATATGTTTCATTTTTATTTCAAATTTAAGGGAAAGCAACTTTTTGGTATGTTTAATTGATTTGAGAAAAAAAATGGTAACAATGGCTTTAAATAGAAAAAAATCACATAAAGATTTAATGTTTTGATTACTTAAGGACTTTCTAAAAATCATTGTTTTAATAATTCCCTTTAGAACCGGAAACAGGTTGTTTATTAAATTATTAAAAAGTATTAATTGTCTTATTTAATATATGAAACTATAATAAGACTCTTCAATTTCAAAAGTAAGCAAAGAACAATATTAAAATAAAATAGATTCACCAAAAAATATAGTTTTAACCAAGTTTATAAGTAAATAAAATAAAAAGTTTAATTTCCCTTAAAAATACATACAATAGAAACTTGATTAACCAGAGTAATTGTAGTTAGGCATTCGGATAATAGAAAATCCGGTTAATCGAATATCTGGGGAAAAACGGGTTTTGCGCATATGTAGTACATAATATTGTATTTATGCAAAACAAGAGATACATATCAACGAAAATAAACGTTTAGGAAGGTATTATTATAATGAACATAATTACAACTACCCACATATTTACGTGGATATTTAATATAACTGGTGGCGTTTAGTAATCACGACTTCGTATAATTGAGGTCCGGATAATCGAGTTCCTAATGTACATAAAAACCATTCTTATCCTAACAACTCACTTCCTATGCCTCATTCTGGCCGCGTGGTGAGCCTCGAGTCCCTCGCAGAGTGTCAACAGTCTAGAATGTTCCACTTCACTCGGTAACCTATCCCCGAACCATCTGACACTCCACTTGCCCTCAGACACTCTACTCTCTAACTTGCCCGGCCACGAAGAATATCCCTTGACCGGACCCCAAACTAGATCTCCGATGGTAAATCTCCGGATGGATTTGTTGTCCGATTTATCCGGCGATTCGTCTTCGCTCTTCGAATCTACCAACGAATCGAACGATCGTTAGCGTCTCGATGTTTCTAATATCCAACACCTTTCCAACCACCGTTTTTTTTGGGTGAACGTTTATGAATGACTTATTTTCAAATAAGAATGATTAATTTATATTTTAATTTAAATTGTCAATAAAACGGTAACAATAATGAATGTCATTCATAATCGTCCATTTAAAGATACGTTAAGATTTCTTATATAACATAATATGTATATTTTAAATAACTACATTTTTTTTAAGTAATAATATCGAAACATTTTTTAACGGACTACAAGCAAACAGGAGGGAATGTACCTGTAGATTAATAACAAAAAATCTTAACTATATCCTTATGTTCTATGTATTTGTTACATTTTTTTATTGTGAATATTTCAGCATAAGCTAGAGAGCAACAGTTTTAATATAAGCTGATTGCTGTAAGTGATTAGGAACAGTAATTCACAAAAACATTGTTTTCACAAATCATCTGTTTTGCAAACTTAGATAGTAGAGGACTGGTTGTAGAAGTAATATTAGCATTATCAAAAATATATTAAAATATTTTTGTATTTTGCCCAATATGGGCAACATTTATACTTAATAAATTAGAAAGTACATGTGTGCATTATGCATTGAATTACAAAACTTTGGATAGAATATGAAGAAAAAATTAAAACAATAATCTATTACATCCACGACCAGCAAATGTTACAGTAACATGAGAATGTGCTTTACTTACAATGAACAAATAGAAATGATGGCTTTACAATGATGCGTTAGTAAATGGTTCCCAATCAGTGTGTGAGCCAATTTAGTTACGTCGTAATGGTGCAATGGAAAGCGACAGGAAAGTTTTATGGGAGATTATCGTTCGTTAAAATATGTTTTCCAGTACACCTGTATAAGAGCTGTATCTTGTATTAACCCAACCAAAAGAAACAAACCAATTATATATCGCATATTTTTTATGTAGAAGCTGAAATATATAATACACATATGTTACAGTACGGTTGGTGAGTTGTGGCCGCCGTGAAGTTAGGCTTTTTGAACTTTAGCACATTGTTTGGTGAAGAAAGGAAGAAAATGATTAAAAGTAAGAAAACTCCTTTCAGAAATCAAATCTGCGCAGCCATCTATAGCTAACTTTAGGGCGGCCACGACTTGTCGACCGTACTGTACGTATATATCTCGTTGCCGATCAACTTTACTAACGAATCCAAATAACCAATACAAGACACAACATAAAGAAAATTTTGAATTTTGGTTAGCAGTGACTCAAGCGTGAAATGGTTCTGTACATATTAGTAATAGGGAATATTAATAGATGCTCAATCCTTTTCTTATTTAATTAAAAATGTAAGTCCGTCTGTCTGTTCACCAATAATAAAACATAATTACCATAATTTTAAGAATAAACCTTAAAAAGTTATCATAAAAAAACATTTAGTCAATAAATTAGAAAAAAAATGAGGGCAAACTTTATGGCAATGTGTAAATAAATAAATTAAGCCAACGATTAGCGTTCCCATATATTCGCGTTTAAGCACAAAAAAGCATTATTAGTTGACTCACCATCAGAGTTTAGCCTATCATATTTCTGCCCGCCATCTTTGCCCGTCGAGAAACGACGAACTTGCTTCTCCTGGGCTAAACCCAAATTTTCATAGTCTTTGGGCAATCCGTGGACCATATTGTAGTTAGTCCTCATAATTTTGTCGTTTCTATATGTGGAACCGTCCCCGAAATCATTTTTCCGTTTGTACGTTTGCCTGTCGTATATGTTAGAGGTCATTGGTAGTATTTGTTGGTTTGACGTCATACTTTGATTGTACTGAATCTCGCTGGATTCGACTGAATTATGCGCTCTGTTTAAGCGCATTAGTTGTATGTTTGACATCATGTCTGTAAAAGAAGTGATAAAAAGTTTTTAAAACTCGATGTAGCTTTGATAGAAGAAAAATATTGCTTTTAGGACGAAAGCTCTAAACAATGGATCAGTGTCTGACTGTAGTGGTGATGGTTGTGTGTTCGATAGAGATCGAAATCTATTATTTTAATTCCCACTCCTATCGCAGCGTTGAGCACCACTATTCAACAAACAGTCTTGAGTGCAAGTGGTAAGAATAGAAAGAAGTGACAACTTGGAATTCTCTCTCTCTATCCTGCTGTACTTGTTGTTTATATATTTAGCTTAGGTATTTAGGCTATTAGGCTTAGATTTATATATTTAGTGAGGAACGAAGTGTCTTAACAATTCCCTTGCTTCCCTCGCTTGTGGGAAAAAGTGTAAACCATCTGTTTTATCTATTTTAATTCCACATCTTAAAATAAAACAAGATGAAATCTATGATTTTATTCTTCAAAACGTCACAGCATATATATGATATGTATTGTAAACATAAAACATGTACCTACATACTTAAATACATTTATTTGCATTAGATTAATGATGCATAAAAAACAACGATAATAATTATTTCAACTAAAGTTAGTCATTCACCGAACTAAATAAGACCAAAACGGACACATCGCAGAATAAATTTGAATTAACTGCTTCTAGATATCACTTAACAAAGAAGTTTGTTTTCGAAGCAATTTGCATATGTTAAAAGTACAAAAAGTTTATCATAATGCGGGTTGGATCGATATAGATAACGACTGCTCCTAATAAAATATTTGCATATTCTATTTGCATACTGACGTAAGCGTTTGCTATTGATATATTATTTAGCAAAAGAGATCTATTTACAGTACGGTCGACGGGACGTGGCCTAGATTATTTTTTCTTACTTCTGATTATTTACCTCATGTAGACACAAACGTTTGAAAAACTTAACTTTAGGACGGCCACGACTGTCGACCATATTATACATTTATACATTTTTAACATAATCGAGAAACTAAACCTGACGTAATCAAGAAATATGTAACTAAACGATGACAAAACTTTCGTGAGTTTTGAACTTTTCTAGCTATTTAAAAAAAATAATTAATAATAACTTCACGCTGTATCCCGCATATCGCTGGTATGCAGCCTGACTCAAAACATTTCGTGCTGAATGACGTAACTCCACGCCGAGCTTTGTATAAGTAATGTGAAGAAACAAAAATAATTCTTTTATAGATATTGCTAACAGCGGAACAAAAAATAACGTAACGAACACAAAAACTGAGGCTGTTGTGGTGCAGTGGCAAAGCGTGTAACTGTAAACGCATCAGTTGTGGGTTCGAACCCACTCGGGGGAATTTTTTTTTATGTATTCGCTCTAGTAACGTAGCAAAGCGTGGTGTTGAATAACGCCACGTTATCCCACAATGTATCTGCCTACCCTGCCCTACCCTGGGCTATGTGCGCTATACAGCATCAATCTAAAAAAAATTAAAAAAAAAACTCACTTTGGGAATCAGAATCTGAGCTAATATCTCTAGTGGGCCACGGGCGCTCTGACTCCGCCATGTCGGGCTCGCTGCTGGACACGCATTGCACCATCGCCTGGAAATTGTTATATATATTTGTTGAAATAGAAATAATAGTACAACGGCTAAAGACATTAATATCAGACATTAATGTATATATGTGTACACTTGTACGAATGTTATGTTTGAAAAATGTCTCACACCCTCAAACTGGTGATAAAGTAATACACTTATCAATATTTATTGTGCGCAGTGCACTCGTATTCATACAGGGACACTGTGTGTATCGTGTAGTGTCGTAGTGTATTCGTACCTTAAGCCATATGTTCTTGTCAAGCTACGTTGAAATTCTAATAGGTGCGCTTACAATTTATTTGTAAGATTATTAAAAACTATTTTATTATCTCTTGCTTAATTATCAAGTCAATTTTATTTTTTATTCGTTGTTTCTACTATTACCATACAAAAAAAAAACTATGATGTATTAGTATATTATAAGAACTGTGTATAAGTAACTTATGGTGATTGATTATTGAAAATATAATTTTCTCATCATGTTTTATAATAAAATTGCTTATTGTTACCCGTAAAAATAAACAAAATAAAAATAAGGAACTTACCGAGGAATGTAAATCCGCCGGTTCAGGTGACTTAGTAGTGGTGTCTGCGTAGTTAGAATGCGTCGCATATATCCTCGGACTCGAGTCCAAAGCTCCCAACGGACTATGAGTTGTCGTATCAGGGGGAGACCCTCCTATAGTGTTAGGAGACTTATTCCCACGCTGCCCTAATGTTTGCGTAGAAACTGAATGTCTAACACCATCCCCTAGCTCTTGGATCAAACGGCCATAACCTTCATCTTTATCATCAAACGTTTTGTCCTCTTGACTGTTTTCACCTGGAGTCAACCTTTTCGGTACTTTTTGATTTAACAGCACATTTGGATCAATACTCAGACGGGAATTCCCGCTTTGTAACGACACTTGGGTGTTGTGAGAGTTCGATACTAAAGTAGTTTGTTGTTGGACTATTGTCGTGTTCTGTACGAACGTTGAGTTCGTTCTGTTACTTGTTGCGGATATGGGAACATGTTTGGGAGACAGAGGGACCATTAAAGTTTGGCCCATTTGATTGGTTTGTATGAACTCTTGAGTTTGAACGTTTCCCGATCTCACTTGGGGGCTGTTGAAAGTTACGTTAGTTGGACTGAGATTGGCGAGCAGTGGACTTAATTGACCATTGAAGTTTGGACTATTGACCATAACTTGGCTATTTGGTGACAGAAACTGTGCACCAGGACTGTGTTGTGATTGTATTATTTTTCCTTGTTGATTTTGAGCTCTGATCACAACTCCGCTGTTAGTACCTGCTGTGAACAGACCCGGATTTTGTACTGGAGTCAAAACGTTCTGCCCATTTACTGTCTGTAACTGTAGTTGCATTGGCATTCCTGTGGAATTATCTTGAATCAAGGCAGTGCCATCCGCCGTCATAACCATACCACCTAAATTAGGTAAAATGAATTGTTGAAAAGCCGGAAAGTTAGACATAACATTACTTGCATTGTTTATAAGATTGACCGGTTGTAACAAGTTTATTTGTTGTGATGGTGGCGTATTTGTGATGATTTGCTGAGATCCGAAGTTATTTGCGTTTCCTTGTCCATTCATTACTATGTGGGCCGGTGTACCAGACTTTCCGGGTACTATAGTTAACGCTTGTAGCATTGGTGTGGGCGATATATTGTTAGTCGGTGACAGTTGAAAGCCACGAGGTGAGAATTGTGGACTAGAATTGTGTTGTGGGGACGTGTGATGTGCCATCAAATTATTAGGATTTTGTTGTGGTGCAGCAATTTGCAACACATTAGTGATGTTTGGTGTTTGATTTTTCTTCTTCTTACTTCTTTTCTTCAGGCTTTCAGGGGATAGCATAGCGACACCTTGAACGAAACTTTGTCCGTTTTTAACTTCAATCTGCCTTTGATTCTCGTTTGATTGACCGGAAACCATGCCGCTTGCTACTATTTGAGGTATGACAGTGTTTTGTTGAACCACTTGGCCATCGACTGCCATCATCGGTGGTTGAATGACAAAGGGAGTTTGTAGAGTATTTACAACAACAGTTTGTTGGTTAACTATAGGTTGGACTCCCGCCACAGATGGTAAGACTTGAGACACAGATGTATTAGTCACAGTATTAGAAGCAATGGGCGAAATTGTAGTTGTATTTTTCGGAGGAGGCGGCGGCATTTGGTTGTTTGATACAATTATTTGACCCGTAGACGAGATCAAAATTTGTCCAGATGTACTTGAACAAGACCTTCTTTGAGCTACTGACGTAGATACTGGCACACTACTTGTTTCCGGTTTAGGCAAGCTACTGATTACATTTTGGACCATTTCTAGAGGTGATTTCGTTATCATATTCTGCGCGGTTGTACCCGCAATGTGTAACGGATAGCTTGTTGGTAAATTAACAGAATTTATAAAAGGATCGGGCTGATTGTTTGGTATAGCGTATGTTGTTGCCAAATTAACACTGGGAGGTGGTGGTGGCCTAATGAAATTTGCTTGGGACGCGTTAATTGACGTAGTTGCTGTATTAGCCTTGCCCGCTAACACAGATGTAACTGTGTCTCGAGTGACTGAAAAACCACTAGCCATTGTCGTCACAAACGTTTGTATATAACAAGTTTGAATTAGAGAATGAGCCGGACCACCACCCAAATGTGGAGGGGGACAATATCCAGGCATTGAATTTTCTACTCTTTTCTTAGCTTCCATTCTATAGTCTTGATTTCGTAATCTCGGTTTCACTCCCACCATTGATATGTTATCCACTTCCATGAGATTTTTATTAACGTTATGATTTGATATGAAATGCATCATTTGGTTTCCGGAAATCGACTGATTGGTAGGTGGCCCGGGGGAATTGTATGGATATGTGTGATTACTGCCGGGAGTAGGAGGATTGCTGTTGAAGTTGTCTCTTGACCCTGGATTAGAATACGCCGGACTTGGGACTGGAAATGAGCAATTTTGTAAAGAATTACTGCTGTGAGGTGTATCAGTGCTCCGAGAACTGTTTGATAAAGTTGGAGAAGGTTCTGGAGGCTGTAGCGTCTCGTTCGGCGACACATTGCTGGTACTAACAATCCCAGCCTGTATAGGCCCACAGTTATCGTTCATCATTCTTTCCATATAAGTAGAAGACGTTACTGGGTTATCTTCAAAGACATGTTTTGGACTAGACGTAGTTGCCACTCCGCTATCTAATTCAATTCCGTATACATTTGTATGTTTCATAAATTTATGGCGCATTTGATTTTCTGATGTTTCAGAGCAGTGTCCCTTATATGGCACGTTACATCCTTTACAACATGGGGGAAGAGTATTTTCATTGCATTTTTCCGGAATCAGACTACTATCTGGCGTGTTATTTGGAGAAGGTGATGAATTTGGTACAACATTATTTCTAAAAAGATTAATTTGGTCTCCATGCTTAGTAATATGTTTGTTTTTATCGCTTTGCATAAGAGCGTTAAACGAATTGTTTGTATTTTCAAATTGATTAACCTCATATGGAGCGTTAATACCGACTTGCCTAGAAATTGTATTATTAAGCAAAACTGTTTGTTGTGCCAAGTATCCATTAGGATCATCCATAAAAGACGGTACTGAATTTCTTACTACTTCATCTGGTTTACCCTTTGCATCTTGTAATTGTCTTACACCGTTATTTCCAAACATCACTGCCTTATTATCATTAGAAGATTTTTTCTTCGGGGTTTTATTGCATTTTCTTTTTTTATTCAAATCAACTCCTGGCCATTGTTGACCCATCATATTGTAATGTTGGGGTAAAGGAGGCACTCGAGAGCACATGCTTTGATTTAACATTTGCTCATTATTGGAAAAAGAGGTACCTGACGATATTTCGTCAATAGTATTCATACTATTATCATCACATTCTATATTATCAATTTTTTGCAATTTCGGACTGGGACAAGTCAAAGACGAATTATTGTCGTTTCTTTTTACTTGCCACGGTGGAGTTTTAGCAGAGTTAGTTTTAACAACTGATCCATTTTGTATAACTAATTGACCCTGAGGAACATATTGGTTTTGGTTTGATTTATTCTGGTTTAAATTCTCCGCCATCTGTGATTTGTATCCTTTCATAACTTCAATCTGCTTCTGATTTCTCTGAATAAATATTTGCTGCTGTTCGTTAATCTTTTGCATCACTTCTGGCGTCAGTGGTTGATTTAAACCACAAAATATTTGCGATTCTTCTTCCTTATGCATCGTTTTCATTTGTGGGTCTTTCTCCTCTTCCTTGTGCTCTGATTCTACAATATTTTGTTGGGCTGAATGAAGTGAGTTCTTTGAGCTGGATTGAAGTCTACTGTATCCAGTATTAACCCCAATAACTTGCCCATTGGTCCCGAGAACCGGTAAGCCGGAATTCAAATGACCCGATATCTGTTGACTATGCTTTTGTCCTGACTCAATATTTTCGGGATGTTGCGTGATCCAGCCACTACTAACTGTTAAATAATGAGAGCTTCTTTGGACGAGTGTTTCTTGTTTAGCGTCATCTTGAACATTCAGCATGTTTTGTTGAGGATATGGCACACATGACTGCATATTGCCTGTCCGCTGAGTCATAGAGCCAGGTGACGCTGTCCTTTTTTGGTCATTGTCAGACTGAAAAAATACAAGTGATATTTTATTATAATGTTAACGTGAAACATAAATGTATTTTTGTAACAAGAATTTAATTATACTGTTACCCAAGGCAAAGAAACTTTTCAACATTATACTAATATTATAAAATAAGCATCAAATTATGAATAATAGTCATCGACGCCGATATGGGTAATAAAAGTGTCTACATTTGGCAAGGGTTCAGCTCTTATCGTCGCTATGAATACGTAACACATACCTTGAGCTCGTTGAGGGGCCTCTCCCTTTGAACCATCATTTGCGAAACGCTCATGGTTGGCATGAAACCGGGACGTTTCTTCATTTTCTTCTTGGCAGCTTCTGTGCCAGTTGCTGAAAAAAAAAGTATTAACATTTATGTTTCATACAAATTAGTAATGGATATATTAAAATTAATAATAGCTGTTATAAAAATAACTATTTACAGCTATAACATTACAACACGCCACAATAGTCTCTTAAAATAATTCATCAAATTTATTACATACGCAATCGACGCGTCGCGCGTCGTTTATTACTTTCTATTTATAAAGTTGTTTGGCCTCAAAATTGTAATCTATACACAAAAAAAGTTAAATAAGTTTTTTAGTGTCGATCTTTTCATTCGTTTAGCCGTAAGGTCGACGAGCGAGTGATCGTGTGACTTTACCGCTCTCCAGACGTCCTCAAATACAACACAGTCTGAAGCGTTGTCCCTCTAATTAAATGACACACTACAGTAAGCAAAGTTAATATTCATTCAGAGATAATATCTCTTGCATTGTTTGGGGGCAAACGGCGCACAAAGAAGTGGCAGTACGTTTGCTAAGTATTTATAGGTATACATTTACGAAGTTGTTTTTAGTGATAAAACAATAAAAAGATATTTTTTTTCTTGGTCATTGTCAGACTGAAAACAAACGTCTCGCTGTAGGGATTTTTTTATAATATTGTAAGTGAGAACAAAGTAATATTTCAATATCATACTAATATTATAAAAGAAGAATCCAATTATAAAAAATAATAGCTATCGACGTCGATATATCTAGAATAAAAGATTCATCTTAGATAATATAATAACGTAATTTCAATATAAAAAAACAAATACATTTTATTTTAGTTGTTTAAAAGTAAGATAGTTTTAATAATAATAATTGGTTCAATTTTCCCACTCGGTGTCGCTGTAAAAGTCTAACAGCATTAACCTCGTTTTATTCGATAAAAATATAGTTAAAGTGCATGATATACTGTTTATACAATCAAAGGTAATAATAAAATACAATTAATAAAATAATTATAGTTAACGTTTATAAAAACTGTACTAAAAGGTATTGACTAATTAAGAGCTTTATGAAGACCCAAAGGCGTATAATACCGCAGCCGCAGTGAAAATTCGCTATTATGACGCAACAATACACCCCTTTCAATCAACTTGTTAATCGACAAAAGCCTTTGAATCTATAAAAGCTATTGTTCATTTAATAAAATCTTAGAAAAAGAACTTAATTAGACTAGGTTTTATTTGGATAGCTAGATTTTTCATTTTGCCTAGAATTGAAATAGGATATAAATATTTGATTAATATAATTGAAATATCTGCATGTAAAAAAAAATAATCAATTAAAATACTATAACAAAAGCCACGCAAATTTGTGGTATCAACTTTCTTCACAGCGAAAAGGGAGGCATAGGGAACTTCTCAAAACAGTATCTACTGTCCTAATTACAAATAAGTCTTACAAAACACCAAAACGACTTCAAAATTATATTTTAATCCAGCCTAACAACCCCCTAAATAAGGAAAAGTTAACCGGCGTAATTCGATAGCGCTAAATAATAAACGCGCAGAGTATAATGGCGTTATCTATTTGCGCATTATCTGGCAGATTTGCAATTAAAATACGAGTTGTATGCGGAGGGTAGGGGTACGGGGGGTGGCGGGTGGTGGGTAGGTTTGGGGGGGCTGAAAGGCGCCACGGGGGTGGGTGGCGCGAGTCAGATCAATAGTCGGCGGGGTGCGCGCCCACGTTACCCTGCAACGCCGATTGTTTCAAATTACAACCGCCTTTGTCCCGCCGATCGAGTCGCCGACATTTTTGTTTGCCTAAACGGGCCCACTTCCTTTACGGTAATTACGCAATCCTGCGGCCCCAGTGTCGGCTTCCAGATTTGTCCACTCTCAACGGTAATCGCCTTTAGCGGTATCGGCTTTTAGTCTAGCTTAGGAGCGATTTAACGATACTTTGCGTAACGCTTTTTAACATGTTTTTATGGGCCGTAAGCTAAGTTTTTACGAGGCACTTTTTTTATTTCGATACTCGAGCGCCTTACGTCGTATTTCTCATTGAAAAGGCATTTTTTTCTTCAGAACAGAGAAAAAATCTTATAAAAATTAAGTACATATGTATCTACTAATATTAATTTATCTCAACCAATAATACACATCTGATTTACATACATTGTGGGATAATAATTTGAAAGAGATTATTAATATAGCGAAATAGCTTTTATGTTTTTGAGGCCAACAACATAATATTGTAAAGCGAAAAAGAAATGAGAAAATTCAAAGAAATCGTCTAGGTAAAGCACTTAAGGAATACTCTCGAGCATAAGCAAGCAATAAAACTTACAACCTTGACGTGAATATATATACAAAATAAATTTATAAGTTTTACTTTATATTGGATACTATGTCGCAGGGTAAGTGAAGGCTTTCTCTTTTAACGAGTTTATTGCTGGTATTAGTGGGAGTTTCTAATTACGCAGAAATGTGGAATTAACGTTTTGAGGTTAGCGGTTTTATATTTAGAGACTACATTTATTTTATTATGCTTAATATTTTTACATTAAGTAATAAATTATGTAAATGTGTTTAAAAATGTAATTTACGTGTTTTATAATTATTATACATATATCATACGAAATTAAGATTATGTGCGTCAATCTAAAATGTAGCATTGTCTACATTTCAATTACTACGAATAACCATTTCGTTAATAACTGTTTTATACTTGTAGTTACAAGTACTTGGTAAAAAATGAAAATTATACATTTTAAGTAAAGCATGTAATAATTAATACCTTTGTCCGACAATCAGTTGAACGGCAAAGTAATAAGACTGTAGAGTATCTACTAGCAAATTTTACAAATCTAAACGCCGAAACATTAAAGCTAGAATAATAACATCCCAGAATTTAACACCAACTAAACATTCCTCGGGGCCGTTCACAAGACGCGTCTTAAGATTTCCAAGTTTTAAATAGTTCCCAGAGTTGGCTATTACGGCTTTTCAAATAGCACAAAGTTTCATTAAAACGAAGGTAATGCACAGGTCGCTTTGCCGAGTCGTTGACATGCAGTCGTTGAGACAGTTTTTATTAGTGTTGGTGTCGAACTGAGATACTGTAATGTGTTTTCGTCTGGACTATTTATGGCGAAGTTATCTTAATTGAATATATATATTTTTTATTGTATATCAATTTACAGTTTACTGAATATTTTACTACCCATAAAAGAATATAAACTACTCTATATTGGCTCCAACTCAAAGTTAATTAATATAATAAGCTTTACGAGATCTTCAAACGAAGCATAATCAATTAGAGCGAACGTTGAAGTTTATATAACTTAATCTTATCGAGCGAAGTTTGAACAAGTTACGAGAAAAGACAATAAGACTTACGAGCTGTGTTGGATGTTTTTCTTATTAACATTTTGTGTAAAGTTAATTGAAAAGGGTGAAAGGTCAAGTTCTTTTGTTGAACATGTCGCTCGGAAAGGTGACAATGTAGAGAAATTAACATAAGCGAGTAAAAACACGGGGGGAGGGGGAGAGGGTTGCAGGTTACTCCCGGACGGACGGCTGACGAAGTAGTTGCCCACCTATTGCCACTGCACCCCCTCCGCCACTTAAACACAAAGAGATGTACCCTCTTTGTTACAAGGAACAACTCTTCCCGTCTACCACTTTTCACTAGTTTTACTCTTAAAATAGACTATTTAACTAGCTTCGAGCGCTTCCCACGTTTAAATATTTTCCTTGTTCCATGAAATTCAGGAATTTCACAAATTACTTTTCTCTTCAATTTAAATAGATATTTTGCAGGAAACATTGCTTTTTACATTCATATATAGTTAACAGAAATAACGATGTGAATGCAAATAATAAAAAACCAATCCCATATTATATTCCGTACTATAAATGAAACAAAGTTGTTATTTCACAAAATGAAAAAAAAAACAGATAGAACGAAATACGTTTGTTTTTGTTACGAAGCTGAACGAGGTTAACCAAAAGCAAAAAAAAACAATACAAAATATATCACTGTGCTAGTTAAAAGTTTACTATATATAGTTTCCACATATATACATACATTTATATTTTTAACCACGAAACGAGATATCGAGAAAGGCATTGTTTCTCAATGTATAGGAGCTATAGAGAGCGCATAACTGTTCTTTGGCAATGTGATTGTAAGTATTTGAATAGGATCGGCCAGCGTATTTATGTTAGCATGACCAAAATCATGAATCATACGTTCAAATAAATCATTAATCGCTGTTATACTGTTTACAGTTATAATTTATATATTAGAAAAAATATCAAATGAAATCAATACTATATATTATCAATAGGTACTACGTTTTCTTTTTAAACATATCATATGATAAATACCAATAGAAGGCTGATAAGAAACGTTATATTAGTATCTATTTATTTCATATATATCGACAAAAACAACCAATAGAACAATTATAAAAGGACAAACCAATACTATGTTTCCGTTTTAGGCATATCACATAATAAATACCAATACAAAAGTAACAAAAAACGTTATTATAGGTAAGTATTTAGTTCTAATACGTCAACAATACAAACCAATACAATTTTGTAGTATTGAGGGAAACAGTGCGCTATCAAAGACCGGCACGGGTCCACAGTTAATCCTATTGGGTTCACACTAGTGTAATTGGATGAGAGAGAGAGGGAACGCCGGAGATTGGCACCGGAACGCTAAGCGGATAATAATGTTCGCAAACTAAAGCCAACACTGCGGTAACAGAGTGGAAAAAAAAAGAACATAAGTTCCACACTTTTACGTAACGTACACTCCGCTTAATAAGATTGAAGACCGCTCTGTTGTTAGATGGCATCTACTTGCGCCATAATGTAATAGGTTTGGGCTACTTTAAAAAATTGAACGCTATATAATTTAAAATTGTACGCTACGGAAATGTGATGACGAAATAGAGCAGTGGACTTTTTAATTTCGTAAAGTAGTAGAAACTGGGTTTTAAAATAATAAATTCACATAAAATATGTTTACTATAGGAAAGTTTAATTTTGTCCTTTAGTAGGTAAACTAAGTAAAATAAAAAGTAATGGCTGACGTAAAAATGTAAGATAAATATATTATTGCGGTGTTGTATTCCGCCACTAAAAACGGAATGATTCGAAAAATTGGGCGGAAAGTGGGAAACGGAAGTGTCTGTAACTAGGTTCCCAGGTTCCCTTACACTTCCTATGCACGGAATAGATCATTAAGCTAAAAAAATAATAACCATACAACGAAATAATAACATGATATAACGAAGTAATCGTTACCTACCTACCTACCAAATTCAAGATAGGATGTACTTTCCTACATCTAATTTGAATCTACATCATCTTGAACTTTTGAACCCAAACTTTAAAACCTATTCGTAAAAACCCAAACAAAAAACAAACCACACTAAATAACATAGAATTTATAAAAAAAAATCCAATAGCACATAATAAAATCTCTCAAACATAACAAAGTGTAAACATTTTAACATACAATGAGCATAAGGCCGTATCCGCTCCACTGGTACCGCTTTCACCAGTGGAGTTGGAGTCAGCTCGAGTAGTCGAGTGTAACGTGAAGGCTTTTAATTCAACGTTAATTGCTAAGGGGGGCGGAACACGAGGACAGGGCCGTTAAGCGATTATGATGCGAACCTAATGTGGAAAATGGAAAAGTTTCGCGGAAAAACTATTGTGTAGCATCAATTTTGTATTATATTATGGTTTTATGGTAACTGCTGGTAATGTCAGTTTTATATACCTAAATGTCATTTTAATCTGGATAATGGTAGTCCATTTTATACCATATAACCATAATGATAAAATTTTAAAACTTTCTCTTTTAAAGCGATTATATCAAATACCCTATCTATACAGGCAGTCATTAGCATAAATTAATTCGTATTTTTTATTAGTATAACAGTATTTTAATCAATTCAATCTATGAGTCAAGTCAAGTCAATCTTAATACATATTTGAAGCAACCACTACATACCTTTCTTTTGATCGATTGTCTGCGGCGGCGGCGTGACCGGCGACTGGACGCGCGATTGCAGGGACGCCAATAGTTTCCGTTTATGATTACAGAGTTTGGTGAACTCCAAGCCGGCCGCCACCTGGTACGGCTTGCTTACCACCTGAGTAAAAACAAAATGTAATTTAATTAAACAAATCACGTAACCAGCATGTAGAAGGGTAGGCACAGGAAGCCTAGTGTTAAGACACTCCTACTTGCCACTTTCCACCGAATTCTGGAGGCATAGAATTGCGTGCTCTCGGCACGCCATTCGACTTCGACATTCGACGCTTTGCCGCGAAACCAGAGCGAAAACAAGAAATAAAAATATTAAATATTTTATATCGCACTCTATAAATATACTCTATAAATTAATAAAAATCTTGATTATCACTCATCCATGATAATTTGATGAGATATTAATTTTATTTTTCCCCAACTTTCCACCCGAACTCGAACCCGTGTTCGAACACAGCGTGTAAAGTGGCAAAACCCAATGCCACGATTGCTTAATTAGCATTAATACGCAATTTCACATAATAATTTAAAATATTTGTGATTCACACTTCAAATATCAGACAATTTAAAACATGGTTTTATTAATATGCATATAGGTGTTATAAATTTCTGAAAAATCCTAATTAGGTATATTAAACATTTGAATATTTATGGTTTTATATAAATTATACTAAATCTTTATTTTAAAACTCGCGTTCAAGTTAAACCGGTAGTTATAAATTAATATTCAATTAAAATTAGTTATAGTCAAAGCATATTGAATTTTTTATAGTTTCACGCTGAATTCCGCACTAGCAGGGCAGAGAGAACCTGGAAAACTACTGTAAAGACACTCTGTTTCCATTATGACTCTTTTGTTCCCACTTTGGATCGAATTTAATTAGCAGAGCCAGGAAAATGCAAATATTAAAATAATATTAAATTTCCTCGAGTGGGGATCGAACTCATAACCTGTCGCGTTTACAATCGCACGCGCCACGACTGGCACCATTTTTAAAGGAAAATTTGTTACTATACCAGCCGATTACTAATCCGCCTATTACTAAAATTGCTTCAATAGTAAACGCCCAGTGTTTCTAAATTAATTATATACAAATTGGTATTGGGGTAATAGGCTTATAAAATCAAGAACATAGGATTAAATTAATGTTAATAATTCAATTTTCTTGATTAAAATTTATAATGAAATTCGTCGATTCGATTTCATTTTCATACAATAATTATTTAGAACATTCTTATCAATAGTCGTTATAAAGGATATTTTTCTTCTACTAATATAACAACTTTTTTTTTCTGTAGAGTCAAGAGTGAAGACACTTCGACATACAAAAGTAGGTTCTGTCGTAAGTCCAGACATTGCGTGTTAAGTGTTCCTATCCAACATCTGATGATGATAATATTAATTTGTTTTACCATAACAAGAAAACTAATATACCTAAATAAAAAAAAAGCAATTAACCCGACTCTACAGTAGACTCTGTTTAAATAACCATAACTTACAAAATAAGTTTAAAATGTATAAAAAGACGTACATTTCAGATCAAACGCATCCAATATATACGCAAAACGCAGGACACGCAGATGTGCCGTTGGAAGTGTGATTGCGTCCGTCATCCATTACGGATGGGCGCCCCCTGTGCATGGCTGCACACACAAATTGCCATGCCATTCTCTACTGTCTAAATATATTGTGGAAATGGCATCTCTAATACCTGTGCTGATTGTGTGCTTTGTAAATTTATATTAATGGAACGTTTATGCGTATTTGGTTGAACGCCCTAATCTCAGAAACTATCGGTTAATAAAAAAAAAACTCTAAGTCCAATTATGACGGTAGCCTATTAATATTACATAACAATATAACCCACAGTACTCTTTTGGGTACCTAAAATAAACACAACTCACAATCACATCCTTTTTAATTTGACCATGAGACGAAGAGGCAGTTAAATGATAGTTTATAAATAAAATTATTGAGTAATAAAATACAGGTTTACTTTAAAAAAGTTAATGTTTTATCGTATAATAACAATTATTACAAAATCATAAAAATATCCACGCAACATATCTATCAATCAATGTTGCATCTAGAAAAAAAACAAAACCCCACAATAAAATTGTACCAAAACCCCAAAAACCCCAACACGTCACTTCTAGTCAATACCTACCACATCCTAAACCTAGTAAAAGGAATAAAACTACCATTTGCACCGTTTACTGACGACACTGCCGTAAACGCCGGTTACACTTTAGTATTACGAAGCTCACTTTAACGCCATTGTGGTTTCCCCGCGTCCTCACACCTCCACTCCTTCAAATTACTTACTTATCCCCACAATGTTATTGTGGCACTGTGAGTACCCTGCGAATGTTATGTTTACATTTTTTTTTTCTTTCTACTATACAAATTGAGTCGTTGCTTTGAATTATGCGGTTGAACAGTTTCTTTATTAAAACAAACAATATACGCAGTTTAAATGAATACTAGTAGGGAAATATATCTAAATATAATAAATATATATTTTTTTAACGTTGGCTAGACAATTATAGCAGAGTACAATAGGTAGGTGTAAATTACTACGGTTTAAATATACTATAATTAATATAACAGAAATAATTACCGAGCAAAAGGGCACTGCTCAGTTATTTCTTATAGTGCATACTATTATACAGTAAATAATAGACCCGATAGGTTTATGTTGCAAATACGCTTAACTCACAAAGGGGTTGAGGGCTTCTTAGAAACGGTGACCCGCGCTCATAAAAATATGCAGTACTTATAAGGGTTCATAGTTGCCACGAAACCTTATGAAATGACACTAGTTCGTTAACCCCCAACGTAATAATTCAAAAGAGGAGGAAACGCCTACTTTTATTATTTGCAAAGTTGAGAAAGTCCAAGAATTAAAAAATACTGCAGTGTGATTCAGTCGCTTTATTATTAAAATAACAAATGCAAACCGAAACGATTCTTATTTTGTGGGACGCAGAGTTTACTTGATATGTTGATTCTTTTAAAATCAACTGACAGGAAGCCGATGCGAAGGTTTATTGGACCTCAACATCTTACATTTAACGAAGTGCATTTTTATTTTGTCGCCTTATAAAATGAAATCCTGATAACAATGTAAAATTTAATTTGCCGGATAATAAGCTGTTATAACTATAAAGAATATATTATATTGTAAAATAAATTATGTGTAATTAAACGCGACAGTTTGTAGGTTCGATTCCCATTCGATGAGATGAAACAAATACAAAGCGCGGCGTTAAGTTTTGCCACTCAATACGTTATGTCTCCAGAACTGGCAGGCAGGGGGAACCTAGTGTTAAGACCCTCCGTTCGATACTTTCCGCCGAATTTTTCGAGGCGTTGCGTGTTGAGTGGCGGAACTGAACACACGTTTCCGACCCTGCGCCATAACGGCCTCTCCTTATAGGTACTTTCTTATTAATTTTAAGTATAAAAAAAAATACTTTTATGTTATAAAGTTAATTAATCTACACAAGAGAGTGCTAAAACAATCAATGAGTAATTGTAACGATAACTTATCTTAACTAAACATAAGAAACGGGAAACCATATTAACTAAGGGATAATTCTTGTAAAATATCTTTAAACCGTATAACAATCTGAAACCGTTAAAAAGCTATTTCTATTTTAAAAATATTTAAAAGTTGGCATTATAATCGAATATATTATAACCTACTCAAGTCGTTGGGTGTAATGAGGTTTGATAAGTTTAACAATAACAAACAATGAATACTTAATTCCCTTTAATCAAATAAAAATAAACAGCTCGAGAAAAATAAAACGATTTAATATATACGAAGAGATAGAATAAAAAGAATTTTCCAGTTCCACAACCGCTATGAACAAAAGAGGCAGTTATATCAGTTAAAGGAGTCCTGCGGCCCGAGTACCGCTACCTACCTGACCTGTCACACTGTGCGGCGATAGTGCTCTTTAACTCATAAGCAAAATATGTATGTTATTTTTTACTGGATATAAATTGAGTAAATACAAAGGAAAAAAAGTTAATAATGCTACTTGCTAATTGGGTCATGCCAAAGATTATATAAATTAATTATTTGAAAAAAATCAGCCTAGGTTGCCAGGTTCCTTCTGCTTATGTAGACTATCTTAACACTAGTGTTAAGATAGTGGGTTCCCATTAAGACACTTCCGTTCTCCATTTTTCACAGACTTCTAGTAACAAATTAACAAACTTATTCAACATTATAATAATTGCGAGTATTGGTACATTGAAAACATTTCAATTAAGGGTTAACGCATGACTTAGTAGAATCCTATGAACCATGCAAGTGTCAAGAGCAAACATAATATTACTTATATTGTTAGCACGAAAAAAATTAACAAGATAATATATGTGTGCGGTTTCATAATTCATAGTGACTCGCTTCGGCCTTGTAATACTTGGAAGCAACGACGTCCGTTGAAGAATATACCTACCTAAAATTCTTATATTTGTTTGTATTTAATTTATCAAAATGGATTTTTTATGTAAATATGGTTACAGAGTTCAAATATATTTGTAAATTTTTAACGATTTGATTTTAGAAATTATATTACAATTTGATAGAATGTAATTAATAACAAGATAAAGGCTGTTGATATTACAGCGAAAATTAGAAGACTTAAATGTAGATCGGCATGGCACATACTGCGAGGTTAAGACAAGTGAAGTAAAAGAGTGGCTATGTGACCCAAGACCTTAAAAAAGATGAGATGATGATATCAGAAAATTAGCAGAAAATATGTGGCACAGTGGTTCACGAGAATGATTGAAAAGATTGAAAGAGGCCTTTGCCGACTGGCAGACGAATCTGCAGAAAACAAGCAAGAAATATTAAATCACTAAGATTTAAGACTATTATATATATGTTATATAGTTTCTTTAAGTTTGATTATGTCAAGAGTGTATTATAAAATCCAAATAAGAGGATATAATATACATCCATATTTTTATTACTTTGTTAAACCTTTCAAGCTGTTGAACTTAATCATCTATAAATGAACTAACTAATTATTAATGACATATTCACCGATCAACTAAAATCAACCACATAGGTATATTATAGATTCCGTGCTAAAATAAATAATGCAAGCTGACTGACTGACAGACAGTACGACAATGTGTTCGTTACGTAACGCTCATTATATAGAAACAATCAGCTTGATGGACGTAGGACGACACGCCCCGCTTTGAGCGTGACACCCTAATGACCATCCACTAATTAATAGGTACATTTCGTCCCTGAATTATTCATTGTTTTGCATATTGAACTCTGTTTGGTCTATAAATTGGTTTAAACGTCCAATTTGCGTCACCGTTTCTTCATATATTTGCATTCAATTGTGAAACATTTGACGTTAAGTACACATTAGGTACATCGTTATAATGTGAGCTATGTCGATATTGATGTACGAGCTCGATATTTTATTGGAACTAAAACAATAGTGGGTATTAGTTATGTTATAGTGTTATAAATCAAAATATAACAAGTAAAAAATCGCTTTTCGATCGGCAATAGTGCTAAACGAATCCACTCCTTTTGACCAACTAATAGGTAGAAAACATTCAATTCGACTAAGCTACATGATAGTTAAATATTTGTAAAAATATCAAGAGATATTAAGTCTAAATAGAGAAATTTCTGACTATCATGGCTATATTAAACGTAGAAGTTTGGTCATAATATATGTAACAAAGACCATTAAATTTGAACATCAAAACAAGTAATTTTAATGGATGACAGCGGAGTAATTATTATTTACTACCACCCTCCAGCCATTGCGAGCTCGATATCAAAATAGAATCACATTGTATTTATACGATTCTCAATACGTAACGACAGTTATATAATAACAATATTCAAAGTACACAATGTATTAAACAAATTAATTTAGCTCAATTCAATAATTATTACTCATAAGATATAATTCTCTTGAATTTACTAATTTGCCAATTCTAGTATAAAATGATAGAGAATTAGAAGGCCGCAAAAGAATAATTTATTATTTTCAGATTATTTGCTAATAGCTGCATGGAAGTTACAGTGAGAATGCCACGTAGAGAGAATAAATGAAAAAGATTTATGAAGCAAAAATTAATAGCAAGAATGGCAAAGGGGCAATCTCCGTTGACCTCCGAAAACACGGTATCAGATAATACTCGAGGAAGGACACATAAAAGTAATACGAAACCCGTTCCCATGGACCTTGTATGAAGAGGTAAACGACAATGGAGGAAGTGAAGGTATGTAGAGTCCGCAGCTTTCGGCGCTCTGTTGTCTCTGACTACCCTGATAGACATGAAATGTGAAGAAAAAAAAAGAACATTTCTTAATAAAGACGCAGGTGGAATATTTCCGGCTGGACGTGAGTTTGATTCCCACTGGAAGGAAGTTGAATTTTTTTTTAATTTTCGACAAACAGCGACGTAAATGTTTTTGAATGTGCAGAAAGTGTATAACAATTATCGAGGAGTTTTTAGAATAATTTATACAATATATGTGCAGCGAGGTGTTACATTGGAAAAGGACGGAATATCTCGATACTAATTTCATATTACTGTTACATATGCGATAAAGCGTAAACTTGAGAAAATATATTTTATATGTTTACAATCAAATATGTAGTAGATAGACATTTAACAAAAACATAGTATAGCATTATTCGAAATGTCAGTTATGTAAATACACAATCCAAATCCACAAAAAAATCCAATCAAAACCAATTTAAAGATCACTAAAAACCCTCATATCGGCGTAACGTGTGACGAATGTTGTGCAATTTGTACCGGCTCGTCGTCGAGCGCTCTCCACTAATTAATGGTGACGTTTATTGGTGCCAAACCGGTCTGTACATGCGGCCCGCACTCATTAAGAGGCGAGGACCGAGCTAGACAACTCCCAAACATCGTTAAAAGAGTCAGTCATTTACTGTAATGTGATGGACTTGGCTCGTTCGTATCATCTTATTTTTTTATAGCATCACACTGTATCCCGAACTCAGCAGGGTAGGCAAAGAGAGCCTAGTGCTAAGACACTATTGAACACAAAACCTCGAGGCAACGTCGCGCTTTTCCTCGATACGAGAAAAAAGAAATGATAAAATGAAATACTTCATTTCCTCGAGTTGGAATCGAACTCACAACCTATCGCTTTTCCAGTCGCACGCACACTTGTACCCGCTTGTATCCGCCACGACTGGCCTCAAATATCATCTTATTGACATTGTAATTGTACGGACGCGCCGCGAGGAAAGAACCAATTTGTGTATAATAAGGTTAAGCTTGCTTCAATACAGATGTTTTAAAATATTGTTATACGTGTTCTGATTAAAAATTTAGATTATATTTTTTTTAAAATGCCTATTTCTTTTTCAATAGTAACCATTTATTTCAATAATTTCTCTTTCTTTTCTCGTAAAAAAATGTTTTAAAATAATTACATACTGGAAGTAATTCAAAAGCTAAAAAAATGTCTTAAAATAATTACATACTGGAAGTATTCAAAAGCTAAAGGTGCTAATACTCGATTTATATATTAGCTCAAACCGTAACAATTATCTTGTTGTCGAAGATAAGTGGTCCCATTGGTTGGACTCTTCCCACCGGTTAAATCAGTATTCAGGTCGAGTCCGTAAACATATGCGGCCGCTAAATGTTTAATGCCCGAAAACGCACAAAACGATCGTCCCAATTACGTTTTACGAAACATGAGAATATTTATATTGCCTACAGTTTAAATTTAATTTTGTCGTCGTAAAATTACTTACAAGACAATTATATATTAAATAGGATAATTATCCATATCTAAATGAGGCCCGTTGTGGCGCAGTGACACAGAAGTGGCTGTAAACACGACGGTTGTGATTTCGATTATCACTTCACTCGATTAATTCTAAATGAATTATTATTATATGAGCCTCGAAAATTTGGCGAAAAATGTGGAACAGAGTGTCTTAACACTAGGTTCCCTCTGTCTGCTTGCTGCTTTTTATTATTGTAGAAAAAAAATACGAAAAACAACAAAAAAAATTACACAACAAACCTAGCACAAAAATAACATAGACACACCAGTTGCATCACAAGTAGGTATAATTCACAATTCACCTCAACTCCTCGAAAACCCATTGAATTCACTATCTAAAGGAGCTGTTCGCATGCGATATGGGCGCATTGTATATGGTGCCCATTCCATTCGGGCGTCGTCGGTAGTAGGAGATCTTACAATGGTCAATAAACAAAGGTGTACCTGGCACCTACACCTACTATATAGTGTAAGCCGGACCCTATCGGCACATCGAATTGGCGAAGCGTGTCGCGCCAACTGTCCCTGGACACATTTTATTGTGGCGTGTGGCGTGTTGACTTGTGTAACAGACGCCTGGTAAATTGTATGTAGATACAGCTTTAATATTATTGTATTTTAGCTGTGGACATTGAATTTCTATTGCATTGTGAGAAAACGTGGATTTACTTTGTTGTAAAATCAGCAAATTTGAAAAAAATATTTTAAGATCCACATTTAGAACACTTGTAGGTAGGCAGAGTATCTATTAGTAACGTACTAGTTTCTGTCTTTTACAAATTTTATAAAACACACACAACAAAAATAAATATGATGTCATCATAGTGCCGTTTTTCTATTTCTGCTCGCGATGATTAAGGATTCATTTTCACACTATGTGAAATGTTTATTTTCAAAACAATTTTCTTTGGCACCTATTAGCATGATTTCCGCTATCAAGCAAGCAATATCTTTATAATTAATTAGCTTAATAATATGCCGAAAGGAATAATCTCATCTCTATGTTGTCCCTTTCTACCTAGTTAGTATACACAATACAGCACGGTAAGTATGTAAAGATGATAAACTAAAAACACCGTTCAGGACAGGATAAAGCAATGATCCCAGATCATGGAACCAACGAGGAAAGACTATAGACAACAAACAAGAACAAAAAATATTACATTTTGTTTTCCAACTAAAAGTCGTTTTCTAACTAAATGAGATAGGTTTAATTAATTATATAAAAAAAAATATAAACTCAGTCAACGTATTCAATTTTTAATAGAACCAATTATAGACATTATATAAATTTGATGGAGTAAATCATATTGTTATATACACACAAATACGTTTCATATTCTGTCATTATAAAATACTTTTAACTTTTTAAAAATATAATATACTCATTTGAAATATAATAGCATACAACATCCTTCCCGTTATTATTTTAAACTAGGCTCATATCTGATCGTTACGTTCAACGAAACGTCCGTGCTATCAATATAGTTCTTAATACCAAGTCATAAGAGTTATAATACAGTTAAAACACGGCATCGTGGTCCACCGTATTCTACTTGCCCGTTGGCACTTTCACCTCACACTATGAGAAAGTTGCCATCAGTAGTTTAGAAATCCATTCAGCGTCTTTAAATACTTGTTTTGAGCTAGTTATATACAGATTTCGATGGAGAAATTTCTCTTATTTATTATACAATCATAAATTTAAGTGGTTGCTGTTTTAGCCATTCAAAGTTCATGAAGCATAATGTCCAACGATAAATCGATACAGTACATTTGTAGTATATTTAGAAAGTATTATGCTCCATTTGAATTTAAGCTTAGAAGAAATATTGTTGGAGCTATATCACGGGGAACAATCAAAACTGTTGACCTCGATCGATCTCCCTAAATGTCACTTGAAATTCATGTTGCCACGCGGAAACATCAGACCTTTAAGGCAACAATACAGACCGTTCGCAGATACCTATCATTGTAAAATTTAAGAGAGATCACGACCCGTACAATGCTAGAAAGAAAAATATAGGTATTATTTTCATTGAGGCGATTGTAGAGAGGCACATAAGGCATAGATTCCTTTGTCGTAAACAACGAAGTAATGGTCCATAAACGTCCAAGTATTCAAACGTGTGGCTGCGATGATATCGCCGACAGCGTCTGATCTACGACAGCCTCACGACTGTGCCTATATATCAAGACCAATCATTTTGGCAATACGTAATTTTGTAGTACAACACACTAAAATAAATATATATGAATTTATATGAATTGTTATAAGCCAGTTTTAAGATAATTTAATGTCACAGACATTAATAACTAGTAGAATCATATTAATATTATTATAATTAAATCAAATGAAAGAAAAATCAACGACCATTATGAATATCATTATGCTAATGTAAAATACTTTATTCCAAACATTCTTAAAATGTTTATATATACATATTTTAGTAATTACAATATTGGAATTTGGTACAACGGCCGTCTTGTTAATATGATCTCTCATGTTATAAATAAATAAGTAAGAATTCATTTTAAGTAATGCATTATTAAGCTTTTAAAATTTTAGATGAAAACACTTGTAATAAGGTTGAAAAGAAAAATATGAACCAATTCCGAACAAAAAAAAAATTCAAAAGAATGTTTGCAGATTCATTTTAAGCCTCGTGATCTGAATCTCAACTACACTCAAGTACTAAGTTGCGCTACGGAATTCTATCCATCAACGACAAGATGTAAAAGAGATACCGGTGAATCGATTCGATGTTGCTGAATCTGAAATCGAGATCTCGCCGAGTGCATTTCAAGACGAATGCTCGGAACAAAGAGGAATCGATGAGAGCGGGCGAGGGGGTGTCGGGGGCAGCGACCTCCCCCCGACGGCCGCGGCGCAATTTGTACATTTCAAGTGCACACAAAGGCAAGGCGAGGAGGTCGCAGCTTTGACAGAATTAACTTGTCCGTAGCAAGGGACTGTGCAAGCATCACCTTTATTGAATCGCACGGACGAACGAGACGGAATTTTAGTTGGATGCAAATTTGTATTGCATGCAACATAGCTGTTACACCGTTTGAAACTCGCTAGCTGTCAATAAAGACAAATTCACGAATAAACTTCTGTATGTCAAAGGTTTTACTATAAATTGAAATTTATGAGAATATTTCATGTTTACATTTTCACAGCAACACTTGTAAAACACAATACGAAAAATACACGCAATTATTTAACAATGATTAAAAGGGCCGTTTAAAGATGATAAAGAATGATGTAAAAAGTCGAAATCTAAAAAGGGGGTGCCAAACACGTTTCATGTAAGATTATCAAAGCAAACAGAATGCGTACGTTTTGCAAAGTGAGACCCACTGTAAACAAAGTGGGGCAAGCTATAACTACTCACTTGTTAGGCAATGGGTGTGCTCTGAATAACTATACGGAATGATGACGACGATGTTCTGTCGCCGAGATCTATCGCAGACATGTGTACAATATTGTTCTTTTATAACGTCGTCAAAGACGGATTGTATGTTTAGTGATATATGCATGTTAATTATCACATTATGGTAAACTTAATGGTAAACCGATTCCTATAATATATTTTGCAATTATGGCAAAATTACTTGTAATAAAAAGATATTAAAAGACTAGTTTGTATTTAAATAAAAGAAATTCGTAAAAAATAAAAAAGGAAGTTATGCAAAATAAAAATAATAGAAGATCAAAGATGAACAATGTATTGGTAGGTACTGTTTGTATAATGTTCGAGTACTGTTTGTAGGTAAACTTTTATGTTACATTTATTTTACAAGCACGGAAAAACCGCTGATTTAAAAAAACATATATCAATATTTATGCAAAAATGTTTTTTTTTTTGCCAAATGTGAAATAACACTATAACAGTGTTAATAAAGGTATACATATGTGGCGGTGGACTGTTTGAAGATATATAGGTATACATTCAATTGTAATATTTGTGGTAGAGCTGTACGTTTATTGGCACGTTATATGGCACAACAGGTAAGTTCTTATAATATTAAAATCTCATGCCCCAAATGTCCATCCACCTGTTCATATGACGACTTGACTAAGGCAACAGATACCGCAGTCAACGCGGCTAAATAATGGCAAAATATGATCTGAATTTTCCAAGCATTGACACGAAGAACTACAATGCTTTTAAAGGAGAGATGATTGCTATTAATCTATATAGAAATATAACGCAAAAACGCGAAGTAAACAGAAGCTACGTGATTCACGTCACGCATACAATAGTTACTATTTACAGATACAACATTTCGTAGCTTCAATACAATACAATTCTTTTATTCGTAGCTTTTAAGCATTTTGTAGCTCAAAAACACAATAGATGTAATTTTCAACCTATTCAGAAGAACGACTTGATCATCTCTGAGATTCAACCCAAAAACAATACCGAATGTTTGTCGTAAACGAACCAAAACGTGTTTACTTTCACATTGTAGGTACTTGCATTGTTCACATTACTTATATCCACAACTTGTTTCGATACTATCTCACTGAAATATCTCAAAAAAATGCATACGGCCATTAATTACCAGCTTTTGTCCAAGCGTATAAAAATAAACAACGAAAAAGTGATTGGCAGCCAAAAATGAAAAAAATACAATATTCAAAATGTTCACCAAGTGAAATGGTAATTGCTTTTCAAAAGGCGCTGTTAATTCGGACGAAGCGAATGTTTTTACCGACTGACGTCTTAAGCCTAGAAATAACGATAAGAAAAATATAGTCTGCCATTTCGCTATAAAGAGAAAGACATTGCATTTATTCTGGGCAAATTAACTTTAATTAGTATGTTATCTATTCAATTTCAGTTCATTTAAATTAATTCGTACAAATTTATATGATTGTTAGTTTTATAAATAGCTTTTAAAAATTAAAGTTTATCACACAGTGATAAACTGAAGAATGTTAAGAACAGGTTTTCATTGAGCAACATATCACCATGCATTAATCATAAAATCGTTGATTTAAAAAACACGAAAATAAATTTAGTATCAATGACGATATTACCATAATGATAGCTTTTTTTTTTTGGTTTAAATGATTACAAACAATAGTATTGGTCTCGGAGACATCATCGTTGCATCTACAAAAAGCGATATTATCTGTAACCGGCTCTGCCAAATGATTCCCATAACGGAAAAAGTAGCCCGACCGAACGAGCTAAATATGTAGTTATAAGGCAACATATTCGCATGTCTCTCTTAGGGTCCACTTTTTCTATCTCGTCAATTGGATGTTCAACAAACTGTCTCAAGTTATAGTCATCATTACTTATAGATTCTTTTCTTAGCAATAACGTTTAAGATATCCCATTCAACTTTAGCAAAAATAAGCTATTCTTGGTGCATTTATCGTGAACGCGAACCAACGCGAGAAATGCAGCGTTTTATTATTAATCTTGAAAAACATTTAAAACGTTGCCGACAAACTTAAAGCAGGTGAAGTAAATAAAACTCACCTTGGGGTCGAAACTAAATGCAGTCTCTGGTCTCAGTGGGCACGGCAGGCCGCACTTACAAGTGCCCGTCGTTTGCAAGTACTCCCGGAGCTGGGCGAGGTTACTCAACGCCGTTCCACTGGGGCTAGAAGAAAACGCGTCGATTTTAATTATAATATTTTTTAACTATTTTACATAACAATGTTATTTAATAAAACTGCTTTGTAAACATTTCAATTCATTCATTATTACATGCATAATACGTACAATTTGTGGTACATATTAGTCATTCTTATTCAATAACAATATAAATATTTTTTGCTATACGTGTTTTCCTATATTCGTAATAATGTTTTTATATTTAACTAAAGATATTAGGTAAAATAAGTATAATAATTAAAATATGCTGCTGTTGTATTGAAACCCATCGATATCTACAAAGCACTTGAGTATTGCAAAATTGAATAAAAACTTCAAAATGCAATCGACTGCAATTGAATCTAAATATCATCAGGACATAAATTAAACAAATGAATATTTTATTTAAAAAGATGCCAATACGTTTTCTTTGCCTATACCCATAATCACCCGTTTTATTGATTCATGACTATATTTGAACAAAGAAACCTTTCATATCACACATTCATGGACCAGAAATAATTGTAAAAAACAATAAACCTGACTGCATAATTTTATATTTTACCTTAAGTTTACATTATGGCAATTTACTTAAAGATGTTCGATTATTTTAGTTGCCAATGTTATTGGCATTGCAAAATGGCAGCATTTACTAATGCTCAATATTTATGTATGAGGGAGCTGATGATGGAAATGCAAGATTAGTGCGACGATTGCACATCACATCACATAGAGACATCACATTGAAACTTAAAGTATCTGAGTGGCAGAGACCTCTACACTAACCGTTCTAAAGTCCATTTTTTCTAAGTTCTAGCTTTTTTATGTTGGAATAATTATGCTCACGGTGGCTCATATTTTGAAAAATATATTTTGGTTATATCAAAATTTTCTACACAGGAAATTAATATTTTTTACAACAGCCATTAGTCTCACCACCATCACTCATCAGTGCATAATAAACAACTCTGCATAATTAACCTTCTTCTCGAATCTCTCCGTCTACTAGTGGAAACCGCATTAAAACCCATTACATTATTTAAAGTTACAAGAGCTCAACTAGTTTGGAGCGATTTTTTTACTATTAGATAAATATAGATGTCCTATTTAAGTACCATACATAGCAAAAAAACTCTTACATCACGCCAGTCTTCATCTCAAAACATGTTTTAAATGAGTCGATCGAATAAGAGAACAAAGATTACGTGCTCACATATTCCAACACTACATTCTTTTTTTGCGGACTTAGTGAAAATTGTGTAGCATTACATACCCAAGTACGATAAATATTTAAGAAGCATTTCTCCGTTCAAAATGTACGGGATAGTTTCGGATTGGAAAGTATTTTTCTGGATATTTGCACTTTAATAATATCTGGCCGTAACATTACTTTCACAAGCTATTCATATTAATTTGTTTTCTTGGTTCACAAGCATAAGATTAAATATGAGATACAAAAAAAAAGAAACAGGCAATAAAAGATGACAAAGTTACGTAACCATAAATATATAATGGGTTCGTTTATTATTAATATATATTTATGTAACAAAAACTTGTCATTTCTGTTGCAAGGATAATAAAGTGTAAATTATAAAGTTATTATATATTAAAGGATACCACTTACAAAAAGGAAGATAATAACTGACATTAGGCCGAACGAGCTTCTCGTTGCTGATTTAAAAAGGACGACTTATTTTATCATAATGGAACCTGACATTTTGTCCGATGCGATTTTATAACATTTACTTTTAAAAGTTGCATGAGTTTTTTACAAATCATGGTGACATATCATTACCATCTCATTATTATGAACTCGACTTGTTCATGATTCTAAATATAAATGATTGTCCTTACATTTTACCATTAAATCAGCTTCACGTTGTATTCCGCACACCGCAGTGTCTAGTATTAAGACACTCCGTTCCCCACTTTTCGCCGAAATCACCACCAGAGCGAAGAAATGAAAATATAAATAAACATTTAATTACGTTTTTAACCTCAACAAGCAATGCCTCCAGAATTCGGCAGAAACACTAGGTTCCCTTTGCCTACCCTGCTGTGTGCGGGATATAGCGTGAAGCTAAAAAAAAAAGATAAATGTAATTACTTCGAGTGGGGATCGAACCCACAACCAGTCGCGTCAACAACCACACACTCAAGCCCCTGCGCCACGACTGGCCTTGTTATTTTACGATTATTGAGATAAATTTAAGAGTTGCCTTCATTACGCTTACGGCAGATCACATTTAATATGGAATATTGGAGGTGGTTTCTAATTAATATAGTGTAAGCGGAGGGGTGAGAAGCAGTGACTCGTACAAGCGATTGAAAGCGTATTTGCTGAAAGGGAACGGCGCAAAGCTCCTAGTCAACCGTGTTGAGGTCCTGTGATCAACTGACTGCTGCCCGGTCACTCAATAACAGTTAATTGGTTTTCGAACCCTATTTGCCTTTATCTCTTGCATTTTTGACTTCATTATGTAAGCAATTTGTTTTCCTTTAGAGCGACTCGAGTATAAAGAAAAAACTTTTTAAATTGATATTAACGCTTTGATATTAAAGCTTAACGATGTACCTATCTTGACAATTTCTTTTGAAATGTACTTTTCAACTAATAAAATTATTTATTGTATTATAAAAATGTAGTACTCTCGAAGATATTTTGCAAATATACGAATAATACCATCTTTACTTAAAGCATAGATACAAAAACTTATTTCTTCGTATCCTCTATCATATCGCTATATCCTCTATCACAAACACTGCACATGATAACTCCGTGATTGTTCACGGTCTGCGACACTATAAAGCTGAGCCGCGACCACAAAAAAAAGATTTGTTTGCCATTTTTTTTTATTCTGTTTACTTTTTATTGCGGATTCGACCACTGCATGCGTGTTCGCGGTCGGTCCGCGTACCTGGTGAAATTTACTTTTTTGCATTTTTGGGGGAACTTGTAGGTACCTACCTTCCTACCTACCTACATAGACAGCTGCCGATAATAATTATTTAACACGCGAACCCTTTTACACCTTGCACGCGGCTATATCGCTTTGTTTCCGCCATAGGGTCAATTTATAAGTTTTAAAATACAAAATAACATATGATTAATGTGAAACGTGTTACACTGGATACTAAGTAAGCGTCAGTTCCATTAATACGACATTACCATAATCAATTTGCCAGTAGGTAGCCATGCATTTTAATTTACTAGCAGGGGAGAACTTTTGAGAAGGCGCCGTATCAATTTTGACATCAATTATTAGGTTTATTAACGGAGGCCGTCATGGCACAGCGCAGGGGCACAAACGTGCGACTGTGATCGCGACGGTTGTGGGGTCGATTCTAACTCGGGGAATTCATTACTATTTATTAGTTTCAAAGTGGGGAACGAAGTGTCTTAATACTAGGTTCCCTCTGCCTATCCTTTTGTATGCTTCATATAGCTTGAGGCAAATGACGGAGAAATAAAGAGAAAGATAAAACTAAAACATATAGGCGTCAATCACACGGCTTTCTCTTTTTTTTGAAGTTGGTTAATAAAAAGGAGCAATCTATGCGGGAACAAAAATTACGTATTTCACGTCGAAATTAAAATATGAAATCAAATCATAAATCATAGCCTATAATAAAAAAATGATAGGAGTAGCTAATATTAGTATAAGTTTATAATTTTCCAGAATATTTGCACATTTTCCTGTTCGCATAATTTCTCAGATATTAAACACGAATAAATGAACAATTGTAATCGATGATTCAAACTGATGATGGTTCCAAGTAAAACAAGAGTCGACAGAAACAAGAAATGCTTAAGCAATTACGAACATCTGTCGACCGGTGGCCTTGATGGATAGAACGATATTACAACCTAGACTATTTTAAGCGTTTTAATATGAAACATTTTGCTGTAATTGTATAAATTTTAAGTATCTACTTTAACAAAGTAAAAATAATAATAAATGGTCGTTTTATAAAATACCTTACACAGACGTATGAGCTATCCATTATTAACAGTGTAATAATATACTGGAATATTTTTTTTATTCCAGTTGCATTGAGATATCTTAAGGAGTATAGCTAATAAATACTTACATTCTTATTTTTAAGACTCATTAAAGGTAATACTTTGACGCCAGACATCCTTGTCAGCCTTATTTATCTATTCTCATTATTATTTTTTCCTTTACTTAACCTTATATATAATTACTCGTTATGTTGTACACAAATAGAATATTATACTATTTTTTATTGTTATCTTGATATTTATGTAAATTACTTTGATGTTATTATTAATAATGATTCAAGATTATTTACGAATTTATTAAGAGTTTTTTATTTTATAAATGAAGACTTTATAAGTGCCTTTAATACGGAACCCCTTTTCTGTACTAAATATGTATTTATATTACACAGATGGTGAGATATGAACAGGGTTCCCTCAAACATTATAATTTATTTAAATAATACATGTGATTTATAATATTGTAACATTCCCATAACAACAGATACAAAATAATTTAATAGATATTTCAATGAATTCATAATTGTTAACAAAATAAACTACAATTAGTTAGTATAATTCTAAACCAACATAAGACAAACCCCTTATTATTCGTATGTATTATAGCAAATTAGAACAACGACAGACAGACAAGACACAACAACCCATTTATACTTACATTTTGGTTTGATATTCACAGAGTTAATATCTGAATACGAGCAAGACGTACTAATAAAACGTTTAGTTTATTAATAGATTGATCTTGCTATTTGCATACCAATAGTGAATACATTACTTCGTTTCCTTGGAAAATTACTAGTTCAACACACATCTACTCTAGTATTAACATAAGATTAAGTTATAAACCGTTATTTTATTCTAATAATAGCAAACAACTGACCACCTGTTGGGGAGGCCACATGTAACCTCATAAATTGTGTATAACGTTGTTGCAACACTTCTCTAGGAGACTTGAAACTTTGGTTTGCGTAATCCGAAAAGAACGTGTGAAATATATTGAATATATTGAAATGATTCAATTAGTTTTATGTTGATATAATATTTTTCATATATAAAACTGTATGTTACATACATTAATTTAAAAAAGGAAATTAGTACTGACTGGTATTACGATACAAGTATATAAGAACAAAGCGGCTACATAAATATACATAAACTATAATAAAGAGATTCAATTGTGAGATAATGAACAATTAATTACAAATTTAAAGTAGAAACGATTATATACAGGGGAATACAATTACCATTATTAAACATTGTATAACTTTCTGGTGCTTATTTCGTCGTTTCATTAACAACAAACTCGTTCACTAACTATATATTTTTATTTATATCTAAATCTACAAATCTTTAATTCGCTCTATAATAAAATATCTTAGTTTCATCATCCTTCTTAGAAACACTACTGTTCAAAATACGAATAAAATGAACGATATTGTGTACCGTTAGTATGAAGCAAATAGAATACAACGTGGTTGTCATATAACAGACCTATGAAATGTGGAGCTGGCCCGGTGATTGATCTCATTTCCTTTGTGTTCTACGGGCGAGGCATAGTATAATGGTTGAAATACTTTGGCGCTAAGCCAACATCAACTGCACTCGGTAGGTACATTGACGAATCAAGATTCAGTTAAATCCATACAAAATTTGGATTTAAATTTAACAAGAGATTTGTATTGTTTCCAGAAATTACTTATAGACGTGTGAAAAGCTACAAAGTACGTTCTTGTTTGACATTTGAAGCAACATTACAGTTTTCTCTTTATCTATTATAGATATAATTTTAAATTTTAGATTAAAAACAAATTTCCAGTTGATGCAATAAACATCTGTTAGGCTAATATATAGAAACTTCAATCCTGTTAATATGGACAAAGTTATATTAAAAAAATACCATTTAAAACCACATTAGATGCGAATGTTTAAGACATTATTCACCCAAAAATAAGAAAACATAATATTCAAAATAAGCGTACAAAACAATCCAGAACGACGACGATTAAATTATTGGAAAACTGTCAACAGCATCACAGCTATTATTGCTAAACTCTCAAAACATCATCATTATGTAAAAGGGACCGTGACATAGTTGCTGATTGATATTCGCGGCGGATCTTTAGACACGGGCGAGGCCTTTGATGGGCTAACGTCCTTTATCGAACGACCCCGACCCATATCAAGACTCCCCTCGCATGAATAAATAAAAGCTCAATTTGTAGCTCGCGCCTGAGCGTACCATCGATATGACGTCACCGCTCTCAAATGGACCCCCCGATTGGACCAGCTCGGTACACTTGAAATATAAAGTTGAGGATTCTTCACTACAAAAAGGGTCGACGACTCGGTGTTTGGGCAGATCGTGTAAAATGTCGAACGAAAAGTTGGCCCCTCTTTAGTTTTCTTTATTGAATTGTGTTCGTTTAATTATATGTTTGGGGCTTTGTTCGCTGCTACAGTGACAGCAAATAATTAAAGTTAATTGAATATTATTAATTGTGCTTAGCTTTACTCTAAGTAATATCAAGTTAGTTTAAGATTTTACTATTTACTTTAGACGGTAATTGTATTAATTTATGAACTAAGATAATTACCTACTTGACTTCATAAATAATTCGGACATTTATACCGGAGGACTTACGTTTGATAACCATCTAGAACAGAAACATTCTGTAATAATTTTATGAATACATATACTTTTTTCAGCTTCACGCTGCATCCCCACATATAGCAGGCAAAAGGAACCTCGTGCTGAAATACTCCGCTCCCATTTAGATACTTCCTTTACCCAATTTCCGGTATGTAGGCTTTACGTGTTGATAGGTGGTCACCCAACACCACATTTTTCACAACTTCGCCTTGTTACCACAGAGAAGAAATTAAAAATATTAAATATTTTATTTACTCGAGTGAGATTCGAACCCACAACCTGCGCCATGACTAGTCTCAAAATTATTTAATCTGTATCTATGTACAACATGGAATTTACCCAGTTCCAAGTCAAACGCTCTTGTTCAACACTTAAAATATAATAATAAACAACAAAAGAATGCCTGCCAACTAAAAATGTAATACCATATAAGGAATAATAATTATCATTTTTTTTTAGTTAAAATGACCCGATCGGAACAATGATCGGTTACTTATCTCAAAGAGCCGATACCTTTTTAGGCCGTGAAATGTTTCAACATTTAAAGTAGCTTTTGGGAGGTCCATTTTTTGCTTCCTATACATAATGATCTCGTAAATCTTTACTTACGTTAAAAAATCATCATAAAAGGCACCGACCTCTTACAGTTGGTTAATAGTAAGTATATTAATAGGCACTTAGCTCAAGTATAAGTACAACTTACAAGTAAGTAATACCAGGGAATAAATGTATAAAAGGGCTTTCCTGATCCGATAAGGCAATGGTACCTACGGGGTATTTTCGCGACTAAGCACGTAATGTTTATATATGAATAATGGACTACATACATACATTTTTTTGCAGTTTCACACTGTTTCTAACAAACATCAGGTTAGAAAGAAGGAACCTAGTGTTAAGACATTACTTTCACCATTTTCCGCCAAATTCTGTGGGCTCCATTGCTCTACACACGGGCGGCGAAAATCAATATATTAAATATTTTACTGTCTCGAGTCGAATCGAACCCACAACCTGTGGCGTTTACAGTCAGTCACACGCTTGTCATTCTGCGCCACGACGGGCCTCAACTTTCTACCGTAACTGGACTTACATATATTTTCAAACTATACAAGTTTCTGTCATCTGAAACATGGACATTTATTAAGCTATGGGAGGAAATATGGGACCGGACGTATTTATATCCTAAAAACAATTTATCAACACTAATTAGAGAGTAGGCACAATCATACAACAACGATCAAACAACTAATGGAGGTACGATGTCGATGATACTAATCAATGATGATTTACTATAAATATATTTATATTGATAGGAAATAGAGATTACTATCAGCCATCAAGTGGCCCAAGTAACGTAAAAGCTACGAAAGCGGACGCCTAGTCGCGTGAGTGTCGTTAGTACCTAGTGTGATGTACATTTTATTGTTTGCTGTAGGTACAATGAGTCACTACGGGAAACCCTTTCGTGACTCAATACGCAATCGCAATATAATAATTAGGTACATTATTGATATATGTATGTTGTATTATCGCTTTCGCGGTAAGCACGCAACACTTACATTAACTTTCACAATTATACAACAAATTTTTACAGCTTCACAGGAAAGCAGAGAGAATTAGTGTTAAAATTTCCGTTCCCCATTATCCGCCAAACTCTTGAGGTTTTACGTGTTGAGTGGAGAAACTCAACGCCGCGCAAAGAAATGAAAATATAAATTTAAATAAATTTCATTTCTTCGTGTGGGGAATGAATCCACAACCTGTCGCGTTTCCATTCACACACTTGTGCCCAAGACTGACTGCATAATAATAATATTTCATAATAAAAAGCAAGGTTTAATTTATGGAGGATGTAAAAATATTAGGACATTTAGAATATACATCTTACAATACAAAAACCTTACATAACATAAGCGACATGTTGTTAAAATGAAACAATAGTGAAGGTAACAGCTCAGCAAGCCAGGATCATCATATAGATAACAAGAGTTGAGTCAAGCATAATGAGTATGGAGATAACCTCAATCGCGCTCTGGGAGAAACGTTGAGCAATGTGTCGCATCACTACAAGTTGTGAATAGTCTACCATATAGATTAATTATCAGGATTTTGGAGTTTCAATGGCAGTCGTCCTACCCATAAACTTTCTACATTTTCATATATAAAATTTTACATTACAACACAAAGCAAAGAAAACGGCGCTATCAAACACTTAGCTCATAAATCAACATTTAATATGTACACACGTTGGAAGTTAAGTAAAAAATCAATAAAAGAAGATTCGCATACAAAAACCTACCTATCTACCCACCTACCTACCTCCACCTCTACCTACTTATACTTTAAATAAAAAAAACACGCAATACAAAACAACAAAACCAATAACACCAATCTGGCCCGTCGATCGACACAGTGGAATTATTAAAAGTTCGCGTAGGTACACCTTAACGCTCCGCGTGACACTTTGTCTGATCTCGTCGTCGCTGTTAATATTTTATTGTTTTAAAACACAACGAGTCTCCTATTGACAAGCGGGTCTGTTTATTTTCCTTTTTTCATTCCGATTTTGCAAAGGCGCAGTTGGTACGCCTGAATGAATTTATGGTTAAAAAATCAATCAGCTTCACGTTGTATCCGCACATAGCAGGGTAGACAGAGGGATAGTGTTGAGATAGTCCGTTCCTCGTTTTCCACCGATTTCTGGAGGCACTGCGCGTTGAGTGGCGGAATACAACTTAAGTAAATATTTCATATCCTCGGGTGGCAATCGAACCCACACAACCAGTCACGTTTACAGTCACACACTTGTAGCCCTGTGCCACGACTGGCCTCAATTTATGGTTCATAGTTCAAACATCACTCAAAAGAGATTTCAAACATGTTTGCTTTACTGTGGTATCCATTTATACTGAAGTCCGTTTACAAAAAGTGCAAAATTGACTTCCGTCACCCGCAAAGTAAATATGAATATGAAAAAAATAATAATAGCTATCTGCAATGAACATAAAATGTAGAGACTTAAGTGTTAATTTTCTATACTCCCTGTCACTAAACGAATTTAAAAGGATATAGCAAATATAGACTATTATTATAAAGAAATTTATCAGTTTTTTTTCTATAACAACATAACTCACCTTACTACTGTATAATGTTAGGTAACGTTCAAGTCAAAGATTACTTATCCATTCTTAGCGGGACAAATTAAACATGTAAACGCGCGAGTTAACACTTTTTCAAATGAGCTTACGTTAAGCAAGCAACATGTGTATTGTACACAGGTTTAGCCTCATTACGTTACACCACTGCTTTAAACTGCTCAGAGACTTTCTATTATATATATATATATTTTTTTTCTTAGATATTTATGTCCAGCCCAGCGTGCGAATTTAAGCGCGATAGGTTTTGGGTTCGATCCGCGTGCGAAGAAATAAAATATTTAATATTTTCATTTTCCTCCTTTTGGTAATGAGGCAAATTAATTTTTGAAAGTAAGGAACGGAAGTGTTTTATTGAGAATGGAGTGTCTTACCACTAATTTCCCAGATTCCGTCTGCCTACCCTGCTGTATAGGTAGATATAAAAAAACAATGTATGTATGACATTATTGCGAAGAAGATAGGCAGAAGATAATTCACTTCATATATATATAAATAAGTCATGTCTGTGTTGAGTGGAGAAATGTATCAACGCGTAGCATACATTTCCGAACAGAGAAAACAATCATATTAAATCTAATGTCTCGACTACAAAATCTAAAATCAAATCTACAGCTTCAAAGCGACCATGACTCGTCAACCATACTGTACCTATCAACCCACCAACCACTTACTATGGCACATTGGCGTATAGTAATAGAATTATAATATATTCACATTCTACAATAGTATATCAGCTTGTAATGATAATAATATTCATGGAAACACGTTAAAGTAACACAATGTCAACGAATTAATTGATCAATTAAGCCAAGGCACAGAGTTTGTTTTATTAACAAAATCTTATATATAGAAAAACCAACCTATTTTCTTATTAAATACAAAACATTTTCGAATATACAACTACCTACAACCATACTTCGAACAAGTATTGGCACTTTTCGTGTCATCACAACATGCCAAGTTACAAGAGGGGGACAATAGAAACCGTGTTTCACACGACTGTACATCAGCACTGGAGGTGTCCCTAACACGTCTCTACGTAAAGGTTGACGTTGTCAATAAACAATTGATATGGCACCACAAATAAGGTATCCAATAGGGAGGGGAATATAATCCTATATCATTTGCTCTATTTACCAATTATCGTGTTACTTAACGTCACTACGCCCTACCGGTTTTGTGGGGAGGCATTGTTGAATAAAATAAACTAATATTAACCTATCATTGAATAACGCAAATTGTTTAAGCTGTACAAACAAGGAAAAATAAAACAAGTATATAGTAGTTAAAATCCATTGGTCTATCAGTATTTTAAACGAGCACTTTGAAATACACGTATAGTAAACTAAGAAAAGCCATTAAACCTCCACTAGACAAATTAGCATTATACGTCAGTAAAGTATCTACCTACAACTTTATGTATCTACAATATTATCAATACAAATCCTTATAAGTACAAAAACAAAGAAAAAACAACACTTCATATAATATAATTTCATCATCTCACATTCTATCATCATTGCCTACAAATGTTAGATTCGAAAAATGATTTTATACACAGTACGGACACTCAATTACGTGAAATATCAAATTGCTTGTAATAACCGCGCACCAGCACGGTTAATACGTACGTACCTAATAAACACGTCAGTTATCGTGGAGAAGGGTGAACGGCCTACAAGAGGCACACGAGCTGGGTACCTGCATTCACCGATTTGCTAATTATACTCTACGATAGAGCCGTACAAAATATAGAAATAAGTTTTCTTATTTATCTTAGCTGACACGCTTGAGTTGTTGTGAAATGCTATAAAATCTTATATTGCAAATAACTGATAAACTTAAAAATCATTTTATATTTCAACAGTTGAGTAGCTATATCCAAGTAATTCAATATTCAATCATAACTATAATTAAAGTAATATTTAATTAGTTTTTTAAGGTTCATGGTTTATCCCGTTAAGACACTGCCAAACGCTCCAGGCATTGCGTATTAAATAGCGGAGGTCAACGCCGCTGCCAGAACGAAAATATTTATTTCGTTAAATTCCAAATCACCTACACAATAGACACAATAAATAATATTATACGAATATATTATGTTGAACTATCAAAAGCGACAAGTTCTTTATTATTCACGATACGCGTTCGACTCAAGTAATTTAATTCAAGGCCAAAGCAGCGACATGTGTAAACAACTTAGCGCAGAAATTAAAATTCATTATGCGAAAGCCACATCTAGAACACACAAAATGTTGCAAGGCGGGTTTGCTCATCCGCACCTGCCCGACCCCGAGTCTTGGATACAATACGATACAACCCTTGAGTTTGCTTATTTTTAGTTCAGCACAATGTAAAAGCTGTTTGTTAGATTCACTAGAAGCCAGTAGTGGCGCAGGGGCACAAGCCGTGTAAATGTTAAAGCGATAGGTTGTGGGATCGATTCCCACTCGAGGAAATGAAATATTTCATATTTTCATCTCTTGGTCCTGGTGCCAAGGCAAAGCGCAGCGTTGAGTATGGCCACTTGACACGCAATGTCTACACAATTCGACGAAAAGTGGAGAGCGCAGTGCCTTAATCACTAGGGAGTCCAATGGTTACTGCCTATCCTACTCCCGTAGGATGTGAAACACAAGTGACAAAGTGAAACTTTAAAAAAAAACACTCATCAGCCTTGACTCATCCCTCTTAGCAACGTCTGTGGGAACGAATCGGGAGTACACGTTTCGTTTTGTTCTGTACGTCTGTATACCACGTGAGCACGCATCCGGCACACACACTGTGGCCTGACGCGACCATCGTCTGTTTATTTATCAAACCTTTGTTATAAGATACAAGATAAATGACGACTGCACACGCAGAGAGCTCCGTACAAATCTCTACTTAATGCTCTACTTAATGGCTTTTGTTTAGTATTAGAGCCGTTTCGATACTATCAACGACACTATCGGTTCAATCTGCAATAATGCCAGCTTAAACCCCTACCACAAACCTATACGATTGTCAATTAGTTGCACAATAGTAAATAATAGTAATCCCGTGCGCTTTCAACTGAAGCTATTGGATATGTGTTTGTTTGTGCGACTTTATGACGCGAAACAAGTTTTTTATAGTACCTAACTACAAACACACAGTTTATAAAGAAATAGATTATTAATAAATTCCTTTGAATAAGTAGCCTTTTGTGCCGTACAAAGCTGGACGCGTCCAATAGAAAGATTAATAACCATGCAATATTTCATATCTCTTATACAACTATAAAACGTTTCATTTTCACGCGCACAAATTGTACGGGCAAATTACGAAGAGGATTTAAGACTGCGTTGATGAGTTACGAGTGTTGTGACTGAGACTTGCATTTTATTAGGATTATAAAAAAATTGAGACCAGTCTTGGCGCAGGAGTGTGTGCGTGAGTGAGTGTAAGCGCGAACGGTGGTGGGTTCGATTCCCACTAGAAAAAATAATAATATTTTGTATTTTGTAATTACTTTAAAGTTCTAGAACTGAGCAAGTTCATGTTAACTATTGCAGTTTACTATTGCTAGTTCAACGTAGACGCTTAATGGGTCCGCTCCACTGGCGGTGGAAACCAGGGTTTAATGTTGCTTGGCGGAACTCTACACGCGTTTGTGCAAAAAATTATGCCTAATATTTTATAAAACAATAAAAAAAACAAAACGTTATGTAACAATACTAATAATAAAACTTATATCTAACAAATGTCACGGAACTTGTTCGACAACCAAAACAACTTTTTTATATTATGTACCTATACTTATTATAATATAATAAAAATGATTTAACTTTATAGTTAACTAGCGGACGCGCGCAGCTTCGCTTGCTTATTTAGGAGTGAATTCTGCTAAGCCATGTAACATGTGTTCAATGCAATATTTTTAAGAGTTTAAATTTCAAATTTTATAAACATCGGTAGCGATTTAAAGATTTTTCCATACGAACTTTCAACCCCTTATTGGTACCCTTAGGGGGTAAATTGTAAAAAACCGTGAAACACGTGTTCAATTAAATATTTTTAAGAGTCTGAATTTACAGTTTTATAAAAATCGGTGCAGATTTAAAAATGTTTTCATACAAACTTTCAATCCCTATTTCGCCCCTTTAGGGTTAACATTTTTCAAAATCCCTTCTTAGTGGATGTCCAGATTACAAAAGTAAACATCTGTCCAAATTTCACGTTTCTACGCACAGCGGTTACGGCTGTGCGTGCGTCTTACCTCAGTCAGTGAGGACAAGTCCTTTTATATATATATATATATATATATATATATATATATATATATATATATAGATATAGATATAGATATAGATATAGATATTAAAACAATCTTATAAAACAAGCAACAACCAGTCGAAGCTATTATATTATAACAAGATGTGAAAAAAGGTTATCAAATATATATTTTTTTCTCTAAAATAAAAACAACAGTTGGGTGTTGTGGTCCACCCAAATTTACTTTATAAAATGGAAAATAGATCAGAAAATGGACGATTACGATCTTTAATTCCTTCGTATCTTTTTTCTATTATATCTATGATAATATAAATTTGTTTAAAAGATAAATAAGTGAAAACGAAATTTTATTGAGCCATAAAAGTTTTCGTATACGAGAAAAAACCGATTTCTTAAAAAATATGTCTATATCAGCGTCTTCGAGGAGCCATAATGTGTCTATTGAAACCATTTATCTATAACGTTACCATTTAGATTTCACGCTTAAACGATTTTCGTTGGATATTTATAAAATTTAACTCAATTGTAAGACACGATATAAACTAAGTATCCCACTTAAACTTAACTTTATATCTTTTATACATTAGGTATTTAAATTTCAAAATTATTCATGTAAGTAATATATGAGGTACAATAGTGCAGTCGACAGCGAACACAACTGCTGTGGGTTCTATTTCAACTGAGAGAAATTAATTAATAGATATTATTTAATCGTTCTGGCAAAACAAAGCGTGGCGTTAAATTCAGCCACCGAACACAATCTCCAAAATTGTTTGAAAAGCGCGGAACGGCCTATCCTGCTATACGGGTAAATGCGTGAAAACCACGGGAAAACCTTGTAGAACAACTTCAATAATGAGCCATACGCTAATAATAATACACAATCAATTGTACGCTCCGAGGTGTTTAAACCTCGCATTAAAAATTACCGTTGTGTTTAAAAACTCGCAATATTTCCAATTAGCTGATCGAGGTATAGCCGAACGTCGTAATAGAGCTTGTATCGTTTATTTGTTAAGCCGAGTCTCAGAGTCCACGCGGCGTGGGTAGTGCCTCATTAAATGGGGGCAATAAAAAATCTTCGACTCGCTTACGTAACTCGTATTATTTCCGTGTCTGATACGAGTACCTACTTATATAAATCAGTCGTGGTAATCACAAGCGTAAACTCGAAAGGTTATGGGTTCGGTTCGCCCTCGAGGAAGTGAAATATTTATTATTTTCATTCTTTCTTCTGGTGCAATGCCTGCCAAATACGGCGGAAAGTGGGGAGCGGAGTTTCTTAACACTAGGCTTCCTCTGCCTTCCCCGCTTCATGCGGGATACAGCGTGAAGCTGAAAAAAATACCTACATATGCCAGTAAGATCTTCAAACTGTTATTTTAGACGAACCGAGTTCCTAAAACAAGATTATAAATTATCGTAATAGTAATTACACTATAAATGTTTTACGACTGGATATGCGCCGATTTATTGTTCTTTTTATGAATTTCAGCTGTAAGAAATCGTTTGGTATTTAACGGCTCATAGAGTAATCTGTAGTAGGTACACGATAATCTAAAGACAATAAAATCGAAGAGAAGTGAGAATAATATTTTTAAAACAATAAAATCGTAAGCATTTTATTTAATAGATATTATAAGAGAAGATGCCTCGGGAATTCGGCAGAAAGCGTGTCTTAACACTAGGTTCCCTTTCCTGCTATGTGCGGGATACAGTGATACGCTAAAAAAAATGCAATAATTCTTCAATTAACATTTAAAAAATGTATTTACAAAACGCAATTTTTTTTATTTTGCGAAATAAATAATTAAATCAATAGTTTAAATTCAGTAACGTTTTTAAAAATTAAAAGTATAACTAATGCACAAGACCTTGAAAGTACTCTGTATATTAATGTCCGTTCACAATTGCGTTGTTAACCTTGAGCATTTTTTTTTATTTTATAAAACTACCTACATTATTATGATTTTGTTTGAATAGAATTGAATAGGAAATAAATATTTCTAGGTTAATGCATAATTTATTAGTTAACGCAATTTTACTTAAATTTATTGAAATAAACTTTAAAAAAATGTACTTAAGTATATCTAGTTTTTGTACACATTTTTTTCTAATAGGTATTTTTTTATGTTTTATCAAAAATAATGTTAAGAAAGTCAACGCATCTGAACTTAAAAAAAATATGGAAAAATTGTATTTTGATTGACATATTCGTAGATGTTTTAAAAACATACTGTTAAAGCAACGATTTTCCTTTAAAATTAATTATTTAGATAAAATACATCAAATCTGAAACATCCGCACAGAATAGAGCTAACAAAGCTATACCAATAATGCAGCATATCAAATTCATACACTACAGACGTACTCAACGTCAGTATAATGTATAGCGCAATTAAACGATCATTTGTATGCGCAAAACATTAGATAATACTAGATAAACCAAGCTGTTGACCGAATTTCAAATCCTTCCGTGACTTAAGAGATAATTAGGTAAATACAATTTATGTATATAAACAATAATAATTAATATTCCAACCTTGGGTTAATCAGTGGATGTAGATGTAGATGTAGACGGCCATCAATTTATCTTATACGACATGAGATCAGATATCTAAAAACGGTGACTAGTATAACTTTGGTTCCGTCTAAATTAATTAATTCAATGTCCATCGTTGAAACCGATGGAACCGGAACGTTGGAACGAAGTATAACGAATTCAATAAAATCTAAAGTGCTCCCGCAATGAGCATAGTTGGTCAAATATAGAAGAAATGCATTAATCAATGAAATTTTTAAAAAAAACTAGCAATTTTTATTTTGGATTTGGACAATACAACCTTAAGTAATATGAATTTTCTTTTAAAGGAATCATTATTTAAATAATTGAAACTTGACAACCTCAAGTATTAAATGATTACGTCCGAAAATGAACAAAAAGAATTCACACAAAGTATGCTAAAGTTTATGGGCTTTGTTTTATTTTCATGATATTGTATTACACAATAGCCATTCATCAGAAGCTGGGACCGTAAATCGCAAATTAGGAACATTGTAAAGTTTTACTGACTTCTAACGACCTCAGGTAAGGCTCATATTTCTTGAAAGAATACAATAGACAAAAAATAAAGATTACTTTCAAAAAATTCTGTTACCATAATTTATGATTTTTCAATTTCAACTCTGTTGACGTTGAAATGTTGACGAGCCGAATTATTTTCTGTAGTTTCTATATGAATTCATTTAATTTTACTCTTGCAAGAAATACATAAATACTAATGTAGAATCCATAGATTAAAAAAAGACGTAGATAAAAAAATCAACAATTGCCTAGTCCTTGCAAAAACAAAGAACTTTGAAAAAGTTCACACGGCGGGTGGCGAGTAGCGACAAACGCGATGAAATTACGAATGCAACCCATTGTGGCGTTTGTAAAGAAAGTTGGAACGAATTGTAAATCGGATCAGAACGTCGAGTGACGCCCATCGAATACGTCGAAACAATCGATATCCCGTGTGGTTATTGAATGCCGACCATCCCGATTGTGTCGTCACAAAAGACGCAAAAATTCCATAGAGCTTAATAAATCCTACGTTCAAAAGGAGCGATCTTTGTTTATTATTCACAGAGCATAAATCAATTGTGCAATAGAAGTCAATAAGAGAAAAGATAATTTTAAAGAATGCCTGACAGTCAAACAGCTGTTGGACTGACCATGTGATCTATAAGATGGACCAACCAAGCAACAAAAAGTTAAATTTTAGTATTTAATACTATTTGGTAATATAATGCAGTCCTTTTGAAGATTACTTCTTCCTAAATCTTAAGCTTTTCTAAAATAACCCATTATTTATTACTATGACAAGTTAACACTCTCATTCCCGTTTATATTTACATACAGCCATTAAATCCCGCCCAAGATGCATGAGTAACAGTATTGTTCGACACAGAATAATGCTGCCAATGACAGATAAGACCAGTGTAATAAGCACAGCGACCTACAATGGAATCTAAGAGCGCCCCATGCGCGACGTCGCCTCTAATTTAAATAAAACGATAATATATCTAACAATGGCTATTACTACAAGCGGTCCACACATATTATCATTTAAACAATGAAGATGGCAGCAATCAGGCCCGATTTGATTTTCCAAACAACCGCACAAAATAAACCCACGCGAAAATAGTGGGAGGATAATCTGTTCAAATTAGAGAGTTCCTGTTGCTGGGAAATTGTCGGTAGAGTGTTTGTGTGAATGCAGTTTCTCCTGGTGTATGAAGAAGCAAAGTTTTAAATGATTCTATTCGGCAAATAAAGTCGCCAACATAGCAAGAGTCTGTACATCTTGAGCAAAAAACTGAACTTGTTGATTATTGCTTACAATTTATAAGCGTAAACGATTAAAAATATCCTCCAATAAGAAATGTTTAATATGTCATGCACTCAATTAATACACGTATATGTAATTAAATTTGAATTACTCTACGTTCACTTATATAGATTAGACAAAAATATCACAAAAACGGAAGCAAAAATAGAAATTGTCTACACAACAGACAACACTATCAAAACAAGCTCAAGAGGAATTTTTAACATCATCTATTTGGCCATAAACGCGACCATAAAAATTATATAGCCATAAAAATAATTTTATATAACCAATATAACGTATGGCAGCAGAGCATAGAGAATGACTCTCGTCACTTACACCAGCGCCCGCGTCCGCACAGCTGCCCGACTGGTTTGTCCACTTGTGCCGGATTGATTTAACGTAAACGCACGATCCAGCCTCGCTCCTCTGTATACCGTCCTGGTGCTTCATTATCGATTTATAATCTTCAATATCATCAATTAATTTTATTGGAGTCTTTAGAGAAATAGATTCTATTAATTTATGTTCGTTGCCATTAACATTTTTATCTAATGTACATATTGAGGTGTTTCATATTTGAATTTAAAATTAGCTAATAAAATAGCCATAAGCTATAAATTCCATACTAATTGTGAATGGTATAATTACGCAGACACTTTAGTCACACGTCTTAGAAAAGTCCTTGCTAATGCGATATGTTTATTAATACCAAGGTTGAATCAAAGATACTCGCGATAAACGTTTTAAAGTCTGTTTATTCATGAAATGTGTAATAAAATTCTAAATAGCTCGGAAATGTGGCAACGGTCTTGTTTTTGGTATTTGGTTTTCTTAATTTACCATCACCTACATTTTATGGAGTAGACAAAAAAATCTTAAAATAAATAAAATAAAAATATTTGATTTCCCCGAGTGGGAATCGAACCCACAACTAACACGATTACAGTGGCACGCCTATGCCCCTGCGCCACGACGGCCTCAAAAGTATATAAAATATCTTTAATATTATTAATAACAGTAATCATATTTTTTATAATAATAAATTCAAACAAACAGTTACAGATGCAAATGTACATCGCTATGTTTATTTAAACATAATTGCATATCAGGTTACCACCCAACATGCAATGGAAAAAAATAATTAGTTATTTGCCTACAGCCATTCAGACTTTACTATAAAATGCAAGAACAACAAACATATAAGGAAAATTTAATATAAAATATGGTTAAAAGTCAACGGTTGTGGTGCAATGACAAAGATATTTTCTATAGATTGTGGTGCAGGACAGTTTGACTTTAAGTAGGATGGTTATAGGTTCTATCCTCCCTTGGGGTAATCAATTGTACTCATTACCCACTTTAGTTTATAAGGTGTGGCATTAAATGCTGCCACTCAACAGACAATGTCTCAAAAATTAGGTGCTATGTGGAGATTTTTTTCGGATATCTCAAGGCTTATTTTTGCTGAGAAGACTTTGTACAAATTAAATATAAGTTTACAAATATAGTATAAAAAAATCTAGGAAATAAAAAAATTCTAGGTGTAATAATTGTAAAATATGTAATGTCAGAGTGGGTAGAGGGATCTCATAAATGTGCCCATCTGTGACAAGGACTAGGGAGGGCTCAAAAAGCCAAGAAAATTGTAAGACATAAGTCACAGATGACTCCTTAGGTTAAAACAAAAATTATTGAAAAATTTGCTAATTTTTTTAACCTTTGCACTGTGTGAGACACTGTTAGACAGGTTGGCAGAGACAACCTATTATCAAGTCAATCCAACCACACCAGATCAGTTTTAAAAGTATATCGCACCTTTAGAATTATAGTGACCTAATCCAAAATTGTCAAGTTTTGGGAAACATTGATTAAAGATTTGTACAATTACGTTTTTGTACAAAAATTAGGCTTACAAAATGATTTTAGGTGATACAGTAGTAAATGTTTTTTAAATTAATTCTTGATTTATTTATCTTTGATAAATGTGTCTCTTTATTTCTAAATACTTGGTCATAATTTTGTATTTATCATTAATATGTCAGTTTATTAGTAAATTTCAAAATATTTTTAGGGTTTCGGTTAATATAAAACTATAAAAGATAATAAAAAAGGTTTATTACAAAGTAAACTTCTTAAATTATATCTGTCCAGAAAAAAATAAAATAATCATAGGTCTTTATTTATTAAGTCTACATCACAGGTTTTAAAGTAAATTAAATTAATGCTGCTAACATAACTTCTAGCCTTTATATCTGTTTACAATAATATCACAATGTTAATCAAATTTAATAATTAATAAAATATTAGGTAAGTCCTCATTATTGAGTCTTAACTAAACTAGAAATAATGTAAAATGAAAATAAACTCTTAAAATTCTTAATAAAGTGTAATTAAATGATAGAATTATAAAAATCTGCGTAATAGCTAGGAATAATTTTTTTGTTAATTAGCTCACGTAAATCAGTTTTCTTACGTTCACTTATTTCTAATCAGTCCATTGATTTGAATTCTCTAAATAGTTACTTTTCTACTTCTCCCGTGCGTATAGTCAAATCCAATAAAACTTTATGTCTTCGAAAACCGGCTCAGGCCACCAAGCCTAACTGTGCCTTTTGCCTTCCATGAAATGACAGAAGAAAAATTGACAGTAAAAAAAAATTGATAGTAAAATTGGCAGAAGATAGTAACTGGTGTACCTCAAGGCGGCGTACTCTCTCCTCTGCTCTTTTCAATTTTTACAAATGAAATTACCAAATTATTGTTAATACCATATCTACGCTGACGATTTACAGCTATATAGACACGTCACTCTTGAAGACTTGAATACTGCAATTCTGAACATCAATTCTGATCTCGCTCATATTTGCGCTATATCGCTCATTTTAACACCTTGCCTTGCATTAAATTAAACGAGACAATAGTAACGTTGTCGGATTAGGAAAGAAATTTGGGTCTCATAATGGATGCGAACATTAATATAATCAGTAAACGCATACATTACTCTCTGCACTCTCTTAAACGTCTTCAAAAATTTTTACCCATTCACACTAAAACCCTTCTTGCTCAATCTTATCTTCTGCCACTGCTAGATTACGCTGATGTTTGTTATCCTGATGATAATGTAGAGGCTCTCGACAAACTTGACCGACTTCGAATATGTGTATTCGTTTTATCTTCGGCTTACGCAAATTTGACCACGTGTCTGATTTCCGTTGGCAACTGAATTGGCTTTCCTGTGCGTTTACGCCGTAACCTGCACATTTTCACTATTCTTTTTAACATTTTACAGCCATCCTCTCCTCCTTATTTAAGGAAGCGTTTTCAATTGACACTTCCAAGTGAAAGACCTGTACACTCATGTGTAACTCTAAGAAAGCNTTACAAATGAAATTACCAAATTATTGTTAATACCATATCTACGCTGACGATTTACAGCTATATAGACACGTCACTCTTGAAGACTTGAATACTGCAATTCTGAACATCAATTCTGATCTCGCTCATATTTGCGCTATATCGCTCATTTTAACACCTTGCCTTGCATTAAATTTAACGAGACAATAGTAACGTTGTCGGATTAGGCAAGAAATTTGGGTCTCATAATGGATGCGAACATTAATATAATCAGTAAACGCATACATTACTCTCTGCACTCTCTTAAACGTCTTCAAAAAATATTACCCATTCACACTAAAACCATTCTTGCTCAATCTTATCTTCTGCCACTGCTAGATTACGCTGATGCTTGTTATCCTGATGATAATGTAGAGGCTCTCGACAAACTTGACCGGCTTCGAATATGTGTATTCGTTTTATCTTCGGCTTACGCAAATTTGACCACGTGTCTGATCCGTTGGCAACTGAATTGGTTTTCCTGTGCGTTTACGCCGTAACCTGCACATTTTCACTATTCTTTTTAACATTTTACAGCCATCCTCTCCTCCTTATTTAAGGAAGTGTTTTCAATTGACACTTCCAAGTGAAAGACCTGTACACTCATGTGTAACTCTAAGAAAGCTTGAGTACTCTATATATAATACCTCTTTCTATGAAACATCCTTCACAGTTCAAGCAGTGAGCTTATGGAACTCACTACCTAACTCTATACTGTCGGGCAATCCGTCTCTAAATACTTTTACATTTTCTTAATCTCAATTAGCATCTTTAGTAGTCGCTTTGTCTTTTTCTTTAATAATTTTCTTTTTCTGTTTCAACTCTTTTATATCATTGTATATATTTATATGTTTGTATAAGTATATTAATGTAGGTATAGTAATATTGATTAACATTATGTATATTTGTATGTAGGTTTATTATTATTATTAACATAATATTAAAATACCGCACCCGAATCATTTCTTTTAACATCTCTACATTCAAGGATTTCTGGTAGAGATACATATTAGAGATATATTTTTTAATTTATTTATTTATGCTTTAGTTTCTCATATTAACTACAATAAATTCTTTTTCATTGTATGAAGTTTTTCACAAAAACAGTATTGGATGAATAAACAAAAAAAAAGTTTTTCTCTAAAATGTAATCAGCATGTCTTTTCATTTTGAACTTTTATTTTCTCCTAATTTAATACTGGTGGCTGACAATCTGAAAAATTATGTAAAAATCACTAGACTCATTGTGTCATAATTTAAAAGAATATAATAATAATTCAATCCTCAATAAATTTAAAAGATATTCATTAATTTTATTATTAAAGAGACCTTGTTAGAAATAGGTCTTCAATAATAACCGTTTTTCATTCAAACAGTGTATCAATGAAAAAAAAGTCTGGGCTAACAGACGACATTTTAGTATTATAACGACTCAACTAGCAATAAGGTCTTTATTTAATTAAAAATTATGACTTGACTTACCTTTATATTTGATTCTGCACCGGTCTTTTTCGTATAATGTCCATGTAAAGCTAAATACTTGACGACTAACTCAGGATACTCGCGACACATTACTGCTTGCGTCACTCTAAAGCTAAACAAACGCGGTAATTGGAGGAAAGTGAAAGAGACCTAAGTATTCGTTTTGTAGCCTTTTAAGAAGCCTTTTAAGAAGAAAACCATCTATATTTTATTCAGAGTCGATAAAGATTGTTATTTATGGTTTCTTGGATTAGGTCACTATAATTCTAAAGGTAAAATTAAATTAAAGGTATAAATATGTTTTAAAATATTGAAAATGGATGACTTAAACAATTCAACAAAGATTTATATTTATATATAAAATATTTATATATATATAAATTTTGTTGTACATACATACTTTTAATGTAATTATTTATCAAAATATATTTCTGAAACTAATGTGAGTTTTTTATTTGGTAGATATAATCTAACTGAAAATAGTGTAGAATACAGTCAATGTATTCAAATTTCTTGTTAGACAGCCGTATTTTGCCTAATGCCAATTAAATTCTTATAAGAGATGTTAGGTGATTATAATTGTTGAGTATTTTGTACTGAATCTTTCAATCTTTATTGTAATATTTCATCATATAAAACATTACAGTAAAGATTAAACAAAACAAAATTTTAAATTAAATTCTGAGTAATTTAATTAAAATAAGTTATTAAAACAAAAATTATGTAAAAATAAGCAAAAAATGATATGGAGGCCTGGAGGCCAGCTGTAGAACAGCACTATAGCATCAGGCTGTACACAGGCAGGTGGTTTAGGATTCAATTCCCACCAAGACAAACTATTGCATTGAATTTTAACAATCAAAATACTATATCTAAAATTTTTAGGGCATGGTGAAGGGAGTGGAATAACACTAGGTTCCCTCTGCTTGCCCTTCTACATATGGAACACAGGAGAGGCTAAAAAAATACATACCTGACATAGAGTACTGAAGACCCGCTCACTATTCTCCTCCAACCAAGTGGCACAGTGATAGTTTGTGGAAATTCACTTTGCACTCTTAAGTCAGAAGTTTCCTGCGGCAAAACAGTTGACGGCAGAACCGCCAGCACCACACCGTCAGCTGTCCTGACAAGTTGAGGCGCTTCACCCTCACTAACTATTGATCTCACACCAATCTGTTGATTAAGTATATTCAAACCTTGATTCACAATTGACTGGTGCGACACACTTTGTTCTAACAACTGGTAGTTCACAAATTTTCCCACTGACACAGAATCATTGGCCTCCTCACTTTGCACCGTACTATCAAATTGATTCTGATTGTGTACTGGTAACGGCATATTATCTGACGGACATCTCGCTGGATACCCCAACTCGGACTGCAACGGCACCCTGACATATGAATCTATGTTGGTCCACTCAGCATTATCAGAGTCCCCCTTGGACACCTGCCTGTCGTTCTTGCCGTCCTCACTCCTCAAGTTTTCCTTGACGTAACTCTGCGGGAAGTATTCCTCTCTGGCATTCTCCTCGGAGTCCTGGAAGTGCTTGTAGTAGACAGGGGTGACTGGGGCGGTGCGCTCGTGGTCGTGCCGGTAGAGTGGCAGCTGCTGCACGTTGTCGTAGAGGTCAAGCGGTCGGTCGTGCGGCGGGTCGGAGCCCGCGGCCGCCTCTAGCTGGCGGGCCTCGGCCACGTAGAGCAGCACGCGCGGCGCGCCGGCCACGCCCGCTCGCGGCGCGGCCACACTCGCGGGCTTGGACATCTCGCACGAACATCACACGCCGCGCAAGCCTGCTGACCCAGGCCCTGATATAGCGCGACTCCACGATGACACGCGACTCCACCTCGCATCGCTTGCCGCTCGGTCATCGCTCGGTGCTCTCGTCCAGGACCGCTGCACCATCCTCGGTTCGCTTTTTGTGTATCGATGTCATCAATTTACTCTTTATTACTTTATGGCGGGCACGAAGAATAGCTCCTAATAGTTTTATGGCGGAGCCTTTTTCGGCCCCATTGTATACTATAATAGGTCATAAAATGTTCAGAAATCAATCAACACTACCGAATTTTAATTTCTCGACTTAGAATCCATATTGACACTTCAAAATGTAAAAAGGTCACAGAATAAAAAATATCTTCTTCATCTTTAACGTGAGAGAAGATTCACTAACTTTATAATATTCCTTTAGTCTTTTGTTTTTACTATTGTAGCACAAATTATTGTTTTTCATGAACACTGCAAACACAAAAAAATATCTCGCACTCGCAATGCGATGCCATCAAAGTGAAACACTATGAAGAACAACGAATGAAATCACCCCGACTATGATATACGGCTAACAGATAAAGGTAGTTAAAACTATTTCTTTTGAGTGTTCCTGTACAAGCTTTACGATCAGTTGGGTTATAATAAACTTATGGCTACCTCGTACAAATAAAACGACCAATAAAATTCTCTAAATATTGTTGCTGTCGTGTATGTGATTGGTTAAATTTACTGTTTCAAGTTTAAGTACTGGCTATAGTGAAACTACCCGAAAGAGTAAAAGAGATAAAAAACAAAAAAGTGTTTTGCGTTGTCTGACGGCTACAATACGAACTAAATTGTGTAATGGACTGCTTTACCGACATTTCAAAGCTAAGTTTACATTTTGAAATTTTTACATCTTGGTTGACATTATCGTTGCTTGTTACAAAAATATTTGTTCTTATTCAAATATTATTTTGAAATAATTTATAAATATTTATTTATCTCGATTTTAACATTAAAAAATAATTGAGCAATCAATTGATTGAAATTTAAACTTTGTATTCAATAGTTTCTATACAGTATATTTTTATATTAATTAATATTTATTAATTAATCGATAAATCTTAAAAATAACCCTTTTATCATTAAATTTAACAATTCTCATAACAGTGGTATAATAATAGGGATATATTTTTTCTTTTTTTTTTCTTCCTGCTTCATGCTGTATCCCGTTGCAGGGTAGGAAGAGGGAGCCTAGTATTAAAATTTCACTCCCCATTTTATACCAAATTCTAGAGGCATATTTGTAAATGTGTATTTGTAAATCTGTTAGTTCGAGTGTTTTATGATTTAATAGCAATTAACGTTAGTGGTAGTTGCAGATTGCATGGCTCGATTAGTTTGAAACCTACATTAGTATGTTCCTAACTTTATAATATTTTTGAATGGGAACATTGTCTAATAATATGTCAAAATGACAAATGTCGATGTGAATTTCACGTTTCACACGATGTGACTATGTTATTGTTAGTAAAATATAAATAAGGTTACTTTATAGCCTTTGTGCCAAGAATTGAATTAAAACTGGATTAAGTAACTCGAAAAGTGTCATACATTAGTGCATTTATAAACAAATTTAAAATTTCACAATGAAACGCAACATTTCACAGATAGATGAAAATGAGGAGAGGTAATATTTGTTTCTTACACTGTTCAGGTTATAGTATTCAGGTAAATTATACCTATATAAATTATATGTTCTGTATATTGTGGTTCTTTAATTATGACGTTCCGAAAAGGTGTGTGGATAAGATCACGCCTTTTGACATTAGAGTTACAATTTTATAAATACGCATCTGACAATAATAAACCTGATTTATGTATAAGTAAATCCTGATACTATAGCTTAATAATATTAATTTAAACTTTTATTTTATTTCAGATTATCATCTTTGTTGTTTAACAAATCGAAAAAGTTTGCCGAAAATCTATCAACATCTATAAAAAAAGAAAATGAATTGGAATTAAAACCTGCTTGGTTTGATGAGGATGACAACCAACTTAGTTCAGAAATTATACCTGTTGTTAAGAGTAAAGAGTGTTACACACAGAAATTAAAACAAAAATATGAAACATTAATAGGAACTCCTGGTTGGGCTAAAGTATTCAAGACGAAAGAAGAAGATGATAAAATTCTGCGAACAGTGGGCCATTTAGACAAACCAAAGTCTTCAACTCTCAAAAAGAATGTACTTGAAATAAAATCATTTCCAAAAGTAAATTCTCAGACTGGAAATGAAGGTCCTATCATCAATTCAGTTGTGTTTCATCCTAAAATGAGTGTAGTACTGGTTGGTGGCCAGTCAGGCATTGTATCATTATTTTCAGTTGGTGGTGATGTCAATGAGAAACTTCATAATTTTAAATTAAAGAAATGGCGCATCAATACTGCACATTTTATGCCAAATGGAACAGAAGCATACATTGCTTCTAAATTTAATCACAGCTATTGTGTTTATGATCTTGTCAAGGCTCAACCAAAATTAATACAATTACCTAAAATTGTTAAAAGGCCGATTATCTTTAAAGTATCATTTGATGGGAAGCTGATAGCTACTAGTGATGGGTTTGATGAAGTTTTTATAATCTGCTCCAAATCAAAAGAGTTGTTAAAATCACTAAAGCACAGTACAAATGTTGTGTCAGTCACATTTAGCCATGACTCTGAGAAATTATATAGTTATGGTATACAAGGAGAGGTTACTGTATGGGACCTATCTATGTATAGATCTATTAAGAAGTTTTATGACAATGGATGTGTGACAGCGTCTTGTATATCTATGAGCAGTTGTGGACAACTTTTAGCAACTGGAAGTGGTGAAGGCATTGTCAATATATATGAAACCCACAATTTGAATACAGGTGAACCTTTACCCCTGAAGACCATATCAAATTTGACCACTAAAATAACTAATCTTAGTTTTAATTCCAGCACAGAAATTTTATCCATATCATCTGGATTTTATCCTAATGCAGTAAAACTTGTTCATATTCCATCATATCATGTATTTAACAATTTTCCGCAGCAAAATTTGCATCAAGTTGAAACTGTTAGCTTTTCACCTAACAGTGGTTATATGGCTCTTGGTAACAATAAGGGTTGTGCCTATCTATATAGGTTAAAGCATTTTAAGAATTATTAGTTGACAATAAAACGTTTCATCATCTTTTGGTTTATTTATTCCTATTATTTTTTTTTATAAACACCATGTTTTAAATGGATCTTAACATGATTATGAAAAAAAATAGTTTTATTTATTTATTTTACATACAGTAAATAAATTGAAAACCAAACACTACTTTTAAATACTTTTTTATAAAAATAAAGGTTCAAAATCTGTAAAAATACAAGAGGTGTAATTTAATTATACTAAAGTCTACAATAATAAAATAGAATTAATAAATTTAAAGCAATGTCATCTATACACTGACTCTAAAACTACTCTTAAGTACCTAAATTTTAATAGTAAAATACTTTTGACGTTCATCGATAGATGGCGCTTAAAATTAAACATCAACATTTTATATTCTTTACTCGATAGGTACTTGAATTTATATTTCCGTTTCTGCGCTCTGGTATCGAGGCAAAAGCGCGGCGTTAAGTTTCGCCACTCAACACACAAAGTGGGGAACATAGTGTCTTAATACTAGGTCTCCTCTGTCTACTCATCCTGCTGAGTGCGGCTGCTACAGCGTGAAGCTGATTATATTTTAAGTGAAGCTGATGATATTTTAAATAGTGCCAAAACAAGATATTTCTTAAAATAACGATGGAAGATATTTTTTTTTGCTTTATTATTATTATTCATTTATGCCTATTGCTTTAGCACATTCCGATTCCCACTTTCAACCGAATTAAGGCATTGCGTAGCGAATAGCGGAACTCCACGCCGCGTTTTGCTTTCGTCATAATCATCACAATTATTATTATTATTATAAATACATTTACTGGTGAGCTGTGCCTAATGTCTATGTTTAACAGCGTATATCATTCGTGACATTTTATAGAAACAAAATCAGTATTAATGAAAAATAATGACAACATTATTATATGCCAATAACATTATTATATGCCAATAGGTTTTATTATATTATTATTTCCTATATAAACAATGGAGGATAGAAGGAAACCGATTTAGTTATTTTCCGACAATTTTAAATGAGGAAACAATAAGTATATTAAAAATTTTCATTTCTTCACTCTGGCTTCGAGACCCGCTACTCAAAAGCAATGCCTCCAGAATTTAGCGGAAAGTTAAAAACGGAAGTGTCTTCACATTAGGTTCCCAGGTTCCCTCTGCCTACCATGCTATAGGTTGGATACAGCATGAAGTTAAAATAAATAACTTTACTTTGAAATTACATATATTCATTTCCCCGCACCGGTAAGACGACACGCGGTGTTTAATTTCGCGTGATAATAAGCAGCGAAGTTGAAATAATTAAAATATTGTTTAACATCACTTTACGTTTGCTAAACAGAAAAATAATACAAATATTTTAAAAATAAATATTTTCCAGAAGGTTGAATAAGATTTTGTTATAGTTTGTTTATTAATTAATATTTCTCTTGTTCATTATAAGATGGACCAGCTAATGGGCGGGCTAATTACATATTCGGCAAATCTAGGAAGTGAGCTCACGGACGTACCGTTTAATAGATTTATATTTAATATGCACTAAATGTAATCGATATTATAGAGTACTTCCTGTTTTCCTGTTTGTCCAAATTCGCAACTAGTTTACAGGTTTTAGTTTTTTTTTGTACTGTAATTTATTATTTACGGCTCTACTATGTTAATGATTTGTTTTGAATTTGTTTGAAATTATAAATTTTGTTTATAAACATGAAGTAATATGAAATTCGACGAATATATTGGTCTTACGTACGATAAGTTAATAGGTCTCTATTGTAAATTTTATAGTTTTTGGGTAAGTATTTCGTATTACATAAAATATTTGTGGGATAAAATTTATGAAGTACGCCTGCAAATATATGGTAATACCTGGTGCAGTTCAGATACCTTCATATTTCTTGTATATACTTTAAATTTATAAATATTTCATAATTTAGGCCTTTCACATTTTTTAAATTAAGAAAACATTTAAAAAATTATAAGTCCCATAAAGTTTATTTAATTATTTATAGCAGTAAATATAAAAAGAATAAATAGTAGACCAGACAAAAAATGTCAAATGAAGACCTTCACAAAGCATCTACCGCTACTTAGGACTGGACTTATTTATAACAGTCGTTTAAAATTAGATTTATTATCATCTAACTAATTACAATTCTTATTCCTTATTACTTGTTTCTTTGATATGTAAAAGATAAAATAGCAATAATATGTAAAAGATAAAATATTATGGTTTTATATATTTTTTTATTTAATGTTAATATTATAAAATTACCAATAAGCGCTCTGTTCCATCTGACTACCCTTCTAGGGATACAACGTGAAGGAAAGTAAGTAAGTAGATTGGAAACATCGTTATGAATGTAGTAAATACGCAAGTAATCCAAATCCTTGATACCGTTAATTTTTTTTATTAATATAAAATAAATCTAATATCAGCTTCACGATGTAACCCGCACACAGCCTGCCTACCCTAGGCAGAGGGAACCTAGTGTTAAGAAACTCTGTTCCCCACTTTAATTACGAATTATTAATATTTCGTTACTTACGTTACGTTAAGTGACATATAATAACTAATTATTATAGATAGGGTAATTATGTAATTTACTAATTATAGGTTAGGTTTTATGTCATGCAGGATGTAATTTCAAGTTCACTGCTATTCTAGAACAATTAAAAAAACATGGTGATCGAATTCTCTCGATTACTCTCAAAGCACAAGAAAAAACCAAATTTAAAACATGGTAACCTTTACCAGTTCACCTTTACCATTTAACTTTCTATTTTTACTCTGTGAATGGTCAACTTAATAAATGATAATTGTCATTGATGCTATAAATAAGCGTTATCTTAATCTTAAAACTGTAATCTTCATATTATTTATCCCGTCTTATATAGCAACATCGTAGACTGTAAAATAAAAAAATTAAAAGTAAACTAATTGTTGTCCTTTTTTGTCTTCTCCATACATTTACAGCGTTCATCAACCTAAGAAACAATGTAATGAGGAAATTAATAAAGAATATAAGAGTCTCCAGTTTTCAGTCAATTACATATATGTGTATTATTAGATTCTTAATTTAGTACCTACAAAAAAAACTTTATTAGGTATATCATATATAATAGGTAGTATATAAAAGTGCGCATTAAGTATTAAGGGAAAAGCAAGGAGTTGAGTTCCGCCACTCAACATGCAATGCCTCGAAAATTCGGCAGATGGTCAGGTACGAAGTGTTTTAACAATAGATTCCACATGCCACAGAAGACATTATCAAAGTAGAGTTCAATGTCCTGAAATTGGAGTTCATTCAGAGGACAACGAAACAAATACGAAACAACTGTTGTTCTTTTCTTCTTAATTTCTTTTAAGATTTGGCGTAAGTTCAACAATATCACAGTTCTGTCAGTTTTCTTTTATGTTTTAGTAATATTTGTCGTTGAATATTTGCTAAAATATTGACGCGTGTAGGACGTAGGCGCTTGCAGCTCAAACAAAATGCCTATAACTTAAAATAAATGAATTATAATTTAAAACATAACTGAATATCCTTTTATAAATAAAATGTATATAACAATGAAATAACTCAAGTGTAAGCCAATTATCTCTATATAGTTATCTAATCTCTAACTCTGTTTAGGAAGACGAAGTAGAGGAAATAAATAGCACATTGTAAATAATATAGGTAAATAAGAACCTATTACTAGTAAAATGTTCTGTTTTTCAAGTATTACGACATTTCCCTATAGAATTCAACGAAATCGTAGACATGTTTTTCTTAGTATTATAATAATAATATTTACATAATAGTTATTAGTATTAAGGCGCAATGGCATAAGCATGTGATTGTAGACGGTTGTGGATTCAATCCCCATTTGGGGTAATGAAATTCAATATTTTCATCTCCTCGCTCTGGTAATGATGCATGCAATACTCGTGAATTAGGCGGACAGAAACGGAAGTGTCTTAATTGAAAACTTACCGTATATACAGGTAGGTTCCAAGGTTTCCTCTGCCTACTCTGCTATGTGCGGGAATTAAAGCTAAAAAACAATATAGAATAATTATTTATCTGTAGAGAATACATTAGATTTAATGAGCAATTATAACCTATTTAACTGTCACATTTACACTAAAAACCTTTGATCAACCTTCGATGTGGTCAGATTTATGAACGAAAACAATTCATACCTTCACGACGGGTTTTCCCAAGGTGTTTCATTATACGTACACATTGTAACGGAATATTCCTTTTGACAGACGGTCAGTAAATAAGTATTATATAAAAATATGGCTTTCAAGTCTTTGGCGTCCTTTGATATTAGAAAGTGTCACTTGAAATACTTGGTGAAATATTCAGGTAAATAGAATACTGAACTGAACTTAAAGGTAAGTTTGGGCTATATCTATAGGCATATAGATATAATAAAATTGTAACTGATCGCTATCCCTACGCGAGAGATATTTAGAAAAATCTATTATTAAGGGCTCTCATCAATGTGATAAAACCAAAAAAAAAAAATTTTTTTAAATTTAACTTTTATATATTTTATGTTTAGCCAAAATACACACAGTGACGTGCATTAATTCGGATTAACCGACTTTAATGCAGTTTTCACTATTGTCTAACTTTTGACTAACTTCCCTTAGATAGTTAACAAAGTTAGTAGCAAAACTTAAGATCAAGTACTTAAATATAGGGTTTAAGACATGATCATGTATCAATTTTTATACCAATATTAATTCATTTGTGGTATATTAAAACCGTTGTTCGGATCTACCTACATTTGTAAGTATTAGTAAGCAACTGATAAATTTGGCGACAATAAATGTTGGAAAATTTTACCGAATTAAAAACGTATAATAATTTGAACCTTTTTATAACATATTTTTCTTTCCTTTGTATGGAAGAATACTTGAAAATATATTAAAATACATTTTTCATCCTCAAGGGTAAGCAGAGGGAGCCTAGTGTTAAGACACTACTCTTTTGTGAAACTCAACGCCACATTTTGTGCCCTGTACAATGTGACGCTAAAAAAGTTTTTGTTTATCTATGACGTTTACTTTAAATACTATTTCAGCAAAAAAATAGTTTACCCTTAAAAAAAGTAAAATGTATAAGTATCTACTACAAAAGTAACCATAGAAGCCTAGCATAGCATAGGTTCACATTTTTAAGGATTTTATTGAAAACGCTTGTTAATTATATGATATTTTTCGTTCACCTTCTACGCCTTGAAAAGTTTCCAATATTATGTAAAATTACTTTGCACTTCCGAGGTTATTGTAATCGTATCGTTATAGAAATCAAATATTACTATAAATGCAGGAAACTCTGGATGCTAATTATTGCATTTTTTAATTTATTTTTTTTGGATTCACGCTGTATTTAACACGCAGCATTGTAGACAGCGGGAACCTGGGAATCTAATGTTACGACACTCCGTTTTCTGGTGGTAGTGGGAATCGAACCCATAAACGTCGCATTTACAGTCACACGCTTGTACCACTACGCCACGATGGCCTAGGTCCTCATTGATCTTTAAAATTTTTGAAAGCAATTTTTATTTTGCGTCATTTTTTGTCTTTCTTACATGCTCATTAAACGGTTTTATTTAGCTCACCCCGTTTGTTTGTTTGGGTCAAATTTAGTAATTGAAATTTAACCCTCTTCCTGTTAACCGGTTGATCTGAAATTTGGTATACGCTTTTGGATCTGGTGACAATACAAATATCCATATTCAATATTATTGTGAATCCAAGATGGCCGCCGCTACAAGATGGCGGACATATTTTTTTTGTTAGTTAGTACTTAGTACTTAGTTACTTTTTTTTGTTAGTTTTTTTCAATCCCATCAATATAGGTATCAAATGAAAGAGCTTGTCAAGTAGAATTCAGTGCACTATACAAAATCTAAATCAACGATGGCCACTGCTACAAAATGGCGGATAATGTAGTTTTCAATCCCATCAATATGGGTATCAAAATAAAAAGCTTGGTAAGTATAATACAGTATACTATACATAATAACAATATGATTCTCCCACCCAAGTTAAGATCTGGTATCCTGTCGAGGACTGTGTGGCGTTATGATGGCTAAAAATGATACGTCGCTAGGGGTACACCACCCAAGTTAAGGTAAAAGGTAAAAGCGCGCCGTGAACTGTATGGCATTAGGGTGGATAAAAATGATATGTCGTTAGCGTTTTCCCCTCAAGATTCAGGCACATCTTGTTGTACATAGCCTTGCCCCTCTATTGGACCTCTGGGGGGGTCGACCGTAACATTATCCATTAACTTTGCAATAATGAGACACTCAACGAATTGAATAGAATGAGAAATAAAAACTAAAAACTAAAAAAAAAAGTAAAAAAAAATTTAAGTTAAACGGTTTTATATTGCAGATAAATGTACTGAAAGCAAAAAAATAATTTCATGGATACAGTCAACTAAAATAAAATCGTGGGACCCGCGACTAAGCTTCAAGTGTGGCTGTAAACTTGATGAATTGAGCGTTCGAATGGAACGCTCAATTCAAGTCTCACTCACTCCACTCAAAGAATGAACCTCCAGAATTCGACAGAAAATGGGGAGCGGAGTGTCTTAATACTAGACTCCCTCGGCCTACCCTGTTTGCTTGCATGTGGGATACAGCAAGATGCTGAAAAAAAAAGCAAAACACTTATTTTTTTATGCTTTTAATTCTAGGTCAGATATTCTGTTGTTCTTAGATTAAATGTAGGTACTGTAGGTACCTACATATCTACTAGGGTAGTAGGTATACGTCGAAACATGTGGTCTAAAGTGGCATAGTAGAATCGTGTAAGATTTATTGAATTTCCCAATTTGCGTAGGTCGTACTGCAAATTTATATCAGAACTTGTTCGCCAAATGCAAAATAAATTTATTATTATTTAATTTATAGCTTCATTTTGTAGCTATAGCTTCATTTAAATATATGTATTTTATTTTATAGCTTAATTTTGTTTTCCGGATATAGCGAGGTAGGCAAAGGTTCGAAGGTAGTTGATTTTGTAGGGTAAATTAAGGGACCTAGTGACCTACTTTTCGGCCAATTTTCAACATATTGCGTGTTAAGTGCCGGAACTAGTATTAGATCCTACCTACACTAAAAGCTACATTTCTTTTCACAATCCCCAATTATAAACATTTGGTTATTTTAAAAATAATCTTATCCATTTCTTTATTTAGCGTCCTAATATATTTGATTTTTAGAGCAATAATTCTTGTTCCGATGTTTGTATCATTTTTATCCACAATTGTTTTAGCTTCTGGCTGCATCCATGCGGTAGGAGTAAGCATGGGTTAAGTCACTCTGCTCCCCATATTCCGTCGAATTCCATAGGCATTGCTTATTGACTGGTGGAACTCAACGCCGTCATCAGAGCGACAGAAATAGAAATATTACATATTTAATTTCCTCGTGTGCGAATTGAACCCACAGCATGTCGCGCTTACAGTCACACTGGCCAAATCAAATTTAACTTTGTTGTTGGCTTAACTTAACCGTGTTTAGTAAATCGTACAGAAATATCGGAGTTCCAATTCAATACTTTATTTACACTACTAGTTACCTACTAATTTTTGACATTGTTTATTCTACTCACACTATCAATATTATGATTAAAATTCGTGGCATCGAATAGTTTGTTTTGATGTTTTAATTATATATTCCATTTACCTAGTTTGCTATAAACAGAAAGTTGAGTCCTCATTTAATTTCTTTGTGTGAAATATTATCAATATTAATTTTATTTATGTGTATATTATCGAAATAAATGGCTTCAAATTTTCTCCAAGATATATATGTATATAATTACATTCTATAGTGTTGTTTCGAAATTTAAGGTCAAAGGTTGTTTGAAAGGATGAATTTTAAACATTTTTTTTTCTGCTGCTTCTTAAATTTTACAAGTAATTACTTTTTAAATTTAAATTAAAGATAAATAATTAAATATATTTTTTATAAATTGTTAATTTTTTTTAACATAAACTGGAACGTGTGCGGACAGCAAATGCGCAGTTTTGTTCAATTATAAGCGTACTATATTATTATTATCTTATAATTAGATGTCATAATATCTATGATATGATTGCAGGTAGGTAGATAATCTATATAAATATTATGCCAATCTTGATTGTATGCATTATATTATAATTGATAGAAAATTGTAAACACGCTATAATTGCATACATAAATGCAAAAGAGTTTAATGTTTTTATAAACAAAATGATAAAATAATAATATGAGTATATTTATTTAAATGTAGGTAATAAGTATTACATAGGTATTTATTTACCCGTACATATCTACATCAAGTAACGCATTTACTATTCATATAAGAATTAAAAAATAATCACAGTTATTAATTTTATTAAATAATGTTCGAAATACATGAAGATTTTATTTAAGTTTAACGCCTCACCTCGCTTGTAGCAGGGAGGGCAATGAGAAATTACTGTTAATCCATATTAAAAATTTTATTCATTAATCTACCAATATACCTACGTTTAGCCCGTCGTCGTGGCGCAGGAAGTGCTAGACTGTAGCATAACAGTTTTGGGTTCAATCCCCACTCGGGGAAGTTAATTATTATTTATTAATATATTCGGACTGGCACCAAGGCGAAATGATTTGAGGCATTACAATTATAATAAAAAATATGAAAGTACAAGTTTTTTACAATGTGTCATACATATGTATGTATGTACATTACCTGTACGTACGTCATTTTTAAGCCTTGGTTTTGCTTAAACTCGTTAAATTACTATGCAGTTAAAATAAAATCGATGAGTATTTATGTGGCCAGTCCCAATTCCAGTGAAGACAGTGATTCACAGCAGCCTTCGTTATAATTGCCGTTGATATATGGGACATTTCATATGACGTACATAAAAAACAAAGAAATACAATCATTTTGTATGTAAAACCTTTATGTTTTAGTGATTTACTGTATGATGGTACTTATGATATATTGCGTGCGTAAACTGTATCCAAAAAGAAACGATATTTCCGTAGAAAATACTTCATATTCATTAATTTTAAACTGTATTTCTATGTTTTGTTCACATTAAATTTATGGATTTTTTCCAAGTTCGTGCTCTGTTCCTTGTGTGTGTGTTTCTTCAACTTAAGACTTGTCGGTTACTTTATATTGATAAAATATAACTGAGAAATGGACAAGATATCGTAAAAACTTGTGTAAACTAAAAAAAATGTTACAAATGAAATTTTTGAAACTTCTAAAGCTACTGTCCAAAATATTTATATATATATATACGAGTAAGTACGTTAATCTTTAACTTTTCAAAATTATTTCACATTCGTTATTTATCGTATTTCACAGACAACATACAGGCGAGTTACATAATAGTTATATTAATGCGACCTCACATAATTGGCAATGAACGCTACAATGAGTAATTGATTTTGCTAATTCCGCGTAATTAAGCCGCGCGAAACTTGAAAGTTATCTATAAAAATACTATACATTTCCATTTGGTCCTCAATATTAAAGGTGTTTGAATACAGCTAACAATATAACTATACGAGGCTAGTGGCGGCGCACGAGCACAATGTGTGATTATAAACGCGAATCCCCACTCCAGAAAATGAAATATTTGTTGAAATATTTATCTACATATATATTTCTATTTCTTCGTTCTGGTGACAAGGCAACGCGCAGCGTTGAGCTCCGCAACTCAACTAGAATTCGAAAGTGGACAACGGAATTTCTTAACACTAGGTACCTTCTGCCCACCCTACCGTATACGGGATACATCGTGNTTGGCACCGACTTCAAAATTATAAAATCTTTGTATAATTATTTTTCACTTTTTAGTTCGTTGTTAGAAGTCGGTTTTTGTTTTTGTTAAAAATTAATCAAAATTATTTCACATTCGTTATTTATCGTATTTCACAGACAACATACAGGCGAGTTACAAAATAGTTATATTAATGCGACCTCACATAATTGGCAATGAACGCTACAATGATTAATTGATTTTGCTAATTCCGCGTAATTAAGCCGCGCGAAACTTGAAAGTTATCTATAAAATTACTATACATTTCCATTTGGTCTTCAATATTAAAGGTGTTTAAATACAGCTAACAATATAACTATACGAGGCTAGTGGCGGCGCACGAGCACAATGTGTGATTATAAACGCGACTGGTTGTGGGTTCCAACCCCACTCCAGGAAATGAAATATTTGTTGAAATATTTATCTAAATATATATTTCTATTTCTTCGTTCTGGTGACAAGGCAACGCGCAGCGTTGAGTTCCGCAACTCAACTAGAATTCGAAAGTGGACAACGGAATTTCTTAACACTAGGTACCTTCTGCCCACCCTACCGTATACGGGATACATCGTGAAGCTGAAGAAAAGTATAACTATATAGTTGGCAAGGATAATATTAAATAACCAAAAATCTCGACTAAAATCTGAAGAGATCGACTTAAACGCAAACACGGAAAATGGAAACCGGATGCGGAAGTTTTCCCTAAAACGGCGTTCATTGTTAGCGCGTTCTTCGTCCTAATACCTACTTTAGCCACAGCTTGGAGATTCGCACCATTGAATTTTATTAAATTCTCTGATACTTATTACAAACTTTATATAAAAGCTTTTGCTAAGCTTGGTATTGAGTTCCACCAGTCAACACTTCCAGAATTGAGTGGATATTGGGGAACGGAATATCTTAACATTAGGTTCCCTGTGCCTACCCTGCTGTGTGCGGGATAGAGCGTGAAGCTGAAGGAACAATACAGTATAGAGCGGAGGACTGGTCTATATAGTCATGTAGATATTTACTTACATTTTTCGTGAACACTTGCTCTGCGTTTAACTGCACTATTACGTATGATTATATTTTTGCTACAATAATTTAGATACAAGTATGGTATGATATTAAATATTTTTTTCTTATAACTAAGGTTAGAAGGTAATAATGTAATACAGATGTAATTATATCGATATATTCTTTATATCCTTGTATGGGGATGTAGCTCAGTGGTAGAGCGTTCGCTTTGCATGTGAAAGGCCCCGGGTTCGATCCCCGGCATCTCCATGTTTTTTTATTATGGCTTGCTTTGTAGATATTAGATTTAATACAGTAGTTAGTATGATATTAAGCATAAATTTTAAATACATTGCTGCAAAAAATATTTTGTATACTACTAAACTATTATACTTTATAAACTTTGTAATTGGGTTTTTAAGTTCGAGTTATTTATAAACTTTTAGCGACGGAGTGTCTCATCGCTAAATCCTATCTCCTTAATTGCTATATTTGTGAAACAATCGTGTAACAAATATAAATAAACTTTTTAGGATTCCGTAACTAAAGGGTTAAAAACATCTCCCTAAAAACTTTATTACTAAGATTCCGCTGTCTGTCCGTTCATCGTTAGATAGTTGCAATTTTCACAGGTGATGTTGTATCATAACAAGAAATACTAAAAAACAATTGTCCAATTTTGTTGTTTTAATTCGTGTTTCACCAAAGGTAAGCACTATTTGAGTTTACTTAATTAGTGTATATGTTCAAAAACATTTATATAACTACAGCTGAATCAATAAGAAGCTCAACAAATGTAATATTTCTATAGTATGGTACCCAGAATATTTTTTTTCCATGAAGAAACCCTGTTACGTGTATCTGGTACCTAGAACCTAGTGTAAAATTAGTAAATGTTCGGCCTATATTTTATTTAATTGGAAAAAATCATATCTAAATATTTTATTTATTAAAGCAAAATTACTTTAACATAATTATATTAATTGCAACAAGCGTAAAATTAACTGATGTCTTTTTAGCTTAACGATGTATCCCACATGTATCCTAGTAGACAGAGGGAACTTGAATCAAGATATTTAGACAAGAAGCTCATTGGCAATTCAGCGATAGTTGAGGCAAAGCTGCAAAGCCTTGAGCATCGCCGAAAAGTAGCTTGCCTGACGATTTTCTACAGGATACATTTCGGAGAGTGTGCAGCAGCGGTGCATGACTTAATACCCTCTTCTCCTTTCTATCTGCGGGACAGTAGACGTAGGCAGGCATTTCACCCATACGTCGTCGATATACCATCTTTTCGTACGCAGCGCTTCGCCTCCACTTACCTAATGCGAACGGCTATGGAGTGGAATTCCCTGCCTGTTGAACTGTTCCCCGTCAAGTATAACCTGGCCCTCTTTAATTATTTAAAGAGGGCCAGGGAGGGCATTTTATTTTAATTATTTAATTTAATGCTCCGCCTTCGTTCGCATCGCCACTTACCACCAGGTGAGATAGCGGACAAATGCTTGCCTATCAACAATGAAAAAAAAAAAAAAGAAAAGAGTTTCTCCACTCTCCATTCAAATTTGAATCAATACAAATTATTATACTAGAACAATATAGTTTATTGTTAGGAATAATATATCTTTCTAAAATATTAGTATATACATTAAAAAATTATTAAAAAATATATATAGGCTATAAATGTTTATTTAGAAAATATACGTAACTTTACAATGAAATCTTAATACTTAAATCTTAAAAAATAAATAAAATAATTATATACATTAATAGTACTTATTTTTATTATTTACATATAAAATTTGACTTACACGAAAATAATTTACGAAGTGATATTAAAGCTTTACGAATGGCATACACTCAATATTACAATGCTTAAATAACTAAATTACCTATTATTATATATTGTTGATTTAATTATTATTTACAGGCACAAGGTTATGACTGTAACGCGACGGTCGCGGGTTTGATCTCCACTCAGTGGAATTATAATTTATTAATATTTTCATTGCTTCGTTCTGGCACCAAGGCAAAAAGCCCGGCGTTGGGTTCCGCCACTCAATACATAATGCCTCGAAATATTCGGCGGATAGTGCAACAGAGGGAACAGAGTGTCTAACACTAGGTTCCCTCTGCTTCCGCTGCTACGAATACAGCGTGAACCTAATTTTGATTTAATAATATTATACATATGTAAGTATCATATGCTGTTATTAAAAGCTTTTATTTAACTTGTTTTGTTATTATATCGGATCCTTTATTCTTTTTTATCGGTCTTTTCTTATAAGTATCTGATGTTATATAAGCTTTAGAATTGGTTATCATTATAATTTATGAGATTTATATTCATAATTGTTACGTTTCTTCTGGTGTTTTCATATTTTTTTCTACGTTAATTGTTGGTTAGGTGTCATTTTATGATCGATTCTATTGTCTTACGGTATTATGGTTATATAACAGGCAGGTAGGTAATATTTTATAAGGATTTTATATTTTATTCAGCATTTATATAAATACAATGTTATAGTTTTCTAGTTTTCAAATTAATCTTAAATACTGAATACCTTAATTCGTTTTAAATATTTAAACAATTTTTTTTTAAATAAACTTCAAGATGACTGATTGTCTGATTGTTATTTAATTATAAAAAAAAACTCTATAGACCACGCAAAAAAGAGGATGAAGTTTCTCAGTAGGTAGTTTCATAATTAACAATAATTATAAAACGCCCTAAGGTTCATATTACAGTAGATAATTATATTATAACCTAGTCTATTCATGCTATTAATATAATTATAAAGATTATCGAACATTATAAATTAGCTGTAAAGGAACAATTGTATACAATGAGGAGCGTGTTATTATTTCATAACCGTTAGACATTTGTGTGAACTTCTATTTTAATAAAGGATCTACTTGTATAAAAATATAATTATAATTATAAACTATAAATAGTTAATTTTGCTTTTATATTATATACGTAAAACAATAAATGTATATTATAGTATTCGATGTCTTCAATAGTAGAGCTATAGTTATAGAATTATATATTTATTTTTACACAATTTATTCGTAACTGTAACGACTCAACACGCGATATACTAAATTGCTTCCGTTTTTATATAAAAATCGCATTTACAAAGATTTGGAGCACTGGGTTTTTACCCAAGGCAAAGTCCCTTACAATTTTCCATTCAACCATAAGTTTGGCCAAATTGGGTGATTCTGGTGTTCCACTTCCATTCATTTTTACCGTTAGGGTCTCACGAGTGCATATCAGAAACACCAGGGTCAATGTCCCGTTGATACGTGATATATCACCTTTGTACGTCCAGTAAAGCATTTTGTGTACCTGAAGAAAATAAGAAAACAATAATTAAATCAGCTTTCGGCCGTATTCCGTGAACAGCAGGGTAGGCAGAGAACATAGTGTTAAGACACTCCCTATCCATCCGGAACCCAACGACTCGCTTTGCCTCGACACCAATATGAAGAAATGAAAATATAAATTTAAACAAATAATTCGTTTCCTTGAGTGGGGATTGAACTCACAACCAGTAGCGTCTACAGTTACATTAATTGTTTAAAAATATACGGCAATACTTAAAGATTAAGTAATTTAACTGTTTACAAATATGTATGTAGGTTACCAAAACAGTTAGTTATTATTGCACTGAGACCTAATGATACATTTTTTTATTCGTATTCAATCCTTTATACAGTAAGTCATAAGAACGGTGAAAATTAAAAACCAAAGTGTTGTATAATTTACTTTTTATATCCAACAATTAAAATATGATTTTCGGTATGAGAAATGGCAATACTGTGTTGTTTGGTTGTTTTTTGCAATGGTTTTGGATACAAATTCCAATGAGGGACATTATTATTTTAGATTTTTCGTTGGTGTAATTAAACAATAGTTATTTGCTCAGTATTTAACGTTTTACTTTTGTAGAAATTTTAAAAAATATTTCAATTTTTTTCAAGGGGAATTTCGTTTCTTCATTATGGCGTACTTTACGTGGAGCGTACCAGTAGTATTTATTTTGTTGTTAATAAAAAGACCATAACATGTTTTTATTACAAACAAATAAAATTTGTACAATCATAAACGAAGTTCAATATTGAATGAACGTTCTTGATTTCACATACAAGAGAAACGGATCCACTTAGAAATATTTTCTCAAAATAGTGAAGAAAAGAAAATATTAAATAATCAATTCCCCTGAATGGGAGTTGAACCCACAACCGTCGATAATAAGAGAAAATTCTCCCATACCCAAAAGGTATATTATTCATGAATAACATAAAGTATAAAGGCAAAAGCAGACAAAGTCAATGGCAGCTCATCAAACTATATATCTATGTGTTAAATCTATAACAAGTAATGTAAACCGGCCGTAAACCTCAAGGACAGACCTTCCGGCCCGCACTGCTCCGTTACCTAACGTTAGAAAGTGATAATATGACGTTTCGATTATGCCTAGTCGGCCTCTGCGATTGCACGCATGTATTACTAACTAAATTATAATAGGCACATGTATATAGGTTCATATGTTTTATTGATAGTTTACCCCCCACTACAAACGGTGTTCGCAAGTCGCGGTCCGAGTCTCAAAGGAGACGCCCTTACGCCACTGTGTTCTCTTTTATTGGTACCTTCCACGGTAGCCATGCCAAGGTCAGAGCTCGTCTAGCTCGGCCTCCCCAAGCCCGGTGACACTGTAGAGGCCCATATGGCCAACAGCATACTGCTCATTCGAAAAACGAAAAACGATTGATAGTATAGCCAGACAGACTTTTTTAGCTTGATGCTATATACCTCACATAGCAAGGAAGGCAAGGGGAACCTGGGAAGGGGAAGTGCCAGTGTAAGACACATCGTTCTCATTAAGACGCTTCCATTCCATTTTTTCATTTTCTCGCAATGGTAACGCAAAGCGTAGTGTTAAGTTCGATGGTACAACACTCGATGGTAATTGGGCGCTATTATTCCTCTACATAGCCTACATATACAGGTGCAGCGTGGAGAAAAAGAATTAAAAGTAATTATTTTGCTAATCCCAACAAGCTAGCTAGTGAGTCGATAGGTTTTCAATATAAGAAAAGGCATGAAAATAAATGACTCTCTATTACATCAATTTTGGATCAGTATTTTTTTCAGCTTTACGCTGTGGAACCTAGAGGGAACCTAGTGTTCCGCTCCCCACCTTCTGTCGAATTTTTAAGGCATAACGGGTGAGTGAGTACAGTGAATGAGTAATTAAATTGTAAATTAAAAAGTTCAGTGTGAACTGTTCTTAGTTCCAATTGTAGTATTAGCTTTTCTTATAAAATGCTTTTGCATAAGTCGAATAGAAGTATAGAGGCAAAGAACAAAGTCTTTTGAACATAATTAGTCATTTAATTAAGTGCAAAAATAAAAAATATAATTGATCTCAAAATCTGTTAATATTTTTGTTTTCATTCTTCCTATAACTTCTACGTTGTTTTCTTTTGAGAAACTATAAAAATAACAAAAAAATCTAATAACAATTAAAATAAAAAAGAAGAACATAATCAGAATTTCTAATAAAAAAATCCCTTTGTGACTTTGTGACGAGAAAGTAAAATTTCGACAAGCGGCCTCTGCGATTGCATACGGCTTCGTTTCAACCAGTTATCGATGCAACTGAGCAATCGCTTAGGAGTTCAATGCCCTGTGAAACTTGTTTTGAATTAAATTTGCGTTAAGTGAAAAATTGCTTTTATTTAATTTAAAGAGGGGAATTTGGAGGATTAGATTCACCACCATCAGAAATTTAACTGGACCACCATCAAAAACTGTATCACTCTCACAACCTGAGTTAGCTCAATTACCCGGCATTCCAGATCTTCTTTTACCACGGATATGGAAATCATAAAACCTTACAAAATTGGACTTTTCAGGGGATCAATGAATTCCTTGGCAATGGCTTGGAAAATCGGCAAAGCTATAATCGAATCGAAAGCTACAATTTCACCAGTGCTACAAATGTTCAGGAGCAGAGGTGACCATTGACCAGCTAGTCCACTTGCTTAGTGCAGTGGTACAACCATTTAGTTGGAACCTAGTACTAACTAGAACAGAAGAAAACAATGGAGGTCATAAGGTACTTTATAGTATGAGATGATAATATATTTTATTGGACCTGATAAAATTTTAAATATAATAAATTATACGAAGGTCGGTTTGTACATGGATAACGGACATACTACAACTTAATGTTTTATTGTGAAGATTGCGGCATGCCTTTGGTGTATGACAATTATTGACAAGGATAGTATTTGTAAATGGTTTTTATCTCAACTTTTAAAGGTTATCGGAGAAAATTTATACCGATAAGCTCATCACTTGCTAACCTTAACTACTTTATATTTGGTTTCGAAAATTTGTAAAAAATTAACAAGATATATTATATTTGCATCCATTTGCTCGGCGATTTGTCAGAAAATTTATTACCCTGAGGTATGTCAGGTTTACTGGCATCACATACCCTTCAATAAAACCTTAATACGCTCTTAAGACAAAATGGTGCTTCTAGTTCAGTCCTTCAAAAGACACGAGAAGAACCCTTGTGCACCACGACTGGTCTCAATAATATTATTTTCAATGTTATTGTTATATTAATATCATAACATCGAATACAAATACATTTTTATCGCATTAATTTCATACTAAACATAAACCTATATTATTGTCTGTATTACTCGAAGTCGTTAACTGGAGCGTAAACGAATTCATTACCACGTTTCAAGAATATTCTTTGTGTCTTAACTCGAATTAACAATTATTGAAATATGGCATTTAAATATTTGTTAAAATAAGTATATTAAGATGTAGTAGTTGCTATAGAAAAAGTAAATAAAAAAATCTTAAATAGATTTGATTGAGTATATTAGATCGATCGATTTAGTTTATTACTATAATTTTAAAGAACATTTTAAAAAAATACTTATAAATATGAATTTGTAATATATAAGAAATCTATAATAATAGAAATGTTCTTGAAAACCTTAAAATGAAATGAATTACCTAATTTTTCCAAAAAAATAATATAACATAAATATTATAAGTATATTCCAGAAGATTTAGGTACTCGTAAATTTAATTGACTATTGACCGGATATTGGCAAACTTCCCTTTAATTGCTCTACGGTAGACTGATTTATATCACGGATATTCCAGAAGCTATTACCAGTACAAGGACTACTTCTATTACTATTATGAAATTTGATCTAGATTTCTTTGAGTACACATTAAAACTTTTTTTTCAGCACTTTTCTGTTCATACTGTATTGCGCAAATTGCACAGTAGGCACAGGGAATCTAGTGTTAGGACACTAGGTTCTTCACTTTCCGTCAAATTTTCGAAACATTGCGTGTTGAGTGGCGGATCTCAACGCGACGCTTTTGCCTTGATACCAGAGCGAAGAAATGTAAATATTAAGAAATAATAATTCATTCTTCCGAATGAGAATCGAACCAACGACCGTCACGTTACATACGCTTTTCTGTAATAAAACCTTTTACAAAATTGTAACTGATCGCTGTCTGTAAAAGGAAGACATATAAGAATATCTACTTCTGGAGACATTTTATTAATTAGGCTGAAATTTTAGCTACAAGAATAATTCAGATGTGAAAATTAATAAGTATGTAATACATACGAGAGAAGCCGCGATCGGGTCGTCAGTCAATAAATAATAGTATATGTCTAGCGGACGAAACCACGAGCGGGTTACTAGTGCAAAATATAAATAGTAAATCATATATAATGTATAGTCCTATGAAGTCTCACTAGCACGATAAATTCGGTTTAAAATAATCATGTTATACAATAATATCGCTTACAGCTAATGACTCTAGCTCAGCTTATATAACAATATAACTTTTAGTCATGCAATTTAACTAGTATATTTTATTCCTAAGGCACTTACTTATCTAATTATAGGCCATTAATGTGAATTTTACGTGAGATCGTTTAAATCGAGTTGACTGGGAAACAGTAGTGGTCAGGTGTGAAAAGGTCATGTACAAAGAGGGTTCTGTATTATTATATTTCTTGGCATTATGATAGACGGATCTGTTATATCTGTTTCGAAGGAATCTTTAAAAACAAAACTGGTATGGTAATAATATTATGTACGTAGGTAGACCGAAGGTGGTTATTGATTTATAGTTACTTACCAGGATTTTCTTTCGATTTTTTTTTTATACTGTTTAATATAATTTTTATGTGGATTCTGCAAATTTAATGATTTGATTAGCTTGCAAATGTTTTAGTATTTTTATAATATAGATATTATTTTTATATATACACGTCAGTAATAATATCTACGAAGTAATTTCAAACCATAATATTTATAATTATTAACTTAGATATGTTTATTATTTTTCATATTGACAAATTGCGCAAAATGCTGCTGCATTATGTACAATAAATGCTTGCTAAATCATTACGTACAATAAATTTAATTTTACATAAATTATTAGTTTGTCTATAGAATTGAAACATATAAACTTATACATTTTCTGTAAATTTAAAGGTTGAACACTCATTGAACTTGAGGTTAGTCTTAAATTAAAGACAATACAAACAAAAAATTGACGTCGCCAATGAAACAATAGTCGATGTAAAAATAGCAAAAACGATTTTCCGATTCAACTTTAATATGCATTACAGCTTTTAAACTTTAAGAACAAGCCATTATACTCGTTGGAATCGACCAAAAATAAACAAGTGGCAAAAAAATGTTTTAAAAGGTTGTGAAACAAAAATATACCAATAATTATTGTAAAAAAGATAAAATATTTTAAATATTATGTTCCTGATACACCAGTCTTGTAGAACCGAAGCCAGTTTTTATTTGATTTACAAATTAATTATTTAATTCTGGGCGTCATTAACCGTCAGTGATATTTAATCAAAATATGTCACGGTGACCAAGTTTTTTGCAAACATTGACTACTTGTATGTTTAACAATAAATTAGCGAAACTTCTTTTTGTTTCATTATAATAAATAAGTTATTTTTAATGATAAACGAATACTAGAAACTAAGTATTACTGTTTTGCTTAAAAGCAGATGAGTTACGCAGTAGTAGGTAATTTGTTAACAAAAACTTGCGGATAATATTCTTACAGTTGCTTCCCAATTTATATAGTACTAGCGACCCTCTTGCGGCTTCGCCCGCTTCACCTACTGGAATTTTTAATGTATGTTTGCAAAGCACTTAAGGTAATATGAAAATTAATTAAACCCTAATCGCATCGGCCGGGAATCGAACCCGGGCCGCCCTCGTGGCAGGCACGCATTCTACCACTGAACCACCGATGCGTGTAAGGCAGGCGGGCGCGGCGGACGCGCTTGTCTAAGCCGTTTCGCAGCAAGGATTTTTGATATTGTAACAACTTCTAAAGTACTTATTAGAGTGAAAAACAGTAAAAGACAGTTTTGATCTACATTAAATGGCCAACGTAACTAATATACTTATTTATATGCTGAGAGTAAGGGATAAGTGAAACTTGA